>JAWDGP010007144.1:130000-232500 GCA_033675545.1 Elysia crispata | reverse complement strand
GATCCCGATTCCACTAAAACTCCATTCAGTCTCGAGGCAGAAGGCACAGACCCACGACAGTTTTCCTTCTGTAATAGTTATTGTAGTGATTTTTCTCTCGCAATCAAAATATTCGCTTACATTCACTTTTTATTTTTTTTTTGTTGAAGAACAATGTTTCTTATCTTATGGCCTCTCTCATTTCAGATACAGTGGTTCTGAACCTGGGGACATCCAGCAACGCCATCTGGTCACTGACCGTCAGACAACCTGCCTCCCACAGCGCGCAGCTTGTGACGTATTTCCGGGTGACCTCCGACCCCACTAACCCTATATGGCTGGTCGTGCTTGATAAAAAACTGGATCTAGAACAGATCTACAACGATTATGTAACTAGTTAGAGCGAACGCTATCAAAACAGAACTATTTTAAAATGCCTTATCCTGTCCTGAGGTCGACATATACCAACCATAAAGCCGATGATTAATAACAGAATATATCCGAATGTTGGTAATATTTACATGGAATATTTTATTTTCAAAGGTTTTTTTTCCCCTGGATAGTTGTATGAGTTCCGTGATAAAGTTGTAATTTTCTTCAATGAAATTCTTTTATCGAAGTGCCTTAGTTTTTGTCTCTCAGTCTAAAACTAGTGAGCCATGCTCAGTAATCTCAGATGATTGAGTTACTGCTGCTCCTTGTTCCACGCAAGCTACTAAATAATGGCTTCATCCTCTTTGACCAGGACATTCAACTTGAGACGGTCACTCTGGGGTTAAGGTGTACTAACACGGCTTCCGGCATGCAGGTGAGTCCAGATTTGTAACAACTAGACATGGTGATGATAGTCGTGTTGTTAGTGATAGTGGTGATGATGATAGTCATATTGTTAATGATAATGTTGATGATGATAGTCATGTTGAAAGTGATGATGGTGGTGATGATGATAGCCATATTGTTAGTAATAGTGGTGATGATGATAGTCATGTTGTTAGTGATAGCTGTGATGATGATGATGATGATGATGATAGTCATGTTGTTAGTGATAAAGGTGATAATGATAGCCATGTTGTTAGTGATAGCGGTGATGATGATGATGATAGCCATGTTGTTAGTGATAGCGGTGGTGATGATGATGATGATGATGATGATAGTCATGTTGTTAGTGATAGTGGTGATGATGATAGTCATGTTGTTAGTGATGGTGGTGATAATGATAGTCATGTTGTTAGTAATATTGGTGATGATGATAGTCATGTTAATAGTGATAGTTTTGATAATGATAGTCAGGTTGTTAGTTCTAGTAGTGATGATGATAGTCATGGTATTCGTGATAGTGGTGATGATGATGATGATGATGATGATGATGATGATGATAGTCATGTTGCTAGTGATAGTTGTGATGACGATAGTCATTTTATTATTAATAGTGGTGATGTTGATGATAGTCATGTTATTAGTGATAGTGGTGATGATATTAAAATATCATGTTGTTAGTGATGATGTTGATGATGATAGTCGTGTTTTAGTGATAGTGGTGATGATGATGATAGTCATGTTGTTAGTGATGGTGGTGATGGTGATAGTCATGTTGTTCGTTATAGTGGTGATGATGATGATGATGATGATGATGATGATGATGATGATGATGATGATGATGATAGTCATGATGTTAGTGATAGACGTGATGATTGTAAATATCATGTTGTTAATAAAAGTTGTGATGATGATGTTAGTCATGTTTTTAATAATAGTAGTAGTGGTGATAATTATGATAATCATGTTGTTTGTAATAATGGCGATGATGACTTTGATAGTCATGCTGTTAATGATAGTTGTGGTGATAATGAAGATAGTCATGTTGTTTTAATAGCAGTGATGATGATGATGATGATGATGATGATGATAGTCATATTGTTTGTAATAGTGGTGATGATTATGATGATAGTCATGTTGTTTTGTAATGCTGGTGATGATGATGATGATGATAGTCATGTTACTTGTAATACTGGTGATGATTAGGATGATAGTCATGTTGCTTTGTAATGCTGGTGATGTTGATGATGATAGTAATGTTGCTAATGATAGTGGTGATAGTGATAGTCATGTTGTTATTTATATTGATGATGATGATGATGATGATAGTTCTATTATTAGTGATAGTCATGTTGTTAATAATAGTAGTAGTGGTGGTGATTAAAATAATCATGTTGTGTGTAATAGTGGGTGATGATGATTTTGATAGTCATGTTGTTAATGATAGTAGTGGTAATAATGATGATGATAGCCATGTTGTTTGTAATAGCGGTGGTGATGATGGTGATAGTCATGTTATTTTTAATAGCAATGATGATGATGATGATGATGATGATAGTCATTTTGCTGGTAAAACTAGTGATGATGGAGATGATAGTCATGTTGCTTTCTGATGCTGGTGATATTGATGATGATAGTCATGTTTTCAGTGATAGTGGTGATGATGATGATGATGATGATGATGATGATAGTCATGTTGTTAGTGATAGTGTTGGTGATTATCATGATAGTAATGTTGTTCATGATAGTTGAGATGGTAATATTCTTGTTCTTAGTTATATGTAATATTACACTCTCTTTAGCTAATGTATCTTCTGTCTTATAATTAATAGGGATATGATGATAGTTATGTTATTAGTGATAGTTGTAATGATTATGATAGTCATGTTATTTTTAGTAGCGATGATGATGATGATGATAGTCAGTTTGCTTGTAATACTAGTGATGATGAGGATGATAGTCATGTTGCTTTCTGATGCTGGTGATGTTGATGATGATAGTCATGTTTTTAGTGATAGTGGTGATGATGATGGTGATAGTCATGTTGTTAGTGATAGTGTTGGTGATTATCATGATAGTCATGTTGTTCATGATAGATGAGATGGTGATAATCTTGTTCTTAGTTATAGTTGTGATGATGATGATAGCTATGTTATTAGTGATAGTTTTATGATTATGATAGTCATGTTCTTAGTAATAGTAGTGTTGATGATTATGATAACCATGCTGTTTGTAATAGTGGTGATGATGATTTTGATAGTCATGTTTTTAACGATAGTAGTGGTGATGATGATGAAAGTCATACTATTAGTGAAAGTGGTGCTCATGATTATGATGATAGTCATGTTGTTACTGATGATGACGATATTGATGATAGCTATGTTGATAGGGCTGGCGAGGATGATGATGATAATGATGATGATGATTTAGAATATGATGGTAGAGATGTTAGTGATGGTGAGGATGGTGATAGTCATGTAGTCGGTGAGGTGGTGATAATGATGATGATGATGATGATAGTGCTGTTTGTGGGTATGGTTTCAATATATTCCGAAACTTATTTCTTAATTGATTGGGTTGTATGAAGATTAAATATACATTTGGCCTCTGTGGTTTAAATGTAATTTTTTTAAAAAAATGAAAATTAAAGTCTCGATGCGTGTATCTTACCCCTCCCGCCCCCCTCCCTATTCCAAGGTACCTTACTCTGGTGTGATTGCGGTAACCCCAGTGAGTGAGTTTCCCCCAGTTTTCCTGCCTCGAGCCCTCGTGCAGGAGGTACCAGAGGTATTATCTTCATGCGTGGGAAGTTTTGTGCGAATAAACAACGCCGAATGTTCTATGTCTACTGGCATAATTTCACTAGAAAAATCAGACATATCACTGAATCCATTTGAAGGGAATAACTCATGAACTCTTCATGTTTCTCGCACACTGAGGCTCTTCAAGGCAATACTACACTTTGTATGACAAAAAAGACAGCATAGATCCACAGAAATTACTACGATGTTTGGTTAGATAAGGATATTCATCAATCACCAGTTCTCAAAAGAAAAACAAAGAGCAAGACGCGTGAGGGACTAGAGATCGATCATCAGAAGAAGAATCAGATATTTTCTCCTGTTGGAACACTCACTGTGTTCTGAACAGGGACAATGTTTTCAGAGTTAGGGCCATTTGAGCTGAGAAAATAATGCAGGTTTCAAAAACCAAGGCATAATTGGATTATTTTTATACCAGCAGCAGTTATGATCCTTTGAATACGAATTTCTGAATGGTTAATCCTGTCGGTACAGACTGGTGGTGATAGAGCATACAAATTCAGGTTAGGACTGTCATACATTGTAACTACCATGAAACTTCTGTTACTGTACCTCCGATGTCCATATCTGCTGCTGTCTTGCCAAAAGATATTCCGTGGTATTTTCCTGTCATCTGACTCGTACCACGCGTTAAGACTTGTTAAAACCCAATTTATGCCACTCCACGTGACTGTCACAGATAAAAGCTTATGTTTGCTCGGGATTTTTGTTACACAGTACATGTACATGATTAAGATATTCTCAGAGAACACTTTCTGATCAGGTTCAGAGCATTTTCTATTGGCTTAATTTGTTTGGTTTTTTTTTAAATTTTCTTCCCAATGATCCTTCCCATGTTTTCCTGTCAGGATGCGGCAGTGAGTTCTGCAGTTTTTGACTTGCGACCGCTGGTCAGCGATGCTGACGTCTACCGCGGTTTGTCGGACGTGGACGTGTTTGAGAGTTCTCCATACTCTGGTGGTGGGGTGAGTCAACCTGATTCCTCTCGCTCTCTAGTTATATATATATATAGTGTATAGAGACTAAAAGGTGGATGGATGTCTGGAGAGGTGAATTCCTTCACATCAGACTTCATGGAAATAAAAAGGTTTTGTTTATGAAAAGTTTCAAATGACCTTCAAGGTATAAAATCATGCAGGCAGCCAGACGGCCAGTCCGTATTTGTTGTGGCAACGCCAGGGTGAGTGGTATTGATGTTGATACTGGCGTCAGCAATGCTGATGATATTTTTCAATTTCTGTCTCTATTGATTATGTTTAGTTGAATACTCTAGTACCACACCATTGGTTCCCCCCTCTAACAGCCAGACGGCCAATCCGTGTTCCACGTGGCGCAGCATGGTACAGTCCGCCTTTTGCGAAGTCTGGATTTTGATGCAGGGGAAACAACTTTTAATTTAAACGTCACAGTGAAGGTAAGATGTGTATGTTCTGAGTTTTTTCCCCTTGTCAATATCATAGTAATTGTTTTGCAATGAGCATTATAAAAAATATAATTTCTCTAAAATGTTGCAATTTCTAGGCGATGCTAAATCTAGCCCATCTCCGTTTGTTTCTTTGTTGTTCTTGGTTGTTTTTTCCCTCCAGCTATATTTTTCAACTTTCAGTTTTATAATTTTTTCCACTCAAATCACACCGAAGTAGACCCATGATGAGCTATGCTTTCTGGAGAAAACCAAAAGGGTCAAAACTTATAAACTGAACTTCGCTTATTTATGTCATTGAGCTCAAAATATCTTACATTGTTTTTCTGTATGTGGCGATTATAATATACCCGTGTGTTTTATCACACTTCTTTCACGAAGTTTATATATATATAAAACAAGAGAAAAGAGTAAACGCCGTATTGTTCCTGCAGGACGTCGGAGGCCTCTCCTCCCACGCCATCATTCGTGTGGAGGTGATCAACATCAACGACAACTCCCCAGTGTTTGACTTCTCTGGCTGCTCGGGTGATGGCTGTGTCTTCACCGAGTATAGAGCTACAGTGACCCCAGAATTCAAGGTAGGTGGAGAGAAAAACATGCCCGCCAGAGGAATCTCTCAATGTGGAATAACGTGTCAACAGAAAAAAAGTCCCAAAGAGTAATAGAGTTTCAGGAAAAGAATAAATCTTAAAATGTGTTAATGTGTCAGCGAAAAAGAGTCTCTCAATATGTAACTGTGTGTGAGCAAAAAATACTCAATGTATAATGGTGTGTCAACAGAATAGCATCCAAATATTTTAATTGTATATCAGCAAAGCAATATCTCAATGTGTAATAGTGTGCTCGCATACTTTTTGTTATTCGATGGAAGGAGATCATTATTCATAATCAACTAATGTTTTATTTTGCTATGAGAAGAAGCAAAGGAGGACGTCATATACTCTTTCGGTCTGGTACAGTTCTCTTAGTACTTCGATGTCAAGATAGTGACAGGTAGGATATTGGGGCGAGTTTCTCACAGTATCACGATATACTTTAGCCGCGTCTTCGGGCAGGTGATTTTTTTTCCCTTACTTTCTTCAATATTCTGTCAAATGTTTCTGTCTAAACTGTCGCACAAAACAAACGTGTTAACTGCTTATCTTAACCATGTGTCTGACCACGGTCAACTGTTGCAGGGTCAGCTGAGCTCCATCGTCCCCAACCGAATCACAGCCACTGATCCTGACCTGGATCGGGTTTCCTACAGATTTGTGGCAGGTGAGGAGTAGTTGCTTGGGTTAAAGGTCAAACTGTGTCATCAACTTAAAATCAAGTCTGTTTCAATGCAACACTGATTTTTCTGCAACCAGAATAAGGAAACACTTAATGGGAGATGAACGAGTATTTTTAGTGTAAATATGGCAGGATTCTTACATTTCGCCCAAACCTAACAGAAGGAGTAGAGCAGTCGGACTTCAATAGTGCAGGTACGTAAAAAAAAATTAACTGTTAGTGTTTTTCTCGAACCACTCTGTTTCTGCTTATTTCAAATCCTTCACGTTTCCTTCCCTCACAGCGATTTTCTCTTATAACCTCTCAGTTTTATTCTTTCAGTCCTTGGATGACAAGTATTTACTTTTAGAAAATAATGACCATGGTAAGAGGGGAACCGGGAAGGGGGGAAAAGAGGGAAGAGAGAAGAGAGAGAGAGAGAGAGAGAGAGAGAGAGAGAGAGAGAGAGAGAGAGTGAGAGAGAGAAGGGACATACTAAAGTATCTGCGGTTTGCATGAACTTCAAATAACTCAGCAGATTATTTTAGAGCAGGATCGTGTTGTATTAAACAGTGCATGCTCGTCAACAACAGCTGCCGAATTTTGTAGGACAAACCCAACTATTATTTTTTTTAAATCTCTTCATGGTTTCATACCAAAGACGGCTTTCCACTGTCTTGATCACTAGGGTCCCCCCTGAACTTCAGTCGCTATCTCGAGATAGACATCATGACAGGAGCTGTGACCCTCACCCAGGCAGTCAGAGAGTTCAGAGTTGGCCACTTCTCCATCATAGTGCAGGTCAGTGTTGATGATCTTCGGACCATTTCATAACCTGGTGATCTCGGCTTTCACCAAACCTGCGGCACTCAGTCCGACTGGTTGGTGTACTCTCTAGGCACAGTTTTATACAGACAGTATAGAACTTTTAAAATAAGGTGGATTGGGTGGAGCATAATACAGAGACAAGTGACCAAACTAACATTGATGGCTAAGATGAAGTCACTGAGTGTTTCCACAATCCTTGTTTTCAGTAGAGCGCATGTAAAATATTAATTCTCTTATCTAACACTTCCAACTTGAGAGAGGTAGCAGTAGATTTATAGCAGTTTGGAGTCCTGTGAGAGCTGCAATTGGCTGACATATACTCCAATAAGTCACTTAGAGAGAGGTTCAGGTTTTTTTTTCTTGTTTTTTTTTATATATTTGTCTGAAGAGCCACCTTCTTCATTCGTCTGCTTCGGCTCTATTTTGACAAGATCTAGAGATATCTGCACAGATGCTTTTAACCATCGTATTAAAAAGTGATAACCCTGTAGCTATACGGTGCACCCAACAAATAGCGAATTAGCTGCGGTCTTCAATCAATAATCTACGAATATCAGTTTTTAGTAAGAAGTACTCTAAATGTTGTTTTCAGATGACCGCTCTCTCCATTTCTGTGTATCTCTCAGATCAATCCTGTCTGTTTCTCTAGGCTGTGGACGTGAGTCTTATCCCTGGATCCAACACAACGGCCCCAGCAGACACTGGCCCTAACATCGCTACTTGTGTGTTGCTGGTCCTGGTGTCTGGCCGACAAGCGGAATTCCCTGCCGTGATTGGTCACGCCACGGAATCTGGAGACCGAGATTCTCTGTTCATCAGCACCATCTGTTTGGCCTCGTTTGGTTTTGTGGCCCTCCTACTGATAGTCGCACTGGCCATCTGGTTGTGCTGCCTCCAGAGAAAGGGGAAGAAACTGGGTGTAACAGGACAGGACCAAGATGGTTGTGAAACTCTCAATGGTCGGCGAAAACCGAAGGACGGCGGGACTGTCATGAGGTCGGTACATTCAGACAGTGAAAGGAGGTTCATACGGGAACTGTCCCTGACGGAGGTCACTCGAGGCACAGACAATCCCGCGTATCGAGACATCGACGGTCACAGGTTACCTGAGCGGAAACAGGGGACAATGGTCACTGACGACGATCAGTTTGGGACAGATATTGAATCTTACTACAGCTTGCAGGGAATCTTACACAGTCCCTGTAGACCATCTCTGACAGCAGCACCGGAGCTCATCGCCTTCCAAGACGCATGTTCTCTCACAAACAACGATAGTTTCCCAGTGAATGAACCCGAACAAAAAGCTGACTTGAGAATTATCCCCCATCAAGATGGGCACCCTAGAAACCTGCAGACACAGTGCAGAGCTATGGACCTACTCACTAGCGTGGCTCCCTTCAAGGACGGTCACTCCAGTCCGCTTTCTTCTTTTCTCAGCAACGGTCAAGCGCAGGAAGTGACCCCGGCTAGCAGCTCGGCAGGCACCTGCCGGTCAGTAAGGTCAATGCGAGATGTGGATGTTAATGGTGAGTTGGAGGACCTCATGACGGGCAGACCACCGTCAACGCTTGGCCCTCCACAGACTGTGTCAAGCTTGTCCCCTCACCTGCATGGTCTCCTGCCAGAACAGCCACACTCCACTCTGGAGGAAGCCGTCACCCCATTTCTCCGATCAGTCTGTGACGACACAGGTGCTCCAGGGCCCAGCCTCGGACTCAGCTCATCTCACACAACAAGGTCAAGCTCAGGCGGAGAGCCACCTTTACCAGGTGTCAGTGATACAAGCGCCATAGAGGCCTCGACATCAACAGCAGAAAACTGGCTTGTCTCCAGCATCCACTTAGTGCCTGATTTCTCTTTGACCAACTTTGAAACCTACCTGACTCCGAGCCACCAGTCAGACTTGAAAGCAGATCAGCGGACTCTCGGTGGCAGACTGACTGGACTCTCCACTGGTGGACATGACCAGCCCAACGGAAAGCTTTCTTCTAGCTCAGATAATGGAAATCTAAACGTTTTCACCGTCAGTCTTTAACTGATTATAATAGGCCCGACATCAACTGCTCGAATAGCTGGGTAAAGAACTTCAAAAATTAGCAATTTTTATGAATGATCTTGTAGTAAGAATAGAGGAATATAAACAATTAGCCGGCCCCTAACGTTTGAGTAAACTCAAACGTATAGGAGCCACCGTCTGGCATTGTTAACGTGTAACGTAGGTTTTGGTTCGATGAGAGCAACCAAGGTTGGGGTTTCAAGGGATCTTGGCTTAATGTCACGAGTCTCTCTTGGCCTCGCGTATAAACGAAATCAATGGTCTACCTAGAGTCATCTTACTGAAATTTGCTTTCTTTGAGTGCCATCAATTTCAATCATTAAAATGAAGTGAAAAAGAAGTCAGTTTCACAAATGTGCGATGTGTAGAATTTACTTACAGGCCAAATCAAAATGCTTTCCTGAGATGCAAAAGAGTGGACAGGGTAGGCAACAAGGGTGGACAGGGTGGGCATCAAGGGTGGACAAGGTGGACAGGGTGGGCAACAAAGGTGAACAGGGTGGACAGGGTGGGCAACAAGGGTGGACAAGGTGGACAGGGTGGGCAACAAGGGTGAACAGGGTGGACAGGGTGGGCAACAAGGGTGGACAAGGTGGACAGGGTGGGCAACAAGGGTGGACAAGGTGGACAGGGTGGGCAACAAGGGTGGACAGGGTGGGCAACAAGGGTGGACAAGGTGGACAGGGTGGACAGGGTGGGCAACAAGGGTGGACAGGGTGGGCAACAAGGGTGGACAGGGTGGACAACAAGGGTGGACAGGGTGGGCAACAAGGGTGGACAGGGTGGGCAACAAGGGTGGACAAGGTGGACAGGGTGGGCAACAAGGGTGGACAGGATGGACAGGATGGGCAACAAGGGTGAACAGGGTGGACAGGATGGGCAACAAGGGTGAACAGGGTGGGCAACAAGGGTGGACAAGGTGGACAGGGTGGGCAACAAGGGTGGACAAGGTGGACAGGGTGGGCAACAAGGGTGAACAGGGTGGACAGGATGGGCAACAAGGGTGAACAGGGTGGGCAACAAGGGTGGACAAGGTGGACAGGGTGGGCAACAAGGGTGGACAAGGTGGACAGGGTGGGCAACAAGGGTGAACAGGGTGGACAGGATGGGCAACAAGGGTGAACAGGGTGGGCAACAAGGGTGGACAAGGTGGACAGGATGGGCAACAAGGGTGAACAGGGTGGGCAACAAGGGTGGACAAGGTGGACAGGGTGGGCAACAAGGGTGGACAAGGTGGACAGGGTGGGCAACAAGGGTGAACAGGGTGGACAGGATGGGCAACAAGGGTGAACAGGGTGGGCAACAAGGGTGGACAAGGTGGACAGGGTGGGCAACAAGGGTGGACAAGGTGGACAGGGTGGGCAACAAGGGTGGACAAGGTGGACAGGGTGGGCAACAAGGGTGTTTTAATCTCGACTTGTCTCAACCTTCCATTCCAACTTTAGCAGCAGTCTAAGCTTCTATGTTCTAAAGATTAACATTGAGAATCACAATCCGTTTTACTAATTTCCATTTTATAGTCATCTCTTGGTTTTATACCTTTCATTTTTTAATCCTGTTTTGTAAATACTGGAAAATTATCATCATGTTTATTGTTCCGTCCTTTCTTTTTCAGTAGTTTTCTAATTCATACTTTGTATCATGTCTATTTGTTTTGAAAATGATTTAAGCCTTGACTAACTTACTGATTGAATATGTTAATAGCATTTGCTGAATTCTTTTACAGCTGTATCAATTTCAATCCGCATCTCAACCTTGTACACATCATAACAATTTGCATTATTTGAATTAAAGTTTATATCAATAAATGATAAAACGTGCCTGTTTTTGTTTTTTTTTTTGAAATTGTGTGTGAACAAATCTAGAATCTGCCTAATTACAACGTGAAGCAAGCTGTCTCTTTCTACTCTCTTCAGCAGCTGCTCCTTCACGCCTGTGGATGCCCAAAAACTTTTGGTGTGCGTGTTGTTAGGTTATCTCCACCCAGGGATCGTAGCCTTGCGACCTCACTGGCTTCACAGAGATAATCGACAAATCTCAGTTGATTCTCACAGCAAGACGTACGAGTTTTCCAATCATTGCTAATCTCATACAGCACATGCAGATCCGTCGGCATATATCATTCCTGAATAGCACTCAACAGACATAGGGAAAAGATTGTTTGTCATGGAAACAAAAATCTCGAGAATGTAATATGTGTACGTTTCAAAAAGTGGGAAATACATTCACGTTATAATGAGAAGAATGGGTGAAGAAATATGTGAGAGAGACGTTTTCAACACCGTGCAGGAGAGGGCAAAATCAACAGTGAGATTTCCCTGAAAGTGTTTGCTACAGACACAAGTGGAGTCTTCCAGCACTCTGGTGAACAGTCAGAAGCATTGGATATTATATCAACATTCAACTCTAAAACAACGTCCTCGAGCACGGGTGGTTAATCTCAAACAGATTCGAAATGTTTGAAAGTTGTGCAATATTCAGCTCTAATCTTCAGACCGTTCGTTCTTCCATCACACATGGTTAGAGAGTATAGCATTGTCACTGCAGTTGACTGGTTGTCAATAAATTACTGAACGAGTTTCCTCCTCAAAAGCCCAAATATTTCTATCATCAAACCGAACTCTTGGGTTTTCATCTCTCAGAAACTGAGGCAAGATTTTGTTCAGCTTGTTTTTCAGCCGCTCTTTCACAGTTCTGTCTTCATTCCTTTCTTGTGTTTTGTTTTCAACGTAGTCACCTTCCATCGTTTTCTTCTCCTTCTCTTTCTGTTCAGTTTTCTTTGCTGTTGAGGTTGCACAGCTTGGGTCCACACTATTGCTGATCTTTGCTTCCTGTTTCAGAGGAGCCCCCAGGTAGTTTGCTATTTGATGTGTGTGGTGGGGGATGTGGGAAGCGGGCTCCACTGTCTCCCCGCCCCTATAGTGCCCATTGCTGGCTGTTATAGCTGTAGGGACGAAAGTGAGGGGCAGTTTCCCTGCTTTCAAGTTTGTGTGGTTCGACTCCGCTGAGCTTCTTTCAGCTGTGCTGCTGTTGCTGCTGGTGGTGCTGTTGGTGCTAGTACTGGTGCTAACGACACCAGTGCTCGTGCTTTCTGTATTTACACTCTTGCGGATATCTCTCCGAGCAAATGGCAAGGGCGGGCCTGGGGTCTTGCCGTCATCCTGGTTGGTTTGTGCAGTGGAGTGGGCGAAACTGTTCTTGTGGTGACATCTTTCTGTGATGTTCAGGTCAGGGTCGCTTAACTCTGTGGCATACGACAATGTTGCTCGGAAGGAAGTTACTCCATCTGTGTGACCTTGACATTCGTATGACTGACATATTGGACATTTGTTCCTTTCAACTTGGAGCTCATTGGACTGTCTGGAACTGATGCTGCTGTCAATGACTTCTTTCCGGCTTCGCTTGGCGCGTAACAGACGGACAGCCACAACAGCTATGCATGATCCCAACACGATAAAAGATATAAAAAGTATCAGAAAAGTCACTAAAGGAAGAATTTTGAAAGACGAGTCACGGTAACTGGGATGCAACTTGCGCTGGTTTCCGAAATAGACCAGATCATACGTCCGACCTGGAAGAGGCAACCTGCTGCGAAGAGTGTCACCCAAAGCCTTGTTGGCGACCAGGTCCACCTGCACTGTGGCCGTCTCGCTCTGCTGGACACTCGAGTCTTCGGTAGCCTGGATGGGGTTACAAACACAAACATCGAGATTCACTTGATTGATGAACTATTTTATCGATTTAGTGCGAGCTGTGCAAAATTTAAAATAAAAATTCAAAGATCATTTTTCATGGTCTATAGAGAAGAAGCTCATTCTCGTAGACTAAGATGGATCCTTCATACAAGATTCAATCATCTTATTTTTCCCAATATTCAATATTGTATTGAAAACTCTAGATTGTTCATTGTTTAATGTTTTAAGGAACTGGTCGAATTCAAAATTATTACCGTATTTTTCTAATAATCTTAGATGCCATAACCACCAACTTAATCCATGTTGCGTGTGTATCATTGTCCACATCTCTACTGAGGCAATTCTATTACCACGGGAATCAAGGTGGGTGTAAAGCTCTCCCTTCCTTACCCTGGCGGACCATTGCCCACATCTCTACTGAGGTATTTCTATTATAACAGGAATCTAGGTGGGTGTAAAGCTCTCCCTTCCTTACCCTGGCGGACCATTGCCCACATCTCTACTGAGGCAATTCTATTACCACGGGAATCAAGGTGGGTGTAAAGCTCTCCCTTTCTTACCCTGGCGGACCATTGCCCACATCTCTACTGAGGCAATTCTATTACCACGGGAATCAAGGTGGGTGTAAAGCTCTCCCTTCCTTACCCTGGCGGACCATTGCCCACATCTCTACTGAGGCAATTCTATTACCACGGGAATCAAGGTGGGTGTAAAGCTCTCCCTTTCTTACCCTGGCGGACCATTGCCCACATCTCTACTGAGCTGGTAATACAAAATGTACCACAATCACGGAAATCGACATGGGTGTATTGCTCTCCCTTTCTTATGCTGGCGGACCATTGCCCACATCTCTGTTGAGCTGGTAATACAAAATGTACCACAATCACGGAAATCGAGATGGTTGTAAATCTGTCTCTTTCTTACCCTGATGGTCAGAAGAATTTCATCAGCTCTCAAAGCACAGGAAGGTTTCACCACACGTATTTCTCCGGTATGTTTAGACATCACAAACTTGTCCTGAAATTTTTTTGGTTCCACTGGAAGTTCAAATACCAGATTAAAGCAAGTGTTAGCAGCTGTTGAAGTTACAACATTGTACAAAGTCAATGGGGATCCACCGTAAGGGATCGATTCGAATTCCTTAATCTCTCGTGTTTTTCATTTTCCTTATCATTTTGCTTTTAATTAGAAGGTTAAATCTAGATTCACTTTCTTTTTTTATTTTTTTTTTTACTTTAGTCAATAATTACTTGCATCAAATAATGATTCAAGCTTGCGGTAGTTGTATATATTTTTTGCTGTTATTTATATTGTTTTTTATTTTATTGTGTTTTTTCGACTTGCCGTGGTTATTATTATAGCAATGCTTGTGCAAGGTGCTTTGCGTTAATCAAGCTATTGACTTTGATGTTAGGTTCATTTTGTTGTTTTTAAACAAGTGGGTAGTTTCAAGAAATCAAACATACACGCGCAACAAAATAATATCAACGCTCCAAATGTGAGAAAGTCAAAAGGAAAAAAAATATTGGTAACAAGAACAATATAAAAAAACAACTAAAGTAGCAGTACAAAGCAGTATTAATAGCAACAGCCACAAGTTTAAGAACAGCTGCGGATCAGTAAGGAACCTGCGGGTGAGATAAATTCATACCATCAAATAAATTACTAGGTCAAGTAAAAAACAATATTAGACCTTAGTGATTTGTTAATTAATCCCTTGTAAAATTTAAACTAAAAACTAATCAAATGTTTACAAGTCTCTTGCACCGCATTGCATCTGTATGTACATTAGAACAGGCAGAAGCCAAAGGTAAATTTACATGTTAGGTTTTACGTTCTTGTTGCTTTTTTTTTTCGCATCAGATAATTGTGTTGAATTGGCATTACCATGTCCTTTATACACTTTGCTTGCCAATAGGGATGACACTATCAAACTATATCGGCCAGCATACATTACCTATCTCACAAGACCAGCAATAACAAACTGTGTTAGTCAGGAGATATTACCACGCTCTATGCTGTAGTTGATGGAGTAGTTCTGCGTATCTCTGTCCTCAGCAGATATCTGAGCAGGGTACAAGCAAAGTGGGCCCTGCGGGAATCAAGAGCAAACATTGATTCGAGTCAGTTATGAACAACTGGACACATAGCTTAACAATCTTCTTAACAAATCACCTGGACACATAGCTTTACAATCTTCTTAACATATCACCTGGACACATAGCTTTACAATCTTCTTAACAAATCACCTGGACACATAGCTATACAATCTTCTTAACATATCACCTGGACACATAGCTTTACAATCTTCTTAACATATCACCTGGACACATAGCTATACAATCTTCTTAACATATCACCTGGACACATAGCTATACAATCTTCTTAACATATCACCTGGACACATAGCTTTACAATCTTCTTAACATATCACCTGGACACATAGCTATACAATCTTCTTAACATATCACCTGGACACATAGCTTTACAATCTTCTTAACATATCACCTGGACACATAGATTTACAATCTTCTTAACATATCACCTGGACACATAGCTTTACAATCTTCTTAACATATCACCTGGACACATAGCTTTACAATCTTCTTAACATATCACCTGGACACATAGCTTTACAATCTTCTTAACAAATCACCTGGACACATAGCTTTACAATCTTCTTAACATATCACCTGGACACATAGCTTTACAATCTTCTTAACATATCACCTGGACACATAGCTATACAATCTTCTTAACATATCACCTGGACACATAGCTTTACAATCTTCTTAACATATCACCTGGACACATAGCTATACAATCTTCTTAACATATCACCTGGACACATAGCTATACAATCTTCTTAACATATCACCTGGACACATAGATTTACAATCTTCTTAACAAATCACCTGGACACATAGCTTAACAATCTTCTTAACAAATCACCTGGACACATAGCTTTACAATCTTCTTAACATATCACCTGGACACATAGATTTACAATCTTCTTAACATATCACCTGGACACATAGCTTTACAATCTTCTTAACATATCACCTGGACACATAGATTTACAATCTTCTTAACATATCACCTGGACACATAGATTTACAATCTTCTTAATATATCACCTGGACACATAGCTTTACAATCTTCTTAACATATCACCTGGACACATAGCTTTACAATCTTCTTAACATATCACCTGGACACATAGCTTTACAATCTTCTTAACAAATCACCTGGACACATAGCTTTACAATCTTCTTAACATATCACCTGGACACATAGCTTTACAATCTTCTTAACATATCACCTGGACACATAGCTTTACAATCTTCTTAACATATCACCTGGACACATAGCTTTACAATCTTCTTAACAAATCACCTGGACACATAGCTATACAATCTTCTTAACATATCACCTGGACACATAGCTTTACAATCTTCTTAACATATCACCTGGACACATAGCTTTACAATCTTCTTAACAAATCACCTGGACACATAGCTTTACAATCTTCTTAACATATCACCTGGACACATAGCTTTACAATCTTCTTAACATATCACCTGGACACATAGCTTTAAAAACGTCCCGGCCTCGAGTTCTATCATTATTATCTGGACACATAGCTTTACAATCTTCTTAACATATCACCTGGACACATAGCTTTAAAAACGTCCCGGCCTCGAGTTCTATCATTATTATCTGGACACATAGCTTTACAATCTTCTTAACAAATCACCTGGACACATAGCTATACAATCTTCTTAACAAATCACCTGGACACATAGCTTTACAATCTTCTTAACAAATCACCTGGACACATAGCTTTACAATCTTCTTAACAAATCACCTGGACACATAGCTATACAATCTTCTTAACAAATCACCTGGACACATAGCTATACAATCTTCTTAACAAATCACCTGGACACATAGCTATACAATCTTCTTAACATATCACCTGGACACATAGCTATACAATCTTCTTAACATATCACCTGGACACATAGCTATACAATCTTTTTAACAAATCACCTGGACACATAGCTATACAATCTTCTTAACAAATCACCTGGACACATAGCTATACAATCTTCTTAACAAATCACCTGGACACATAGCTATACAATCTTCTTAACATATCACCTGGACACATAGCTATACAATCTTCTTAACAAATCACCTGGACACATAGCTATACAATCTTCTTAACATATCACCTGGACACATAGCTATACAATCTTCTTAACAAATCACCTGGACACATAGCTATACAATCTTCTTAACAAATCACCTGGACAGCCTTCTTATATTATTATCTGGACACAAAGCTCTACAGCCGTCCTCGAGTTTACTCTATATCATAAAAGGAAGCTTTCGTTTCGTTCTACTCTATATTCTCCAAAACCGTTCAATGTACAGTAATGAAGTTTACTGAATTTTTATCTGCTAGGTTCACTGTCCCAAGCGTAAAAAATAAAGAAAAGCTAAATTGTTAGGGTAAATTCATATTTGAAAATTCATATTTATTGTAAAAAAAAAAATTCAATAATTTTCATTGCATAATTTGTAAGGAAGCAAATGACATTTAAAACACAGGTCTCAAGGAATGGACTTTATATATAATTATATATATATATATATATATATATATATATATATATATATATATATATATATAATTATATATATACGTCTGTTTCTTTTAATCGCGTTCGGTACTTTTATACTGTTTAATCTCGAAGATCTCGACCAGATCTACTATTGTCAAGAAGGAACCATAGAAACGTTCAAGATAATCCATTTCATTAACTTTTCACTCTTAACTTGTCTTGCATGAGTTATACAGCTGTTGTGATTAGATCTAGAATAACTATAAGCTTTAGCAATCCAGGACACCCACTAAATTAAAAAGTACAGGGCCTAAATTTTTTTTCTGAAATATTGTCTGGGAAGTTACCCCCTTTAAAATTGTGTTGAAGATCACTTTTTCACTACAGCAGGTCTAGCACTACGTTGTGTCTGCAATGGATCATCAGAACCACATTATGTTCTCGATGGAGACATAACTGAAAAAGGGTTGCTTAAAACATTCCACACGAATGTAGTTTACTTTTTTACTTGATCATTATCTCTCTATCATTTAAATAAATGTCTTCATGGCAACGTCAGGAAAATCTTAATGTCTCAAGGTTCAACCTGTACAGATCTTAAAACTTCACTATGAGTCGCTGTGGAGGGGATTATAATCTGTTATTGCTGTAAAGTTTGCTTTTCTGCAGTGCAGTTATATGGCTCCGGAGCATAGAAGTCTGTGAAGTTTGCATTTCTTGAATGTAGTTGTCTTCCCACCTGTACATTTGAACGGGCAATCATGCTTGTTTGGATACAGTATATAGCCTCACAGCTTTATGATTAGCAACTCTAACAGCCCATGTTCTAGCTTCATTCTAGTAACTAAATGTTTATAGTGACCAATCCGAATCTTATCTTGGAGAATAAAACATGAACAGACCAGATAATTTCAATCTCTTACACTTGTACTCTCAGCCATTTTTACACGATAAAGAGAGATAGACAAGAAAATGTTTGGTATTTTTTTTAAACTAAATCAACTCAACTTACAGTGTATCCACACTTGACAGCAGCCTGATAGTAGGGCTTGCTGCAGTGACCGTTGGTCATGTGACAGTCCGGATACACAAAGGCCGGGGTCTGGTCATCTGCATCAGCCACTGTGATAACCAGCGACTTATATGCTGTAAGTGGACCAGGGTCACCTCTGTCCTGAGAACAGGTGAAAACTGGCGGTGTCAGAAGTAAACAAACTATCATAGAATACTATTCCGATTACGTTAGGTCAGAAATCAGGTGTTTTGTTATTGCAGTACGAACTGTCTATCTAGTACAGAAACGTAACAGCGGATGAGAGCTGCCAAGAATGTTATCATTCGATGATCAGATGTTCGAGGGAGAGAACAAAATGTTGGAGAAAAGATTAGAGGAGAAACCAGATAATGAATTAAAATGTTTATAAGAGCGTAAGGGGGAAAGAAAAATTTATTTCAGTCGTACCCAAGAGAGAATGTCAGTGGCATGCAGAGAGAGAAAATCTGTCTGACCGTTGATCTCCAGCGGGCAAGATTAAAATAAATCTGGGCTAGTCTCAAACTAATTTGGCTCTCCGATATTAATTTTTTTATGATGTCGTTCTTAATTCTATCATTGCTTATCCCGTTGACACTGGTACTAACGTTTTCATAACGAGCGTTAAAAAGATTTTTTTTCCGACACCCCATATTGCAAATAAGCCACAAACCGATGGACGCGGTCAAAATTTGGATAAGTTCACACTTATTCCGCCTTGCAAGTAAACTGTCAACTGGTGACAGGTGGGTGCAGTATGTTTCTCCCTCAGCCGGCTAGCGCTGTCAACTTACTGTAGCTGATATATTCAGTCCGAACTGGGTGGGTCCTGATCGGCTGATGGCGTCATAGTCCACAGCCCGGCTCAAAACAATATATGCTTTGTTTTTCGAAATGTTGAAATAGTCTCGCCCGTCAGCCTGGCAAGATGATACAGCGGAGTTCACTCAGTCACACAGAAATTCTTGGGAGGATAAAGAATTTGCTCCAAGTAATTTCGCGGACACTGGAGTAGATTTTTAGCTCATTCTTGTACTAACTTGAACATGCTTGAGTAACAAGTGGTATTTGTTAAAACCAGTTTCTTCAATTTTATGTATATTTTTCAATTTTTTAATCAAACTGTGGAAAGAGTAAAGCTGTATGTAACACCATGAAACTTCCGCTCATTATAAGAAGAAGAGTATAGGACTTATAGATCTGGGTTTCATTGCGTCTCTTACGCCATGAATGCTCGGTTTAGTTTTAAATAAAACTTCAAATCCAAGGGAGGGATCAACGTTCATTTCAGGCCTGTTTCGATTGAGGCTTTTATTGAAGCATCGCGCACAGGTAACTTTATACTAAACCTTAAACTATCGACTTATCGATACAACCCGTAGATCATGGATGGACATTCAATCATAATCCTCGGCATTTTGAAAAACAAAATTTGACACATTCAGGTCGCCGGAAACGTTTATTTAAAATAAAGATGGATTACGTCTAAGAACGGATTGATGATAGGCCAAAAAAAAAAAAAGCCTCTTCTCTTAATTTTCTTTAAAACCCTCCACACTTCCTGTTTTCACCTGAGGACCTGTAAAAGGTTTGAGCACGTAATCTACAGCAGACTTGGAGAGATCGGGATCAGTGGCCAGATGCTCGAGGCTGTACACAGGACTTCCAACAATGGACATCTGGGGGAAATACCACAGGTGGACACAGTGAGAAAACAGATAACATCTGGACTTCCTCAGCCTATTGAGCGATCTCTCTATCTATATACCACAGGCGGATACAGTAAGAAAAAAGCTAGTTCTGGACTTCCTCAGTCTCTTGAGCGATCTCTCTATCTATTTACCACAGGTGGACACCTTGAGAAAACAGCTAGTTCCGGACTTCCTCAGTCTCTTGAGCGATCTCTCTATCTATATACCACAGGCGGACACAGTGAGAAAACAGCTAGTTCCGGACTTCCTCAGTCTATTGAGCGATCTCTCTATCTATATACCACAGGTGGACACTGTGAGAAAACAGCTAGTTCTGGACTTCCTCACTCTATTGAGCGATCTCTCTATCTATATACCATAGGTGGACACTGTGAGAAAACAGCTAGTTCTGGACTTCCTCACTCTATTGAGCGATCTCTCTATCTATATACCATAGGTGGACACAGTGAGAAAACAGCTAGTTCTGGACTTCCTCACTCTATTGAGCGATCTCTCTATCTATATACCATAGGTGGACACAGTGAGAAAACAGCTAGTTCTGGACTTCCTCAGCCTATTGAGCGATCTCTCTATCTATATACCACAGGTGGACACAGTGAGAAAACAGCTAGTTCCGGACTTCCTCAGTCTCTTGAGCGATCTCTCTATCTATATACCATAGGTGGACACAGTGAGAAAACAGCTAGTTCTGGACTTCCTCAGCCTATTGAAAGATTTCTATCTATATACCACAGGTGGACACAGTGAGAAAACAGCTAGTTCTGGACTTCCTCAGTCTCTTGAGCGATCTCTCTATCTATATACCATAGGTGGACACAGTGAGAAAACAGCTAGTTCCGGACTTCCTCAGTCTATTGAACGATCTCTCTATCTATTTACCTCAGGTGGACACAGTGAGAAAACAGCTAAATCCGGACTTCCTCAGTCTATTGAACGATCTCTCTATCTATTTACCACAGATGGACACAGTGAGAAAACAGCTAGTTCCGGACTTCCTCAGTCTCTTGAGCGATCTCTCTATCTATATACCATAGGTGGACACAGTGAGAAAACAGCTAAATCCGGACTTCCTCAGTCTATTGAGCGATCTCTCTATCTATTTACCACAGGTGGACACAGTGAGAAAACAGCTAGTTCTGGACTTCCTCAGTCTATTGAACGATCTCTCTATCTATTTACCACAGGTGGACACAGTGAGAAAACAGCTAGTTCTGGACTTCCTCAGTCTATTGAACGATCTCTCTCTGTATAACACAGGCGGACACAGTGAGAAAACAGCTAGTTCTGGACTTCCTCAGTCTATTGAACGATCTCTCTCTGTATAACACAGGCGGACACAGTGAGAAAACAGCTAGTTCTGGACTTCCACAGCCTATTGAACGATCTCTCTCTGTATAACACAGGCGGACACAGTGAGAAAACTTTCTCAGCCTATTGAATGATTTCTATCTATGTTTGTGTTTGCCTATATCTCCCTCGCTATCTCAGTGTTTATGTGGATATCACTTTTGCTATTCATACTTTGATCTGGTGCAGGAGGAAGCTGCTGTGAACTCACCTCATCAACAGTGATGTTGTAAGATCTCCTGCGGTCAAACTGCGGAGGATGTTCATTTACATCTTCAAACACAACTGTTTGGCGGTACTGGGGAATCAAAGGGATGGAACAAGCAAGCATTTCAAATGTTTAAAGGTTCAAATGTTAGTGGGTTAGTTGACCCAGATCATTTACACAGAAGTGGCGAAAGGAAAATTGAAAGAGGTGGACATATGAAATAAAAACCCGAGGTGTAGAGAGCGGAAACTCGAGCTGTAAAGCGTGTTTTAAACGGTTTTAAGCAAACCTTTGTACCTTGTAGCTATGCTTCCCATCATGACAGTTCACACGGAAAGATAAAGTTTCCCTCAAATGGTTCTGGGGAAAAAATGCAAAAGAAGATATTTTTATGTAAGCGTTTTCAACTTTTGGTACATTTTGAAATATCAGTTAAGAATTTGTTCTTGGGTATAACAATCAAACGTTTAAATCATCCCTTGTAAATTATTTCAATGCATTCATCTTCGCTAGAGAGAGCTCCAGACCAACGATAATTCATATTTAAAAGCTTATTTCGATACCGTCAATGAGGTTCAAACCAAAGAAAATGAACAATGGTTTTTTAACTGTCCATGAGATTTATCACAAGCCTCCTTTCTTTATGGAAGACTTCAAGTTCTAAAAACCCTAATTTTTGCGTACTGTTTTCAAAGACAGAGAAATGTGACTTTTCCCTCTCCTCTCCCATCTACTCGGTTGTTTCTTGGTAGAGAAAGTGAAAAAGAAAGATCAGATAGAGAAAGGAGGGGGGGCGGGGGGGGAGCATGAGGCAGCGACTCAGAGACAGACAAACATTGAAAGACTGAACATAAAAAGCGAGAGAGATAGGCAGACAGACAGATAGACAGACATAGAGAGAGACACTTGAAAAAGTATGCTTATCCTCTCACCAAACGCCCGTTTCCCTCCTGGACATTGGCTGACTTGACCAACATGATCCGCATTCGGCCGTCTCCAAACTTCTTGAGGCGGAAGAGGCCGCGGGTGTCAGCGCCGCTGATGGACCACGTCTCTCCGTGCTCTGTGGACAGGTCCAGCAGGGGAGAACCTGGCGGCAAGACACACAACGTTAGATAAGAGTCGCTGCTGTTATTTGAGCTATTCTTCTCCGAAGTGACTTAAAATAAGCTTTCGAGAGTATTCTTTTAAACTGTTTTGTTCAAACTATCTGGCTGTGCAGCTTTGCTTTGATAAGATTGGTAAAGACTGCTGTCTATGATAACAGCTGAGCTGTGGAAAAAAAATTTTGTGTGAGAGTTGTGGTTTGCTAAATGTTCTTGGTCAACTGATCTGTACTCTGCTGTGACCAACATTAAGTAAGGCTGGTCATGGGATCTGTACTCTGGAGTAGTTGACAGAAAGCTGGGGTGGTCACGTGATTTATAATCTGCAGTGGCTGATGGAAAGCTGGGCTGAGTGTCCAAACAGCAGGCTGGTCAAATCAGAATGGTCAGTACTGTCCAGCGGCTGACAGCAGACTGGTCAAATCAGAATGGTCAGTACTGTCCAGCGGCTAACAGCAGACTGGTCAAATCAGAATGGTCAGTACTGTCCAGCGGCTGACAGCAGACTGGGTTGGTGACAAAAATCTGGACGGATTGAGATTAAGTTTTTTTTTTCCAACTCTTTGCAACATCAACCATCAAAACCTTGGAAGGCATTTCTTTTTTACTAATGTTAATTCAAGACCTGACATTTAAACCGGAAGCAATAGTGGTCCCAGCATGGCATTTTAAATCGAACGATGGTTGTGTGAGCGTGCAAAAATTAGGAACACCTATGTTTAGAAATTTGAAGTGCTGTAAAGGCTCTATGCGTTCTGAATAAAAATCTTTGGGCTATTAGCAAAGAAAGTGATATTTAATGCTAAGAAAAAAAATAAGAAGGTAAGAAGACCATATCTCTTTAAAAAAATTGTTTTCAATCAATGTTTTAATTTGATTTCCTCAGTGTTCTTGAGATTGATGATTGTCTCTGTAATAAATATGTTTGATATGTCGTTGTGTCTGTAAGAAAGATTTTTCATATGTGAATGTCTCTGTAGGAAAGATGTTTGGTATGTGGTTTGGTCTGTAAGAAAGATGTTTGATATGTGGTTATGTCTGTAAGAAAGATGTTTGGTATGTGTTTGTGTCTGTAAGAAAGATCTTTGATAATTATGTGGTTGTGTCTGTAAGAAAGATGTTTGATATGTGGTTGTGTCTGTAAGAAAGATGTTTGATATGTGGTTGTGTCTGTAAGAAAGATGTTTGATATGTGGTTGTGTCTGTAAGAAAGATGTTTGATATGTGATTGTGTCTGTAAGAAAGATGTTTGATATGTGGTTGCATCTGTAAGAAAGATGTTTGATATGTGGTTGTCTCTGTAAGAAAGATGTTTTATAATTATGTTATTGTGTCTGTAAGAAAGATGTTTTATAATTATGTTATTGTGTCTGTAAGAAAGATGTTTGATATGTGTTTGTGTCTGTAAGAAAGATCTTTGATAATTATGTGGTTGTGTCTGTAAGAAAGATGTTTGATATGTGGTTGTGTCTGTAAGAAAGATGTTTGATATGTGGTTGTGTCTGTAAGAAAGATGTTTGATATGTGGTTGTGTCTGTAAGAAAGATGTTTGATATGTGGTTATGTCTGTAAGAAAGATGTTTGATATGTGTTTGTGTCTGTAAGAAAGATCTTTGATAATTATGTGGTTGTGTCTGTAAGAAAGATGTTTGATATGTGGTTGCATCTGTAAGAAAGATGTTTGATATGTGTTTGTGTCTGTAAGAAAGATGTTTTATAATTATGTTATTGTGTCTGTAAGAAAGATGTTTTATAATTATGTTATTGTGTCTGTAAGAAAGATGTTTGATATGTGGTTGTGTCTGTAAGAAAGATGTTTGATATGTGATTGTGTCTGTAAGAAAGATGTTTGATATGTGGTTGCATCTGTAAGAAAGATGTTTGATATGTGTTTGTGTCTGTAAGAAAGATGTTTTATAATTATGTTATTGTGTCTGTAAGAAAGATGTTTGATATGTGGTTGTGTCTGTAAGAAAGATGTTTGATATGTGGTTGTGTCTGTAAGAAAGATGTTTTATAATTATGTTATTGTGTCTGTAAGAAAAATGTTTGGTATGTGTTTGTGTCTGTAAGAAAGATGTTTGATATGTGGTTGTGTCTGTAAGAAAGATGTTTGATATGTGGTTGTGTCTGTAAGAAAGATGTTTGATATGTGGTTGTGTCTGTAAGAAAGATGTTTGATATGTGGTTGTCTCTGTAAGAAAGATCTTTGATAATTATGTTATTGTGTCTGTAAGAAAGATGTTTTATAATTATGTTATTGTGTCTGTAAGAAAGATGTTTTATAATTATGTTATTGTGTCTGTAAGAAAAATGTTTGGTATGTGTTTGTGTCTGTAAGAAAGATGTTTTATAATTATGTTATTGTGTCTGTAAGAATGATGCTTGATATGTGAATGTCTCTGTAAGAAAGATGTTTTGATATGTGGTTATGTCTGTAAGAAAGATGTTTGATATGTGGTTCTCTCTGTAAGAAAGATGTTTGATATGTGGTTCTCTCTGTAAGAAAGATGTTTTGATATGTGGTTATGTTTGTAAGAAATGCGTTTTGCTTTTTGGTGAAAGCTAACATTTGCCAGATTTGATCGACACATAATTGAAATACAATTACGGCATATTTTATGGAGTACACTTTCCTCGCTTACAGGTAGAGCCTGTTTGGTCAAGAATTATATAAATCTCGTGTATGAAACCGTTACCTCTAGCATGTAGAGGATGGGAGAGTTCCTAGCTTCTGCCAGTTACCCCTGTAGTGGACGGGTCAACTCAGACTCCGATTAGGTCTTTTCTTAGCAGAGTCGAAACCTGTGTGGTTGTGGTTGTGAAGATTTCTGGTGTTTCAGACAGTCCCGGTGAAGTCAAACTTCGTGCCGTCCCGAAACCATCCATTTGTACCCGGTACCCGATGTCCGTACCATCGTAGGTCATAACTCATGTGTACCCGGTACCCGATGTCCGTATCATCGTGGGTCATGACTCATGTGTATCCGGTACCCGATGTCCGTACCATCGTAGGTCATGACTCATGTGTACCCGGTACCCGATGTCCGTACCATCGTAGGTCATGACTCATGTGTACCCGGTACCCGATGTCCGTACCATCGTAGGTCATGACTCATGTGTACCCGGTACGCGATGTCCGTACCATCGTAGGTCATGACTCATGTGTACCCGGTACCCGATGTCCGTACCATCGTAGGTCATGACTCATGTGTACCCGGTACCCGATGTCCGTACCATCGTAGGTCATGACTCATGTGTACCCGGTACGCGATGTCCGTACCATCGTAGGTCATGACTTGTCTATTTTTTCCTTGTCCTTCGTGGTAAGCTGACATGCTAACAGCAGATTTGCCATTATTTTTCTTGCCGTTAATGTGGTTATCTGGTTAATCACTTGATTTATATTCTCTACTGTTTCTACCAAAGGCTTATTGGAAGTGTTGCGCTTACCTGAAGGAAGGTTTTCCTTAACCGTGAGGAAATCTGTTCCCATCCTGCACGGACGGTCCTGTTTGGCGTCCTCACTTCTTTGTTTTCCTGTTATAAAATAAATGATATCAAAGGGAAATAAGTTATCTATGTTGATGGGAGATAACTAGGGAAGACTTACATCTCTCAACCTGTGCTGCCTTTAGCAAATGCGAAGATTTTCATAAATCAGTTGATCGTTTTTATAATGTTTGTTTGTTTGTTTTATTTTCTTCTTGTTTTTTTTTTTTTTATTTTTTTTTGTTTTTTGTTTTTTTGGCGATGGAACAACAATTTAGCCAAATCCAGAACTGATTTAAAACATTTGCTGCTCCCTTTTTATAATCGGATTAGAAATTATGAAAACTTTCCCTAAACAAGACAGGGTTAAAACTGGACGTGTTGTTTGAAAAATCGACCTTTGACCTTAGTAGGAATAATGCTTTATATTGAATATTCAGAATCATACTAGAACAATATGTTTCAAAACAGCCTGTAATGAACAAAATCGTAAATTTAATTTGAAACGTATACCCATTATGACATCTATTTCACTGAATGTAGAAGCATGCCATTTTAAAACTGACAATTTGGGTTGTTTCGAAATACCAAACTTGTTACCTGTAAGAAAGATATGAGGTGTGACCATTGTCAGAAGGCTCAAGCACAAAGTACAAGACACCAAAATCACTCCCATCTTGTTCACCTAGTTGAGCTTGTTCTGGAATAGACTTGAGCTCTGAGTGGACAGAGAAGAAAAAGATTTCTCAAGCTTGGAGCTAATCTTGTGAAGACATTCCGTACCAAGTTTTCTAGTGTTAAACTGACTCTGTTTTCTGCGTCATTTTTGATTTCATGTATTCATCACAGGGATGAAATAGCATCAAATAATATTTCGTGATAATTCTAGTTTTACTCTACATAATGGAATTCTCAATTAAGACATGGGAGCACTGAAAGCTTCTAATATTTCACTTTACAATCTAGGCTAGCTTTATAATGATAATTATGTAACACAGTTCTTAATACAAAATAAAAGTGAGGAAAGCACACGTGCCAGTTTATCTCCTTCACATTCAGGTTGCTCAAGCCCGGCTGTTTTCATCTCTTATAAACCATGAATCCCCATTGTTCTATCTCCCCATCATCTTACACAGTTTGTCCTCGTTCCTCTGCTCGATTTGTATCTCTGCTCATTATGTTTACCTCCAATCAAAGAAGCCTATAGAAACACAGAGCAAACAGCATGAACAAAGATCGCTAGGACCGCCGCAAAGCACCGTGTGGCTCTGTTGTCACAAGACAACCTGCTCGGACAGAAATCGGCCAATCCGTGTTTTTCTGTTGACCGAGCAGTTTCTACCATCAGCTCTCACTGAACTGGTCTGCTGTGTGGTCAGTTACCAAGCGTCTGTCGGCCTGTCTGCCGTTTGGTCAGTTCCCAACTCTCCCACGATAATCCTCCCATGATGCGACAATTATTGTGGCCGATTGGTCATCTGCTCAATCCTTGCTAGTTTTAATAGCACCAAAACAGAGCGGCAAAAAAAAAATGGCCCGATGAAAATGCGAAAACGTTATCTTTTCTGGCAAATAATAACTGTTTTTCGTTAAGCGAAATGAAGAGAGATTACAAATTTACGTTATTGCTTCAGGAATGAGCTTTAGTTATCAGCTATGGTACTTTATTAAAAAAAAGAGAGAAGCAAGATTGCCCCAAAAAAGCGTTGCACAAACTTCCTTGTCCTCCGCTCTGTTTGCTAACTTTCTTTAGAGCTTGTGTACTGTCTCTGTTTTCTTCAACAGTAGAGAAAGTTTTACATCTGGGCACAAAAAAATGATCGAACTTGTCTTCCAGTGTTTCTTTCTTTTTATTTTTCATGATTATGATTGCTATTGTTACATCCTAATTTACAAATTAATTTTATGGCAAAAAATCAGCATGTAGTCCCATTATCTTGTGAAATTCGGGAGGTACATACAGCTTTTGTTAAGATACTACAGTGTGGCTATATTTTTCCGTTTCCTCATCTGTATAGGAAGCGCAATAGACTGAAAACAGATCATCTCTCCTTCATGAGCTGTTTTCAAAATCTTATAGCACCGATACGGCGGAGCAGAGAGCTGCTACATGACTTGGAGCAGGAAGCTGGAACATGAACTCGAGCAGGAAGCTGGAACATGAACTCGAGCAGGAAGCTGGAACTTGAACAAGAGCAAGAAACTGAAAAATGAACTGCAGAAGGAAGCTGGAATATGACTTGGAGCAGGAAGCTGGAACATGAATTGGAGCAGGAAGCTGGAACATGAACTCGAGCAGGAAGCTGGAACTTGAACAAGAGCAAGAAACTGAAAAATGAACTGCAGAAGGAAGCTGGAATATGACTTGGAGCAGGAAGCTGGAACATGAATTGGAGCAGGAAGCTGAAACATGAACTCGAGCAGGAAGCTGGAACATGAATTGGAGCAGGAAGCTGGAACATGAATTCGAGCAGGAAGCTGGAACATGAATTGGAGCAGGAAGCTGGAACATGAACTCGAGCAGGAAGCTGGAACATGAATTGGAGCAGGAAGCTGGAACATGAATGGAGCAGGAAGCTGGAACATGAATTGGAGCAGGAAGCTGGAACATGAATTGGAGCAGGAAGCTGGAACATGAATTGGAGCAGGAAGCTAGAACATGAATTGGAGCAAGAAGCTGGAAGATGAAACTGGAACGTGGAGTGCGTAAGAGAAGTCGCCAGCACATCAGTGACAGCCTCTCTACATGCGCACTGCCACTGCCAAGTGGCTCACAAGCTGGACCCAGACAGATTACATCAAATACTGTAACAAGAGTAAAACTATATCCTTCAGCAGGCGGGCTGCTGGTATGTTCTCATCAGGCTCTAGAGCTCTGAATCATTTAATGAATATCTGTCTTGTAATAGATCTATTGTGTTAAAAATTATATCCACATATAACATAACTGTTTTAGGTGTTTTTCATGTGTTGGGTTGTTTTGTTGTTGTTGTTGTTTTCGTAAGGTAGAAGACTCGTAAAGATACTTAATTTGTTTCCTTGTAGCATAAGTTTTAAATTGGAAAAATAACACGGCTGAAAAGAAATAGAGAGCTATAAAGTTATTGCCAAAACCTCCTACAGCATGAGACGTTGTAGGTCCATAGCAGAAGCTTAGGCAAGGAAAAGTACTGTGTATAGCCTCTTTTATTGAACTTTTACATAAGTTTCTTCCCTTTGTAAATATGGGTTGGGGACTTGCAGTTGGGGTCGGCTTTGTCTCTGTGCAATATTTTGGAATTTCGGAAATTAAAATAAATAGTAAAATAAACATTTTGACTCATGAACAGGGCAAAAAGTTTGACGTCTCGACTGGTTCTAAGCTCTCTGAATAAAATAGGAGCTTGGCCTTACCCCGTCTGAACAGTTTCATTTGTTACACGAAATGCTTAAGTTTACACACTAGGGCCTACACATACTATCAAGCGAAATCGTTTCATTTGTTACACGAAGGGCTAAACTTTACGCACAACACACAAGATCAAGAAAAACCGTGTCCAAAATGTTTTGATTCTTTTTGAACACACTCGGTTGGCCTTCACTGACTTGTAGAACGACAGTGAACGATAGGTTGGTAAGAGCCAGGCACTTGATTTGATAAAGCACTTCATATGACTATTTCTTTCATTGCCACGTTTCACAAATTAAAGTACAGTTTCAGGCAGTAGACACAAAAATTTCAATTTTAAAAAAGAGTTTAAGGCAGCAGATACAAATATTTCAGTATTAAAGTAGAGTTCAAGGCAGCAGATACAAACATTTCAATATTAAAGTAGAGTTGAAGGCAGCAGATATAAATATTTCAATATTAAAGTAGAGTTGAAGGCAGCAGATACAATTATTCACAATAAAAGCAGTAAAATTGTATATTCTCTATCTCAGCTTTTATACGCAAGATCGAAGAGTGAATTCAAATTATTTTCATTGCAAGTACACTGAGTATAATTCTTAATAATTTCGGTCTAAAATTAATTTGTCTAAATTTATCGGTAATAAAGAAAGTCAATTGACTTATAAGATGTGACCATTGTTAAAGTAATTCAAGCACCAACTATATATTTCGATGTGACAATTAACATAGTAATCAAGTCTCATCGTTCTAGATAGATAGTACTAGTAAGATGTGACAATCATCACGGTACTCTTGTAACACCTATTTAGTTAGATATGATCATCATGGCAGTGATCCACTACCAACTATCTAGTTAGATGTTACCATCAGCATTGTAATTCAGTATCAACTTTCTAGTTAAATGTGACCATCATCACGGTAATCCAGTACTAACTATCTAGTAAGATGTGATCATCATCAGACTAAATCAGTACCAACTATGTAGTTAGATGTGACCGTCTTCACAGTAATAGTACTAATTATCTAGTTAGATGTAACCATCATCAAAGTAATCCAGTACCAACTATCTAGAAAGATAATAATGCTCTTATCTCCAAATCTTTCCTCCTCCCCACTATCATGTGACCATCATCACTGTAATCCAGTACTAACTATCTAGTAAGATGTGATCATCATCAGACTAAATCAGTACCAACTATGTAGTTAGATGTGACCGTCTTCACAGTAATAGTACTAATCATCTAGTTAGATTTAACCATCATCAAAGTAATCCAGTACCAACTATCTAGAAAGATAATAATGCTCTTATCTCCAAATCTTTCCTCCTCCCCACTATCATGTGACCATCATCTCAGATATCCAGTACCAACTATCTAGAAAGATAATAATGCTCTTATCTCCAAATCTTTCCTCCTTCCCACTATCATGTGACCATCATCTCAGATATCCAGTACCAACTATCTAGAAAGATACTAATGCTCTTCTCTCCAAATCTTTCTTCCTCCCCACTATCATGTGACCATCATCTCAGATATCCAGTACCAACTATATAGAAAGATAATAATGCTCTTCCCTCCAAATCTTTCCTCCTCCCCACTATCATGTGACCATCATCTCAGATATCCAGTACAAACTATCTAGATAGATAATAATGCTCTTCTCTCCAAATCTTTCCTCCTCCCCACTATCATGTGACCATCATCTCAGATATCCAGTACCAACTATCTAGAAAGATAATAATGCTCTTATCTCCAAATCTTTCCTCCTCCCCACTATCATGTGACCATCATCTCAGATATCCAGTACCAACTATCTAGAAAGATAATAATGCTCTTCTCTCCAAATCTTTCCTCCTTCCCACTATCATGTGACCATCATCTCAGATATCCAGTACCAACTATCTAGAAAGATAATAATGCTCTTCTCTCCAAATCTTTCCTCCTCCCCACTATCATGTGACCATCATCTCAGATATCCAGTACCAACTATCTAGAAAGATAATAATGCTCTTCTCTCCAAATCTTTCCTCCTCCCCACTATCATGTGACCATCATCTCAGACAACCAGTACAACTATCAAGATAGATAATAATGCTCTTCTCTCCAAATCTTCCCTCCTCCCCACTATCATGTGACCATCATCTCAGATATCCAGTACCAACTATATAGATAGATAATAATGCTCTTCTCTCCAAATCTTTCCTCCTCCCCACTATCATGTGACCATCATCTCAGATATCCAGTACCAACTATCTAGAAAGATAATAATGCTCTTCTCTCCAAATCTTTCCTCCTCCTCACTATCATGTGACCATCATCTCAGATATCCAGTACCAACTATCTAGATAGATAATAATGCTCTTCTCTCCAAATCTTTCCTCCTCCCCACTATCATGTGACCATCATCTCAGATATCCAGTACCAACTATCTAGAAAGATAATAATGCTCTTATCTCCAAATCTTTCCTCCTCCCCACTATCATGTGACCATCATCTCAGACACCCAGTGCCAACCATCTAGATAGATAATAATGCTTTTATCTCCAAATCTTTCCTCCTCCCCACTATCATGTGACCATCATCACTGTAATCCAGTACTAACTATCTAGTAAGATGTGATCATCATCAGACTAAATCAGTACCAACTATGAAGTTAGATGTGACCGTCTTCACAGTAATAGTACTAATTATCTAGTTAGATTTAACCATCATCAAAGTAATCCAGTACCAACTATCTAGAAAGATAATAATGCTCTTATCTCCAAATCTTTCCTCCTCCCCACTATCATGTGACCATCATCTCAGATATCCAGTACCAACTATCTAGAAAGATAATAATGCTCTTATCTCCAAATCTTTCCTCCTTCCCACTATCATGTGACCATCATCTCAGATATCCAGTACCAACTATCTAGAAAGATACTAATGCTCTTCTCTCCAAATCTTTCTTCCTCCCCACTATCATGTGACCATCATCTCAGATATCCAGTACCAACTATATAGAAAGATAATAATGCTCTTCCCTCCAAATCTTTCCTCCTTCCCACTATCATGTGACCATCATCTCAGATATCCAGTACCAACTATCTAGAAAGATAATAATGCTCTTATCTCCAAATCTTTCCTCCTCCCCACTATCATGTGACCATCATCTCAGATATCCAGTACCAACTATCTAGAAAGATAATAATGCTCTTCTCTCCAAATCTTTCCTCCTCCCCACTATCATGTGACCATCATCTCAGATATCCAGTACCAACTATCTAGAAAGATAATAATGCTCTTATCTCCAAATCTTTCCTCCTCCCCACTATCATGTGACCATCATCTCAGATATCCAGTACCAACTATCTAGAAAGATAATAATGCTCTTCTCTCCAAATCTTTCCTCCTTCCCACTATCATGTGACCATCATCTCAGACACCCAGTGCCAACCATCTAGATAGATAATAATGCTTTTATCTCCAAATCTTTCCTCCTCCCCACTATCATGTGACCATCATCTCAGATATCTAGTACCAACTATCTAGAAAGATAATAATGCTCTTCTCTCCAAATCTTTCCTCCTCCCCACTATCATGTGACCATCATCTCAGACACCCAGTACCAACTATCAGATAGATAATAATGCTCTTCTCTCCAAATCTTCCCTCCTCCCCACTATCATGTGACCATCATCTCAGATATCCAGTACAAACTATCTTGATAGATAATAATGCTCTTATCTCCAAATCTTTCCTCCTCCCCACTATCATGTGACCATCATCTCAGATATCCAGTACCAACTATCTAGAAAGATAATAATGCTCTTCTCTCCAAATCTTTCCTCCTCCCCACTATCATGTGACCATCATCTCAGACAACCAGTACAACTATCAAGATAGATAATAATGCTCTTCTCTCCAAATCTTCCCTCCTCCCCACTATCATGTGACCATCATCTCAGATATCCAGTACCAACTATATAGATAGATAATAATGCTCTTCCCTCCAAATCTTTCCTCCTCCCCACTATCATGTGACCATCATCTCAGATATCCAGTACCAACTATCTAGAAAGATAATAATGCTCTTCTCTCCAAATCTTTCCTCCTCCCCACTATCATGTGACCATCATCTCAGATATCCAGTACCAACTATCTAGATAGATAATAATGCTCTTCTCTCCAAATCTTTCCTCCTCCCCACTATCATGTGACCATCATCTCAGATATCCAGTACCAACTATCTAGAAAGATAATAATGCTCTTATCTCCAAATCTTTCCTCCTCCCCACTATCATGTGACCATCATCTCAGACACCCAGTTCCAACCATCTAGATAGATAATAATGCTCTTCTCTCCAAATCTTTCCTCCTCCCCACTATCATGTGACCATCATCTCAGACACCCAGTACCAACTATCAGATAGATAATAATGCTCTTCTCTCCAAATCTTTCCTCCTCCCCACTATCATGTGACCATCATCTCAGACACCCAGTGCCAACTATCTAGATAGATAATAATGCTCTTCTCTCCAAATCTTTCCTCCTCCCCACTATCATGTGACCATCATCTCAGACACCCAGTGCCAACTATCAGATAGATAATAATGCTCTTCTCTCCAAATCTTTCCTCCTCCCCACTATCATGTGACCATCATCTCAGACACCCAGTACCAACTATCTAGAAAGATAATAATGCTCTTCTCTCCAAATCTTTCCTCCTCCCCACTATCATGTGACCATCATCTCAGACACCCAGTACCAACTATCTAGATAGATAATAATGCTCTTCTCTCCAAATCTTCTCTCCTCCCCACTATCATGTGACCATCATCTAAGACACCCAGTGCCAACTATCAGATAGATAATAATGCTCTTCTCTCCAAATCTTCTCTCCTCCCCACTATCATGTGACCATCATCTAAGACACCCAGTGCCAACTATCAGATAGATAATAATGCTCTTCTCTCCAAATCTTTCCTCCTCCCCACTATCATGTGACCATCATTTCAGACACCCAGTACCAACTATCTAGATAGATAATAATGCTCTTCTCTCCTCCCCACTCTCATGTGACCATCATCTAAGACACCCAGTATCAACTATCTAGATAGATAATAATGCTCTTATCTCCAAATCTTCTCTCCTCCCCACTATCATGTGACCATCATCTAAGACACCCAGTGCCAACTATCAGATAGATAATAATGCTCTTCTCTCCAAATCTTCTCTCCTCCCCACTATCATGTGACCATCATCTAAGACACCCAGTGCCAACTATCAGATAGATAATAATGCTCTTCTCTCCAAATCTTTCCTCCTCCCCACTATCATGTGACCATCATTTCAGACACCCAGTACCAACTATCTAGATAGATAATAATGCTCTTCTCTCCTCCCTACTATCATGTGACCATCATCTAAGACACCCAGTGCCAACTATCAGATAGATAATAATGCTCTTCTCTCCAAATCTTCTCTCCTCCCCACTATCATGTGACCATCATCTAAGACACCCAGTGCCAACTATCAGATAGATAATAATGCTCTTATCTCCAAATCTTCTCTCCTACCCACTATCATGTGACCATCATCTCAGATATCCAGTACCAACTATCAGATAGATACTCCTGGTCTCATCTGAAATGCCTTCGCCCGCTCCTCCAGATTGATCTTAAACAGCTCTAGAATAGTATTTCAGAGGAAAATTGTTATGCAGTTTTATTCTTTATTGTATTTCTCTTTATCTATTTTCCCCTTTCGGACCTTGTTCTCAATTTATCTTTTATATTAAAAAAAAATTCAGATTCCGAAGAGGAAAAAAATTATGACGGTATTTTTGCTCAATAGGTCATCTTCAAAGACATGATTTGAGATGACTGGTTTAGATAATCCGCATGTTGAAGTGGTGGTTGTTTTACAAATCAGACCTAGAAACTTGGAATAAAAACATTATTTCTATCGTATCAGTTTTTTGGGTTTGTTTGTTTTTTTCTTCTGAGAGGTAAAGATTGTTCCGTGTGGGACATACCAGCAGCACACACAGCTGCTCGGACACAATCGAATCGAACTTGTCGCACAGCTCTCCTCTCTCCTTCTCAATGAAATATTCTGAAATTGTTGACACAGCTTTTTTCTCTCCCTTTGTTGCATTTCAAATATGTTTCCTAAGCACGCAGGAATTTTAAGCATTGCGTTTAAAAATACAACATTTAAAAAAAATGGAAGTGGGGGAATTCTGAGAGGAGATGAGGGCGGATGGGATGGGAGAGTACAAGAAGCTCAAGGTAAACTCACATTTTAAAGCAGATGGATGTCCAGATCAACATTGATAGCGAAAAATAATGAGTGCATGGTGAGTAATAGCATAGGACACTAGTTGAAATAGGTATTAAATAGAGAGTGTCCTGGTAGTTACTAGCATAGGACACTGGTTAGAATTGGTATCACACAGAATAGGTGCCAAATAAAGAGTGTCCTGGTTAATAATAACACAGGACACCAGTTAGAAAAGGTATCAAACAGAGAGTGTCCTGGTAGTTACTAGCATAGGACACTGGTCAGAATTGGTATCACACAGAATAGGTGCCAAATAAAGAGTGTCCTGGTTAATAATAGCACAGGACATCAGTTAGAAAAGGTATCAAACAGAGAGAGTCCTGTTGGTTAATAGCATAGGACACCAGTTAGAATAGGTATCAAACAGAGAGTGTCCTGGTAGTTACTAGCATAGGTCACCAGTTAGAATAGGTATCAAACAGAGAGTGTCCTGGTAGTTACTAGCATAGGTCACCAGTTAGAATAGGTATCAAACAGAGAGTGTCCTGGTAGTTACTAGCATAGGTCACCAGTTAGAATAGGTATCAAACAGAGAGTGTCCTGGTAGTTACTAGCATAGGTCACCAGTTAGAATAGGTATCAAACAGAGAGTGTCCTGGTAGTTACTAGCATAGGTCACCAGTTAGAATAGGTATCAAACAGAGAGTGTCCTGGTAGTTACTAGCATAGGTCACCAGTTAGAATAGGTATCAAACAGAGAGTGTCCTGGTAGTTACTAGCATAGGTCACCAGTTAGAATAGGTATCAAACAGAGAGTGTTGTGATGGTTAAATAAATCACTACTTAGAATAGGTATCAAACATAGAGTGCAAGGTGGACACGAGTTGCAATAGGTATAAAAGAGAGTCATGTTGGATAAAAGCATAGGACACAATTTAGAAAAAATATGGAAGAGTTTTCTGGTGGATAAAAGCATAGAACATTAGTTAGAATAGAAATAAAAAGATAGAGTACATGGTGGATCATAGCATAATATGCCAGATAGAATAGGTATCAAACATAGAGCATCCTGGTGGATAAAACATAGGACACCAATTATAATAGGTATCAAACATAGAGCATCCTGGTGGATAAAACATAGGACACCAATTATAATAGGTATCAAACATAGAGCATCCTGGTGGATAAAACATAGGACACCAATTATAATAGGTATCAAACATAGAGCATCCTGGTGGATAAAACATAGGACACCAATTATAATAGGTATCAAACATAGAGCATCCTGGTGGATAAAACATAGGACACCAATTATAATAGGTATCAAACTTAGAGCATCCTGGTGGATAAAACATAGGACACCAATTATAATAGGTATCAAACATAGAGCATCCTGGTGGATAAAACATAGGACACCAATTATAATAGGTATCAAACATAGAGCATCCTGGTGGATAAAACATAGGACACCAATTAGAATAGGTATCAAACATACAGCATCCTGGTCGATAAAACATAGGACACCAATTATAATAGGTATCAAACATAGAGCATCCTGGTGGATAAAACATAGGACACCAATTAGAATAGGTATCAAACATAGAGCATCCTGGTGGATAATAGCATATGGTACTAGTTCGAGTAGGTATCAAACAAAGTGCATGGTGGATAATAGCATAGGACACTAGCTGGAACAGGCATCAAACAAATATGTGTAATTGTGTAATTTGCGAGAGAGAGAGAGAGAGGGGGAGAGAGAGAGAGAGAGAGAGAGAGAGAGAGAGAGAGGGGAGGGGGGTTGGGGAGTAGGACTGAGAGACAGACAGACAGACACAAAGAATGAGATATACAGAGAATGTTAGAGAGACAGAGACTAAAACAGGGTGACAGAGACGCAGAGAGAGAGAGAGAGAGAGAGAGAGAGAGAGAGAGAGAGAGAGAGAGATAGGTAGACAGACAGAAACAGACAGACAGGCAAAGAATGAGAGACTGACACTTCAAAATAGACAGATATAGACAGGTAGGCACGCATACATACAAAATGACACAAAAAGCAAGACAGGGAGATTGGCAGAGAGATGTAGAAGACAGACAAAGAGAGATAGAGACAGGCATACAGACTGACAGACAGAATGGCCTCACAGAGAGACAGAGAGAGGGAGTTAAAGAGACACACATATAGAAAGACGAGAGAGACAAACAGATATGGGGGCAAACAGACAGACAGAGATTGATAAATAGAGACATTGAGTGACAGATAAAGAGAGAGAGACAGAAAATGAGACAAGCAAACAGACAGATAGACAAACATAGAGTGAGACAGAGGGAGATATGCAGATACAGAGAGAGACAGACAAACACAGGGAGAAATAGGAAACAAACACATGGAAAAATAGATAGGCCGAGAATGGCTGACAGAGTGAGAGAGAGAGAGAGAGAGAGAGAGAGAGAGAGAGAGAGAGAGAGAGAGAGAGAGAGACAGAGACAGAGACAGAGACCGAGGCGGGTGACAGACAGACACAGAGAGAAATAGAGAGACCTAGACAGGCTGATAGCGACAGAGAGAGGTAGACAGTGAGAGAGCGACAGATAGTTATTAGATAGACAGAGAGAAAGAGAGACAGACAGACAGACAAAGAGGAAGCAGTAGCAACAACAGTAAACTTGTCTCGCCCCCTTTCTGGGTGGCAAACAGGGGATGGAGTTGGCGACACCAAGTCTCGAGTTGTGTGCTTCAAGTGTAAAAGCTGTTCTCAGTAGATGAATGAAATATGTGTCCGACTGGAATGGGGAAAGTGGGAGTGGGAGGGTGGGGGGGGGGGGGGGGAAGGGGGGTTGACTATTGACAGATTGCCTAGAGCGAGCAGGCCCGGAGGAGACACGTCATGACTTTCTGGAAGAATCGCCCGCCCCATACGCCTGTATTCAATACACTATTGTTGAACACCGCTGAAAACATTCAATAATGAAAGCAAGGGATGTCTTTGACAAAAAAAATTCGGTGAAAAAATAATACTTCATCATTTTCTTCTTTATATTTCTTTGGTTGTTCGCAGTAAGCAATTTCTGAGATCAGGGTGCAAAGAGTGCAGTTTAGAATACTGCATGTTTCGAATCTGAAGTTGAATTTTGTGCTAAACTGGCTGTGTGTATGTCAGTGTGTGTGTGTGTGAGAGAGTGAGAGTTCCGGTCCCAAATATAGCAGGGAACACTCGCCGAAAGGAAGTTGGTGTGGCCAGGACTTAACAAAGTGTATGGGGGTCACTTGACAGGTCACACAAAACATGGATACACTCAGAGCCTCGGAGAGGGTGGGAGAGAGAGAGAGAGAGAGAGAGAGAGAGAGAGAGAGAGAGAGAGAGAGAGAGAGAGAGAGAGAGAGAGAGAGACTAGATAAGGAAAAAAGAGGCTGTAGGATGAATGGAAAAAAAATTTCACTTCACAGTCGGTTGGCAAAAGGCTTGTCACCTGTTCCCAAACGACTCGACTTACACTCAGCTTAGTTCGCCGCCACGAGAATGAAGAGGGGGAGAGGGGGGCGGGGGGGGGAGGAGACATTTATTAAAAAACAAAAAAGAATCTGTGTGTGTGTCCAGATGTTTTCTCGTCGCCTAACCCGAGTTGAACTCCGTGATCTTCTGGCGGCGCCCTGGATGAGGAGGGGGTGAGGAGGGGTGACACACCGGGCGCGGATTATGGTGGAATGTGCTCCACGGCGCCGGGCTGGCGGCAGCGGAGACAACACTGGCTTCACGGTGGCTCTCTCTCTCTCTCTCTCTCTCTCTCTCTCTCTCTCTCTCTCTCTCTCTCTCTCTCTCTCTCTCTCTCTCTCTCTCTCTCTCTCTCTCTCTCTCTCTCTCTCTCTCTCTCTCTCTCTCTCTGATTTTCTCTCTCTCTCTCTGATTTTCTCTCTGTCTCTGTGTGTGTGCGTCTCTCTCTGTCTTTCTCTCTGTCTCTCTGTCTCTCTGTGTCTCTCTCTCTGCCTGTCCCTCTCTGTCTCTCTCTGTGTCTCTCTGTCTCTCTCTCTGTCTCTCTATGTCTCTCTTTCTGTCTCTCTGTCTCTCTCTGTCTCTCTTTCTGTTTCTCTCTGTTTAGCTCTGTCTCTCTCTGTGTCTCTTTGTCTCTCTCTGTGTCTCTTTGTCTCTCTCTGTCTCTCTCTGTGTCTCTCTGTCTCTCTCTCTGTGTGTCTCTCTGTCTCTCTCTCTCTGTGTCTCTCTGTCTCTCTCTCACCGCGTCACCAGTTTTTACCGGTAGCCGTGCACCCCCCCCCCAAAAAACACACACACACACACACAAACCAACATACTTGGGTGACAATAAAAGTATTTCATCCCCTCTCTTTTTTTAATTATAAACTTTATCTCTCTTGTATATGAAGCACTCCCATTCAAAATACTATTAGAAAATAAGATGATCAGTTAAGTTTAGGCTATACAAATAACAAAACTTCTGCGTTATATAATGTAATGTGTCACTGCATTCTTCTTCTTCTTCCAGCAAGTTTCCCTTCTCTCCTTTCACAGTACCTTTCCATCCATCCTTGATATTATTTAAGGGAAATGTAGTGTAAGAGCACTACATCTTCATGGTCAAACCAGTACAGATGTTCTTATGGCTGCAATAATGAGGTTATAGCAGTATAGAAGAAAAAGTTGTAGAGCCAGTCTTGTTACGGGAATGAAAACCGTTAGATTAAGGCTGGCCTATTACATGGCTGATGTCATGGTTGTAGCATCAAGACTAGGCCTATAACATGGCTGATGTCATGGTTGTAGCATCAAGACTAGGCCTATAACAGGGCTGATGTCATGGTTGTAGCATCAAGACTAGGCCTATAACAGGGCTGATGTCATGGTTGTAGCATCAAGACTAGGCCTATAACATGGCTGATGTCATGGTTGTAGCATCAAGACTAGGCCTATAACAGGGCTGATGTCATGGTTGTAGCATCAAGACTAGGCCTATAACAGGGCTGATGTCATGGTTGTAGCATCAAGACTAGGCCTATTACATGGCTGATGTCATGGTTGTAGCATCAAGACTAGGCCTATAACAGGGCTGATGTCATGGTTGTAGCATCAAGACTAGGCCTATAACAGGGCTGATGTCATGGTTGTAGCATCAAGACTAGGCCTATAACAGGGCTGATGTCATGGTTGTAGCATCAAGACTAGGCCTATAACAGGGCTGATGCAATAGCCGTTAGATTCAGTCTATTACAGGACTGATTCCCGGACTAGTAGAATTCTCACGCAATAGCGGTTAGGTAGAGGGCTGTTGTTATTATGATAAAATAAAGACCATAAAAAGACTAACGGTATGGTTGTAATAACAAGACTGGTGTTTTGGTTGTTACATCAAGACCATAACAAGACTGGCGTTTTAGTTGTTACATCAAGGCCATAACAAGACTGGTGTTTTGGTTGTTACATCAAGACCATAACAAGATGTAACATTAAGATTATAACATAGCAGGTGATGGCTGTAACTCAATCCTTGGAATACTGTAACAGTTATCTCACTTGCAATATTTTCTGAGCTATAAAAGAATACTCTCTGAGCTGTAACAGTTATCTGACTTGAAATACTCTCTGAGATGTAAAAGTTACCTGACTTGGAATACGCTCTGAGCTGTAACAATTACCTGACTTGGAATACTCTCTGAGCTGTAACACTCACCTGAATTGGAAAACTCTCTGAGCTGTAACAGTTACCTGACTCAGACTGTGAATACTCTCTTAGCTTTAACAGTCACCTGAATTGGAATACTCTCTGAACTGTAACAGTTACCTGAATTGGAAAACGCTCTGAGCTGTAACAGTTACCTGACTTGGAATACTCTCTGAGCTGTAACAGTCACCTGAATTGGAATACTCTCTGAGCTGTAACAGTTACCTGACTGTGAATACTCTCTGAGCTGTAACAGTTACCTGACTTGGAATACTCTCTGAGCTGTAACAGTTACCTGACTTGGAATACTCTCTGAGCTGTAACAGTCACCTAAATTGGAATACTCTCTGAGCTGTAACAGTTACCTGACTGTGAATACTCTCTGAGCTGTAACAGTTACCTGACTTGGAATACTCTCTGAGCTGTAACAATTACCTGACTTGGAATACTCTCTGAGCTGTAACAGATACCTGACTTGAAATACTCTCTGAGATGTAAAAGTTACCTGACTTAGAATACGCTCTGAGCTGTAACAGTCACCTGACTGTGAATACTCTCTGAGCTGTAACAGTTACCTGACTTGGAATACGCTCTGAGCTGTAACAGTTATCCGAATAGTTAATTTAAATACTGTCTGAGCTGAAACAGTTATCTAACTTGGAATACTGTATGAGCTGTAACACTTAGCTGACTTTGAATACTCTCCATGAAGGAAGGCGAGCGGCCAATGATATCTTTGAATTCTTTTCCGAAAATACTGCCGTTGAGACTTGTGTTTCTCCTACCTACAGTTCCTTCCAGTTTTTTCCATCCTCTATGAAATGTTGCCTTGCGCACCAGATCTTCATTGTTCTCATTGTTTTGCTTCTCCTTTCAGCACCATGCCCTTCAGTAGAACAATATCGTCTTGCCACCTTCTTCAGTGTCTTGAGAACTCACGATTTTTCCCACTTCGAGGCTTGCATTCGGTGATCTTTTTTGTCTATCTCGTGCCATTAATTCTTTCGATAGGACTAATTTATTCTTTTGTTTTGCTGCAAAGTCTACGAAACCTTTTAAACCAGGGATTTTCTGATGTCTTCACATCCTATTTTATATTTTTTTTCTTGAAGCATCTTCTCTTTTAAAGCTCTTTGTTCCGTTCCAGATCTTTGGGCAAGTACCACGTTTGACATCCATATCTCATTGATGCAAGATCGCATTGATCATACATCTGTCTTTTCATTTACAGAAAATATACAAGATTCAAGTGTGATGTAAATTTCTCTGTTTTTACCGCAGCATCTCCAAACTAATCGTATCGCACATATTATTTCTTCTTTTGTTAACTGTCTTATTTGAATCGTTTGTCCTCGATATCTGTAGCTGACTTCTTCTGTCTACCTCTCCTATTTCAATTATACCTATTGTTTATTACTGAGGTTAAAAAAGGACACCCAATCTCTGCAGCCATAGGCCTATCACTGGTATGGATTGATCAACACAACAATAAACTAAAGCAGGGGACACGGAGCCCTGAGGGATGCATGGTGTTACATGAAAGTTCGAAAGGTAAAAAAAAAAAGATAAAGCGAACGAAGCGATAAGAAAGGAAATTCCACAGCTAGCTGTTCTACTCTGGAGGGTATTGATGTAACATCATGAATGAAGTTTGGTTATCTTTCAACACAGGTGGAATTTACAAGAAGTACCTCTAGATAATACTTGGTACACTTTCATCCAGATAATATTATGCTTTCAATGGTTGTTTTTTGTTTATTACATTTTGATAAGATTACTAGATTGTGTCGTGAGCAACAACAATAAACACTTCCCTCTTTTATAATATATAATTTTCTTTTTAGTTCTATCTGTGCATGTCATCTCCACAGACAGGAATAACAATGTTTGATTTAGGGTCATATCACCAGCTAAACCAAATATAGAAATAAAGAAAGCAGTCAAACAACGATAAATGTATGGAAGGATCTAAAGATGCAAGTGATTGTAAATAAATAAGTAAATAACTTCGAGAAATTAATAACAAACCTAGATCTAGCTCTATACCAAAAATGTGACAACATAAGGACAGATGGAAAGGACAGGGAGAGGACCTGCACGTCGATGGGACACAAGTCGCCTTGCCGAGACAAGACCAAGCACTCAGCCAATAAGCCACTCTAATCTACAACACCAGATGACCACCGTCAGACAGGCCTAGATGTCTAGCGAGCTGCTCTAGGTCCGGCGCCACAGAGCCCTTCACTTATCTGGGGAAGAGTGTGCTTGTTACGTGACCAGGTGCCCTGTGGCGCCCTGTACCCAAACATCGAGTGATTGGCTCATTAACAGGATGTTCAAAAACAATATATACCTTGATAAGACCAGAGTGTTTATCAAAAAACGGGCGGTAAGAGGACGCGAGGACTAATCAAGGTAAGATGACAGAGCATACAAACTGATTAGATTAGTTACTCTGGATCTAAAATAACCGTTTGTTGTTTAACTCTCAACATCACAGGCCCAGAGATGGAAAGAGAAGAAAGAGCGAGAGATAAAGGCACAGAAAGATTGGGCAGAATATGTTTTAGAAGATTGTTGGTGTTTGCTGCAGGAGTAAGGTAACAACTTATATAATGCAACCAAAATCACCGAAATCTACCGAACTCTAAAGAAATCCCCGATATATACCGAAATCACCGAAATCTACCGATATGAACCAAAATCACCGAAATCACCGAAATCTACCGAAATCAATCGAAATCCCCGATATCTACCGAAATCATCGAAATCTACCGAAATCTACCGAAATCACAGAAATCTACCGAAATCAACCGAAATCACCGAAATCTACCGATATCAACCGAAATCACCGAAATTTACCGAATTCTATGGAAATCCCCGATATCTACCGAAATCACCGAAATCTACTGAAATCCACAGCAGTTCAGCAGTTGATAGATTCGGGTGAATTTCGGTAGATTTCGGTATTCAGCCGTTGGTAGATTTTGGTAGATTTCGTTGGATTTCGGTATTCACCAGTTCCTTCCTGAATGAATAGGGGAGGGGGTTTGGAGGGCGAGGTTCATTTCAGGTCTCTCTCTCTCTCTCTCTCTCTCTCTCTCTCTCTCTCTCTCTCTCTCTCTCTCTCTCTCTCTCTCCATATATATATATATATATATATATATATATTCCCTCTTTCATTCTTTCTTTCTCTCTCTATTATGTCTCTGTTTGTGCATGTGTGTGTGTGTGTGAGTTGCGCTAGTTCCAGTTAAAGCGAAAATTCGTCTAATTATTACTTTTTTTTTTGTTTTTGTTTTTCTTTACTTTCAAAATTTACCTCCATGGATGAGAAGCAGATAGAGCCATGACTGTAATTTCGAATTTAGTGAAGTTTCGAAATGATTCCTCGGATTTCGAATCGAATCTCATTATTGAGTGTTTCCGCGTGGAATAAGCTTTCACAGCTTGAGATCGCAGAGAGTAGACCGTGCTGGCGACCAGGTCTCCATGGCAAGCACTGGTCCACCTGGGCCACTGAAAGCTGATTCCAGTGGTTGTGTAGGAACTGAGAATCTCTCGCAACCATTTCGCGAACAGATACGACCCTCAGTTTCCTCCAGGCATTTTATTTGGTGTATTGTTTTCTTGAGAAGGCCTCGCTCCCAGCATCCAACATGTAAAGGTTACATGTCAAGCAGTTGCTCAGGAAAGTGATATGGAAAAATCAGACTGCTTACCGGGATGTCCCCCCACCCCCCACTCCCCCTCTCTTCGTTTTTATTTTGTTTTGTTTTTTTCGCCCTCAGATCTTATCGCGAAGTTTCCAAACATCTCTTGGCTTCCACCTGTCAAAGGATGCTTCTCCTCTCTCTCTCTCTCTCTCTCTCTCTCTCTCTCTCTCTCTCTCTCTCTCTCTCTCTCTCTCTCTCTCTCTCTCTCTCTCTCTCTCTCTCTCAACCTCCTGGCTTATGGTATAGTTTTGCCAGCAGAAAACACATTTCTCTCTTTGTCTTGTGCGCAATCCCACCTTCCTGGCAGCTTTAATTATGAAATGAACGATCATCATTTCTCCTGTTTTTCTCCCCATATTTAACCCCTGAATATTTTCTTCTCTTCGTGCTGTATCGCCCATTCTTTGTGCGCCACAGTGTTCATGTGAATGTTCGTCTCTCTTTCTTTCGTTCTTTTTTTCAATGTCTGTTAACACACACCTCTATCTGCTACTGAAACGGCAATAAAAACCACGAACCCGGAAACCTCGCAAGATAAAAAAAAATACATTGACACCATGTGGCGCCATACTGTCTGCATCTCTCTCTCTCTCTCTCTCTCTCTCTCTCTCTCTCTCTCTCTCTCTCTCTCTCTCTCTCCCTCTTTCTCTTCTCTCTTTCTCTTCTCTCTTTCTCTCTCTGTGCTTATAAACATTCCGTTTTCTCGGCCCCCCACACTTAACACCTTCCACATACCAAAGCCAATTCTTATTCCATCCATCTCCCCTCCCCCTTTTTCGTGCCCGCCCTGGAACATTTTCTCCCCTTCTTTACCCTCCTCCGATGTCACCGTAAAGGCACACTCCATTCATTTTTCCCCCCGTAAGTTCTATTCTTCTGTTTCTTTCCGCCCGCCCCTTAACAGGTAATCAAACGGCTAAAGCATGTGATAAGTTTTCCTGGAGTGGTGCGCCTATTGAAAGCTTGGCAGACAGAGCGGCGCCAGCCGGCCGCGAGTAAACACCTGCCCGTCTCTCAGCCTGGTTACACAACGCGCCGAGACTCTCTCTCTCTCTCTCTCTCTCTCTCTCGTCCAACTCGAGACAACTCGAGACACACAGGGAGAGAGAGAGAGACTGCGGCCGGCTACCGCTTGCCTTCTGCTCGCTATAGCTTTGTGGTCCATGTTCTTACCTGCTGTCGAGCTCTAACCTTACGACAGCTCGGTAACAGAGATGAGACAGGAAAAAAAAAGGGGGGAAGGGGGGAGACATATACTCTCGGAGAGGGGGAGGGGGGGACAGATAGGAGTTATGTAGACTTGAACCGCTGCGTCTCTAGTAGAGGTGAAGAGAGTGGGATCAACAGAGTTCGGATAATAGACGTATAAGATAATCGCAATGTCAGTTAATTGAGATTTTTATATCTGATTATTGTTTCCACATAGATTATGATCATCAATATTAAACTGTTGTGACGGTGATTTGTCAGAGGGTTCTAATAACGATTTGATGTTCGAGTTGTAAGTTGCTACGTTGTTTGGTGTGGCCTGAGACTGTAACAAAGAGGCGTTACATTTGGATACATCGCCACCAATACCAGCCTCAAAACATAATACAAGTTTTGCACTACTTTATCCTCCATATTGAATAAAAAGTGAGCGTTCCAGGCTATAGACTTTATTATTGACCGTAGGGAAAGACTGTAGTATCAGTCCATCCAACTCTCTCTTGGCCGTTTGCTAAACAGTGCTCAAGTTGGACCTCTTACACACTGTGTGTAGGGCGGTTTTTTTTTTTTGGTTTTTTTTTTTTTTTTGGGAGGGGGGTGCGCAGGAGATAAAGAGAAAAAGTGGATTACACTACAGAGTTATTTCTACACCAGCTAAAAAAAAAGCATGTGGCGCCTAATGTTTTTCCCCCACCAATCAAGCATCGAGATGGCGTCTTACTGTAATTTCACATCTCAGATGAAACAAGAAATCATACAGTGCGCTATGTGGCTAATAGCGAAATGTTACATTAAAACGTTGAAGAAGAGACAGTTTTCAAATTTTTGCCTACTACAATAATATTCTGTCTAGCGTGTGGTTATCCGAGTCGGTTGTCTAGTGCAGAATATTTTTCCGTCCTCTTTTTATGTTCTAAGATAGGCTTGATTAGCATGAAGCGAGTGGAATCAGTCGAAATGAAGAGACTCGTGATGATTGTAGGCCGAGCCGAGCCGACAACAGCAAATGCTAAGTCCTCTGGCAGCACGACTCAACGAGCTCCCAGTCTCACGCTCGATCGCTGTGACTAGACTGGGCATGCGGGAACCTCGGTGTACAGCTCCAGAGCGCCCCAGTAGCAGGGCGACCTACAGCAGAAAGTTTGTTGTTACCGGGATCCTCGCCCGGTGAACTTGGTTGCTTTTATTACACACCCACACACACACCCACACACGCGGCTCTGGATCGGTTCCTGCGACCCCCAGTAAACACCTGGCAACAGCAGCGTTGAGCAGCTTGCAGGTAGACTGGGCTGTCTCTCTGCCAATCTGGTCGTCTGCCATGATGGCGTGGAAATAGCGGCGTCTGGCTGTCAAGGCAGGTAACTCTGACTCTCTCTGATCTCAGCAGCTGCTATACTATAATAATACTACAAGGGGCGATCACCGAGACCAGCAGACAGATGGTGCTGACTGAGACCAATCCTGTGGAGCGGTCGATTTTATTCAGTAGACGTAGACATTGTGTTTGTGTGTGTTTGTGTGTGTCCTCTCTCTCTCTCTCTCTCTCTCTCTCTCTCTCTCTCTCTCTCTCTCTCTCTCTCTCTCTCTCTCTCTCTCTCTCTTTCTCTTTTTCTCGCTCTCTCTCTCTCTCTCTCTCTCTCTCTCTCTCTCTCTCTCTCTCTCTCTCTCTCTCTCTCTCTCTTTATTTTTCTTCCTTCTCTACATAATTCTTCCTCTCTCTCTGGTCTCACTATCCTCTCTCTCTCTCTCTCTCTCTCTCTCTCTCTCTCTCTCTCTCTCTGGGGCTAAAAAGAAACAGGCACGCAAATTTATGATTACGGGAAAAGCGATAAGAGAAAAGAAACAACATAACTATATCGTACGTTTCGCCTTTAATGCGGCTTCATCAGAAATGTACAGAAAAAAAAAAACTTCCACAAGTAAAACATAAGATTGGGAGAGCTGAGCTCAGACGGATGAGTGGCTGGATGGGGGACGGGCAGCGCGCAGAATGCTTCAAGGTTCAAACACAGATCACAGTGTGTTATGAATGATGACAAAAGTACATGTATGGTTGGGTTGTTGGGATTTTACAGGAGTTACTAAACCTTAAAAATGAAAAGTTTTTCTTCACATACTTCTCCATCTTTCTCTCTCTCTCTCTCTCTCTCTCTCTCTCTCTCTCTCTCTCTCTCTCTCTCTCTCTCTCTCTCTCTCTCTTTCTCTCTCTCCCTCTCTCCCTCCCTCCCTCTCTCGTTCTTTCTTCTTTTTCGCATTTCTCCATCTTTCTCTCTAGTCTCATAAAATTTTGTGTCTTTCTTTCTCTTATCTCTCTCAAACTGATTACCTCCTTTCTCTCTAATACTCTGATTAAAACCACATCAAGCCTCCCTCTTAAACTAAAACAGTAAAAAAAGAAAAAAAATATTTTCATATTTCTTTGTCACAACCAATGTGAAAAGATTATCGAATAAAATCCTTTCTCTCCTCTCTTTCCAAATCCAGAGATAACATGTTATCTTACTCCAGAACAGAAACCATCACTGGTCACACGACAAGAGACTCCAGGCGGTTCTCAGACCCGATAACAACACGGTGACACTTTCTTCCCCGGACTGCTGCTTTTGCTGTTTCATCTTGGTAGTATCGGTACCGAAAACTGAGAAATAATACATCATCCGACAACTTTCAGTGCTGCATTGTTTCATCTTGGTAGTATCGGTACTGAAAACTGAGAAATAATACATCATCCGACAACTTTCAGTGCTGCATTGTTTCATCTTGGTAGTATCGGTACTGAAAACTGAGAAATAATACATCATCCGACAACTTTCAGTGCTGCATTGTTTCATCTTGGTAGTATCGGTACCGAAAACTGAGAAATAATACATCATCCGACAACTTTCAGTGCTGCATTGTTTCATCTTGGTAGTATCGGTACTGAAAACTGAGAAATAATACATCATCCGACAACTTTCAGTGCTGCATTGTTTCATCTTGGTAGTATCGGTACTGAAAACTGAGAAATAATACATCATTCGGCAACTTTCAGTGCTGCATTGTTTCATCTTGGTAGTATCGGTACCGAAAACTGAGAAATAATACATCATCCGACAACTTTCAGTGCTGCATTGTTTCATCTTGGTAGTATCGGTACCGAAAACTGAGAAATAATACATCATCCGACAACTTTCAGTGCTGCATTGTTTCATCTTGGTAGTATCGGTACTGAAAACTGAGAAATAATACATCATCCGACAACTTTCAGTGCTGCATTGTTTCATCTTGTTAGTATCGGTACTGAAAACTGAGAAATAATACATCATCCGACAACTTTCAGTGCTGCATTGTTTCATCTTGGTAGTATCGGTACTGAAAACTGAGAAATAATACATCATCCGACAACTTTCAGTGCTGCATTGTTTCATCTTGTTAGTATCGGTACTGAAAACTGAGAAATAATACATCATCCGACAACTTTCAGTGCTGCATTGTTTCATCTTGTTAGTATCGGTACTGAAAACTGAGAAATAATACATCATCCGACAACTTTCAGTGCTGCATTGTTTCATCTTGGTAGTATCGGTACTGAAAACTGAGAAATAATACATCATCCGACAACTTTCAGTGCTGCATTGTTTCATCTTGGTAGTATCGGTACTGAAAACTGAGAAATAATACATCATCCGACAACTTTCAGTGCTGCATTGTTTCATCTTGGTAGTATCGATACTGAAAACTGAGAAATAATACATCATCCGACAACTTTCAGTGCTGCATTGTTTCATCTTGGTAGTATCGATACTGAAAACTGAGAAATAATACATCATCCGACAACTTTCAGTGCTGCATTGTTTCATCTTGGTAGTATCGGTACTGAAAACTGAGAAATAATACATCATCCGACAACTTTCAGTGCTGCATTGTTTCATCTTGTTAGTATCGGTACTGAAAACTGAGAAATAATACATCATCCGACAACTTTCAGTGCTGCATTGTTTCATCTTGTTAGTATCGGTACTGAAAACTGAGAAATAATACATCATCCGACAACTTTCAGTGCTGCATTGTTTCATCTTGTTAGTATCGATACTGAAATAATGAGATTATTCTTCATCCGACAATGTTCTTTCACTCCTGCATTATCTTGTTAGTATCGATACTGATAAGTGAAACCGCTGGAGTAGAAAATGTCACACTCAAGTTGATAATGGACTTGCAGTGACACGATGCGACCTCAGATCAGATTTTTTTTTGCGTAGAAGAGAAAAACGTCATAAAATTAATTATTCTATCTGCACCATAACACTGTGGAGCTCTACACAATGCAGAGTTAAAGGTGGTGTTTTATCGCGAGATAATGACGACACGAGATAGTTTGACAGCTCTGACATCTCTCGAGTGCTGGACCACCGGGATACTCGACAAACGCCAGCTGTCGGCCTGCTTTTATAATTCTCATGCAAACTTCTCCTACACAAACATTGTACCTTTCTAAAAAAAAAAAAATAAACATCAATATTCTATCTTTGGAAACAGCTAAACATCAACATTCTACCTTTCGAAAAAGTTTAACATAAACATTGTAGCTTTCTAAACAGTTTAACATAAACATTGTAGCTTTCTAAGCAGTTTAACATAAACATTGTAGCTTTCTAAGCAGTTTAACATGAACATTGTAGCTTTCTTAGCAGTTAAACGTCAGCATTGTGGCTCTCGAACCAGTTAACAAAAATGCCATTGCATCTTTCAACACAGTTTAAAACCAACACTGTAATTTTCGAAACAGTTTTAAATTAACACTGTATCTTTCTAAACATTTTAACATCGACTTTTTTTTATCTTCCTTAACAGTTAAATATTCACATTGTAAGATTTTAAACAGGTTAACATAAACATTGCATCTTTTAGAGCAATTAAACATCAATTTTGTAACTTTATAAACAATCTAACACCAATATTGCAGCTTTCTAAACACCAACATTGGACTTTTCTAAACAGTTATATATTTTATCATGCGAAGCACTTAAACATCAATATTCTATCTTTCGAAAAGGTTTAGAATCAAGATTGTAAATTTCTAAACAATACAACATCAACATAATAATTATATTTCTAAACACTTTTACATCCACACTGTATATTTCTTGACATTTTAATCAACACTGTATCTTTTTAAACACTTTTACTTCAACATCGTAGTTTTCTAAACACTTTAACATGAACAATGTAGCTTTCGAAACACTTTTACATCAACATGGTAATTTTCTAAACACTTTTACATCTATATAAAAGCTTTCTAAACACTTATACATCAACATCAGCTTTCTAAAAACTTTTCATCAAAATTATAGCTTTCTAAATACTTTTACATAAACATTGTAGCTTTCTAAAATCTTTTACATCAACAATTTAGCTTTCTAAACAATTTTACATCAACAATATTGCTTTCGAAACACTTTTGAATCAACATTATAGCTTTCGAAACACTTTTACATCAGTATTGTAGCTTTCTAAACACTTTTACGACAACATTGTAGCTTTCTAAACACTTTTCATCCACATTAGAGCTTGCTAAACACTTTTCATCAACATTGTAGCTTTCTAAACACTTTTCATCAATATTGTAGTTATCTAAACGCTTTTACATATATAGTACCTTTTCAAACACTTTTACATCAATATTGTAGATTTCTAAACACTTTTACATCAACATTGTAGCTTTCTAAACACTTTTCATCCACATTGTAGCTTTCTAAACACTTCTCATCAACATTGTAGCTTTCTAAACACTTTTCCATCAACATTGTAGCTTTCTAAACACTTTTCCATCAACCTTGTAGCTTTCTAAACACTTTTCATCCACATTCTAGCTTTCTAAACACTTTTCATCCACATTGTAGCTTTCGACTAAACACTTTTACATCAACATTGTAGCTTTCTAAACACTTTTCCATCAACATTGTACCTTTCCAAACACTTTTCATCCACATTGTAGCTTTCTAAACACTTTTCCATCAACATTGTACCTTTCCAAACACTTTTCATCCACATTCTAGCTTTCTAAACACTTTTCACCAACATTGTAGCTTTCTACTAAACACTTTTACATCAACAATATAACTTTCAAACCACTTTTAAATCAACATTGTAGCTTTCGCAACACTTTTACATCAGCATTGTAGCTTTTTAAATACTTTTACATCTACATTAGAGCTTTTTAAACACTTTTACATCAACATTATAGCTTTCGAAACACTTTTACATCAACATTGTAGCTTTCTATACTGTTTTCATTAACATTGTAGCTTTCTAAACACTTTTCATCTATATTCTAGCTTTCTAAACACTTTTCACCAACATTGTAGCTTTCGACTAAACACTTTTACATCAACAATATAGCTTTCGAAACACTTTTAAATCAACATTGCAGCTTTCGCAACACTTTTATATCAGCATTTAAATACTTTTACATCAACATTAGAGCTTTTTAAACACTTTTACATCAACATTATAGCTTTCGAAACATTTTTACATCAACATTGTAGCTTTCTAAACCTTTTACATCAACATTGTATCTTTTTAAACACTTTTCATCCACATTGCAGCTTTCTAAACACTTTCATTCATAGTGTAGCTTTATAAAGGCTTTTACATCAACATTGTATCTTTCTAAAAACTTTTCATCCACATTGCAGCTTTTAAACACTTGTACATCAATATTGTAGCTTTCTAAACAGTTTCACATCAATATTGTAGTTTTCTAAACGCTTGTACATCAATATTGTAGTTTTTTAACACTTGTAAATCAATATTGTAGTTTTCTAAACACTTTTACATCAATATTGTAGTTTTCTAAACGCTTTTACATCAATTTTTTAGCTTTCTAAACACTTTACATCAATATTGTAGCTTTACAAACATTTTACATCAACAATATATCTTTTAATTCAGTATGCATCTTTCTAAATAGTTTAAACCGGTCTAACATCAATTTAATCTTCCTAAAAATCTTTATATTAATATTGCAGCTTTTTAAACAATTAAACATCAACATTTTATCTCTGGAAATAGTTAACATCAACAATACCATAAGCTTATATCTTTCTTAACATTTCAACATCAACATTGTATCTCTGGAAGTAGTTAACATCAACGATACCATTAGTTTGTATCTTTCTAAACAGTTCAACTTCAACATTGTAGATTTTTTGGAACAGTTTAACGTCAACATTGTAGCTTTCTAAACTATATTTCTGTGGTAAATGTGTTTATAATGTTGTTGTCCAACGCAATTATTTAATTAGGAAAACAATTGTGTACTATTTCTATTTGATGAAGATCAAAATGTGTTTGAACAGTATTAAATTATTTGATTCGTGTTGTAAGTATCTCTCAGACCTAGAGTCTTGTGTGAAGACACCTTGCCCAGGTGCCCGTCCTTACAAAGTGTCATGTCAGTGAGAGGACGTCTGGTACTTATTCTCAAGGTTTTCAGATTATGGTGAAGTGAAAACAGACAACGGTTTCTTAACCAGAGCCAAATCGCAGAAGCGACACCGTGGCTTCAGACAGAACGGGTGATGAAGCCCTTCAGGTCCAGAATTCACACGCTCTATCAGAGTCCTGCATCTAGAACAGTTTGGGACGGTCCAGAAATAGATCAGTACGGTTAGTTAAACTTTCAGATTGACATTCCCTCTGAGACTTTTTATTTAGTTCCGTCCAGTTTTACCACACCAAAGATAAAGCATGCGCTTGCTGTTGAATGCTTTCTCTCTTTGGTTTTGTAAAGATTTGTCTATGGGGGGTTGCTTATCGGTTTTCTTCTTCATTTTCTGCTTTAGAGGCACGCATCATTAACAAAAGAAAGAAAGAAAAAAAGAATAGCAGGAACAAAAATATTAGCAAACGGGGGAGGGGGGGAATTTCGGTCTAGTCGTGCGATGAAAGGGATGTTAAGCGCCTCCAATAAGATGTCCAGTTTCTCTTAACACTGTAACATTCCCCCTATGTCATTGGAGATCATAAAACGGCCACTCTGTGTGGTCCACAGTCTACCCTTGCGTCATAGGTCACAGTATTCTAGTGATCACTACCAATAGTTCTCTGTGGTGCGAGAGCAATCACACAAACAAAGTTTACCGCCTTTTTTTAATCTGTAAAATCCCTGTTGTGTTCGTTAGGGTCCTTTACAACATATCTGTCCGCATCCACGCACAATGGTAGTAACTGAGAGAGAAACCTGGTGTCAAACTTTGACCAAACCAGGTAGAAAATGTCCAACAAGTTCTATCTGTTTTACTGGATGTCTTTACTAGTACTGTTTTCCCTTGATCTTATTTTATCAACGTCAACATTGTCAGCGCAGTTTGAATGCTGTGCTGTCAAGAGCTTCGCATCTTCACGCGCGTTCTGCAGCTGTCATGGCTGGATGGGTTCAGCGCTTGTACAACAATCCTTTGTCTGTGTGTGTGTGTGTGTGTGTATACAACTCACTTTAGCTGTCATGGCTGGATGGGTTCAGCGCTTGTACAACAATCCTTTGTCTGTGTGTGTGTGTGTATACAACTCACTTTAGCTGTCATGGCTGGATGGGTTCAGCGCTTGTACAACAATCCTTTGTCTGTGTGTGTGTGTGTGTGTATACAACTCACTTTGTTTGGTTTTTTCCATATTTCCTAATAAAAATAACGGCTTATCTCAGAGGGGGAAACAAAAAAAAAATTATCCTTTAAATATAATGAGCATGGAAGTTCAAAAACATCAAATGGACAAAAACAGAAACAAAATGAACAAGTTTGTTTGAGATCGACTGATAACTTTGAAATGTTTTTTATTTTTTTTTGTTTGTTGCTGTTTTTTTCCTCTTTTCAGATTAAAGTAAAGTTCTTCAAAGCACATCACATTGCAACCGATAAAAACGATTAAATTTTATCTATGTTTATCATTGCTTCTCACAGTTATTTTCACATGCGTTTTACTCTATTAAACCTGAGATGGCACCACTAGTTTGCTCTATCACTCATCTTAGCATTTAAGTACCAGGTAAATAAAATAAAGATGGAGGATAAAATTAATCGTCTGATTGATGCTAAAGAGAGCTAGAGAATTACTGTGCTCTGGTCGATATTTCATGATTACCTCATTATTATTGAAACTGACCTTTCTTTATGGACACAAACTAATCAACGGTCTCATCTTGTCAGAACCAGTCCACCACAGACGGCGTGAGACTGTCTGCTCACAGGTCTCACTGATGTACTGTGTAGAATGGAGTGAAAGGAAACCGGCGGACACCATTTCCCACAATTATTATTTTAGTTTACTGGCTCGTCTCCCCGAAATTAGTGCTGTGCATAGAGTAGGAAAAACAAGTTGTTTCTCCTATGCTCTGTGGCAGAGAGATTACACTTAAGAAGATGCCGATATATTTTTTTCCTGAGGGGAATGCATGATGCAACTGTATTTATTATTTTTATTTTTTTGTTGTTGTCACGAAATAGAGCTGCATGTGATATAGGTTTTTAACATTTCAAATTTGTTTTTTATTCTAATATGCTCGGCCGTTGTTTTTACGAGTCACCATTATCTGGTTGGTCATTCCGAACACGCGTCGGACGGTTTGATTGAAGGTATGAAGGCTAAGACTAACAGCAGTTACTGAACCCTCCGAATGTTTATGATGAGGTGTGATTACACTTATAGCCGGGAGGTGTGGTCAGTCTGTGGTCCGGTCCAGCTCTCTGATGGTGTCGATAACCTTTGGTCAGTATCCCGGAACGCTGGTTAATCTAAATCAAGTTTGGTAATGTCCATCGACAGTCCAGTCCAGTTAATGATCATCATCCGAGAGAAACTTTTTTGAACCCAACACTCTTGCTTGTCCTAGTAGGACAGAGAGTGTATGATAGTTACATGGCGTAACCAAGGAGAATGAGAGAAAGTTTTTTGAACCCAACACTCTTGCTTGTCCTAGTAGGACAGAGAGTGTATGATAGTTACATGGCGTAACCAAGGAGAATGAGAGAAAGTTTTTGAACCCAACACTCTTGCTTGTCCTAGTAGGACAGAGAGTGTATGATAGTTACATGGCGTAACCAAGGAGAATGAGAGAAAGTTTTTGAACCCAACACTCTTGCTTGTCCTAGTAGGACAGAGAGTGTATGATAGTTACATGGCGTAACCAAGGAGAAGGAGAGAAAGTTTTTTGAACCCAACACTCTTGCTTGTCCTAGTAGGACAGAGAGTGTATGATAGTTACATGGCGTAACCAAGGAGAATGAGAGAAAGTTGTTGAACCCAACACTCTTGCTTGTCCTAGTAGGACAGAGAGTGTATGATAGTTACATGGCGTAACCAAGGAGAATGAGAGAAAGTTTTTGAACCCAACACTCTTGCTTGTCCTAGTAGGACAGAGAGTGTATGATAGTTACATGGCGTAACCCAGGAGAAGGAGAGAAAGTTTTTTGAACCCAACACTCTTGCTTGTCCTAGTAGGACAGAGAGTGTATGATAGTTACATGGCGTAACCAAGGAGAATGAGAGAAAGTTTTTGAACCCAACACTCTTGCTTGTCCTAGTAGGACAGAGAGTGTATGATAGTTACATGGCGTAACCCAGGAGAATGAGAGAAAGTTTTTGAACCCAACACTCTTGCTTGTCCTAGCAGGACAGAGAGTGTATGATAGTTACATGGCGTAACCCAGGAGAATGAGAGAAAGTTATGAACCCAACACTCTTACTTGTCCTAGCAGGACAACTTTCAGCGTAACCAGAAAGTGTATGATAGTTACATGGTGTAACCCAGGAGAATGAGAGAGTTTTTGCACAATCCTCTCAAGATGGACAGAATTTCCAGCTCTGTATGTCTCCACACAAGACTCTGTCAGTCTTCCAGACCTCCCCCTCCCCCTCCCAGACAGATCAGAAGACAAAATGATCTGGAACTGCTCTTCCTTCCCACTGTACTGGAGATTCTAAGGGAAGATTTGATATTATAAACCTCACCTGATAAATCCAAGTAACTTTTGTTCGCCTTGGTTAGGGGAGAGCTTTACTGTATTTCTATCTCCTAGAAAATTGTCCTCTGGTCAGCAGATACCTGTGTAAACAGAATTGTTTCTGGTCTTACAGTAACTGGCTGTTGTGTATCTGTGAACTCCTTTCGCCTCCCCGTGGCTTCTTCAAGGATCAGGGAGTGATGTCACGCTCGGTATCTTTGTCTTCACAAATATTTCTGATACAAGCTCGTCAGCCGCTGGTGTCTGAACCGAAGAAACTGGTCAGTATAATTTTTATGTCAAAAGAATCACAGATAGCAATGTTTTTCGAACTATAATAATTTGTGTCCAGATAAGTAAGAACACTCCAGTTCAAGACTCAATCTGGGAGATTTCTTGAGCTGATCTTGTTAATCCTGGCTACCGGAATGATACTGTCTTGTAGAAATAAGTTTATTATATCGCCAGAACCATATCAGAGTATAATAGTGATAACTTGGGCACAAGCTGGCAAACACATTCAAACATAGAGCGAGAGATGGGGACGTGTCACCCACACCCAGACGTATGCAAAATTTTCACAGATGATCCGAGATAGCAAGGCTAATATTGTGTCATGGCCAGATCCAAAGTATATTCCCTTAGGTGCGAAATGTTGCACAAAAATAGACTGAATCATTAAGATGGCCTCACATAGATAAATAGATAGATAAACAGACAGATTAACAGATAGATGGATATATAGATAAGTAGATAGATAAAAAGATATATTTTGAAAAATTTTCCTGCATAGTTACTGTAGTCCACAACTTCAAAGTTTCGTGTCTAGTGGCACTCGTCAGGTGTTGTTGTTCTGTGTACTTTGGCTAGGCATGAAACTTCGAAGTCGTGGACTAGTAGGTCGCACAATTTTTCAAAATATACCGTGCTCCTTAATTGTATAGCACTGTTTTTATTGTGTTATTTGACACACAACAAGATAGAAAGATAGATGGATAGATAAATATATATGTAGAGAGATAGATGGATAGATTGATAGATAGATAGATAGATAGATAGACAGATAGATGGATGGATAGATAGAAAGATAGATGGATATATACATATATATATATATATATATATATATATATACATATAAAGAGAGATATCTAGATATATAGATAGATAGATGGATAAATATATAGATATGTAGATAGATAGATGGATAGATAAATAGATATGTAGATAGGTAGATGGATAGATAGATAGATAGACAGATTTGTAGATAGATAGAACGATAATCCTTGACAAGGACAGCTGGGACACGATGATTGTGATCCAGCTTAAAAGTTCGAAATGGTCAAATTATAATCACATATACCTTTAACAAAGAGAGCCCGTCCGAAATAAAAAGACATTAAAGAATGAGGGATAGGGTGATAAGTGAAAAAGATCGAAATGTTAAAAATCAGTGAGTGAGAGAGAGAAAGAGGAGAGGGAGAGAGAGATAGAGAGAGAGAGAAAGAGGAGAGAGAGAGAGAGATAGAGGGAGAGAGAAAGAGGAGAGGGAGAGAGAAATAGAGAGAGAAAGAGGAGAGGGAGAGAGAGATAGAGAGAGAGAGAAAGAGGAGAGAGAGAAAGAGATAGAGAGATAGACAGCGAGAGAGAAATTTTAAACAACGCTTCTAAATGAGAGTTTAAAGAGGAAGATTGGAAACCGTAAGTAAAAGAGAGCTGCATCACAATGGAGAGAAGAATTAGTTTACATGTAATAAAGAGGACTCCACCACAGTGGAGACAAGAAGTTGTTAACATGTAATAAAGAGGACTCCACCACAGTGGAGACAAGAAGTTGTTTACATGTAATAAAGAAAACTCCACCACAGTGGAGACAAGAAGTTGTTAACATGTAATAAAGAAAACTCCACCACAGTGGAGACAAGAAGTTGTTAACATGTAATAAAGAAAACTCCACCACAGTGGAGACAAGAAGTTGTTAACATGTAATAAAGAGGACTCCACCACTGTGGATACAAGAAGTTGTTAACATGTAATAAAGAGGACTCCACCACTGTGGATACAAGAAGTTGTTTACATGTAATAATGAGTACTCCATCACAGTGGAAACAAGAAGTTGTTTACATGTAATAAAGAAAACTCCATCACAGTGGAGACAAGAAGTTGTTTACATGTAATAAAGAAAACTCCATCACAGTGGAGACAAGAAGTTGTTAACATGTAATAAAGAAAACTCCACCACAGTGGAGACAAGAAGTTGTTAACATGTAATAAAGAAAACTCCATCACAGTGGAGACAAGAAGTTAACATGTAATAAAGAGGACTCCATCACAGTGGAGACAAGAAGTTGTTAACATGTAATAAAGAAAACTCCATCACAGTGGAGACAAGAAGTTGTTAACATGTAATAAAGAAAACTCCATCACAGTGGAGACAAGAAGTTGTTTACATGTAATAAAGAGGACTCCATCACAGTGGAGACAAGAAGTTGTTTACATGTAATAAAGAAAACTCCATCACAGTGGAGACAAGAAGTTGTTTACATGTAATAAAGAGGACTCCATCACAGTGGAGACAAGAAGTTGTTAACATGTAATAAAGAAAACTCCATCACAGTGGAGACAAGAAGTTGTTTACATGTAATAAAGAGGACTCCATCACAGTGGAGACAAGAAGTTAACATGTAATAAAGAGGACTCCACCACTGTGGATACAAAAAGTTGTTTACATGTAATAAAGAAAACTCCATCACAGTGGAGACAAGAAGTTGTTTACATGTAATAAAGAGAGCTACATTACAGTGGATACAAGAAGTTGTTTACATGTAATAAAGAGGAAACCATCACTGTGGATACAAGAAGTTGTTTACATGTAATAAAGAAAACTCCATCACTGTGGATACAAGAAGTTGTTTACATGTAATAAAGAAAACTCCATCACAGTAGATACAAGAAGTTGTTTACATGTAATAAAGAGAGCTACATTACAGTAGAGACAAGAAGTTGTTTACAATTACATCAGTTTACAAGTAATTACAGTAGAGACAAGAATTTGTTTACAAGTACTACATTACAGTAGATACAAGAAGTTGTTTACAAGTAATAAAGAGAGCTACCTTACAGTAGAGACAAGAAGTTGTTTACATGTAATAAAGAGAGCTACATTACAGTAGAGACAAGAAGTTGTTTACAAGTAATAAAGAGAGCTACATTACAGTAGAGACAAGAAGTTGTTGACAAGTAATAAATAGAGCTACATCACAGTGGATACAAGAAGTTGTTGACAAGTAATAAATAGAGCTACATTACAGTGGATACAAGAAGTTGTTGACAAGTAATAAATAGAGCTACATCACAGTAGAGACAAGAAGTAGTTGACAAGTAATAAATAGAGCTACATCAAAGTGGATACAAGAAGTTGTTGACAAGTAATAAAGAGAGCTACATCACAGTGGATACAAGAAGTAGTTGACAAGTAATAAAGAGAGCTACATTACAGTAGAGACAAGAAGTTGTTTACATGTAATAAAGAGAGCTACATCAACAGACAAGAAGTAGTTGACAAGTAATAAAGAGAGCTAAATCACAGTGGATACAAGAAGTTGTTGACAAGTAATAAAGAGAGCTACATCACAGTGGATACAAGAAGTTGTTGAAAAGTAATAAAGAGAGCTACATTACAGTAGAGACAAGAAGTAGTTGACAAGTAATAGAGAGAGCTACATCACAGTGGATACAAGAAGTTGTTTACATGTAATAAAGAGAGCTATATCACAGTAGAGACAAGAAGTAGTTGACAAGTAATAAAGAGAGCTACATTACAGTGGATACAAGAAGTAGTTGACAAGTAATAAAAAGAGCTACATTACAGTAGAGACAAAAAGTAGTTGACAAGTAATAGAGAGAGCTACATTACAGTGGATACAAGAAGTAGTTGACAAATAAAAAAGAGAGCTACATTACAGTGGATACAAGAAGTAGTTGACAAGTAATAGAGAGAGCTACATTACAGTAGAGACAAGAAGTAGTTGACAAGTAATAAAGAGAGCTACATTACAGTGGATACAAGAAGTAGTTGATAAGTAAAAGAGAGAGCTACATTGCAGTTGAGACAAGAAGTAGTTGACAAGTAATAAAGAGAGCTACATTACAGTGGATACAAGAAGTAGTTGACAAGTAATAAAGAGAGCTACATTACAGTAGAGACAAGAAGTTGTTTACAAGTAATAAAGAGAGCTACATTACAGTAGAGACAAGAAGTTGTTTACAAGTAATAAAGAGAGCTACATTACAGTAGAGACAAGAAGTTGTTTACAAGTAATAAAGAGAGCTACATTACAGTAGAGACAAGAATTTGTTTACAAGTAGTAAAGAGAGCTACATTACCGTAGATACAAGAAGTTGTTTACAAGTAATAAAGAGAGCTACCTTACAGTAGAGACAAGAAGTTGTTTACATGTAATAAAGAGAGCTACATTACAGTAGAGACAAGAAGTTGTTTACAAGTAATAAAGAGAGCTACATTACAGTAGAGACAAGAAGTTGTTGACAAGTAATAAATAGAGCTACATCACAGTGGATACAAGAAGTTGTTGACAAGTAATAAATAGAGCTACATTACAGTGGATACAAGAAGTTGTTGACAAGTAATAAATAGAGCTACATCACAGTAGAGACAAGAAGTAGTTGACAAGTAATAAATAGAGCTACATCAAAGTGGATACAAGAAGTTGTTGACAAGTAATAAAGAGAGCTACATCACAGTGGATACAAGAAGTAGTTGACAAGTAATAAAGAGAGCTACATTACAGTAGAGACAAGAAGTTGTTTACATGTAATAAAGAGAGCTACATCAACAGACAAGAAGTAGTTGACAAGTAATAAAGAGAGCTAAATCACAGTGGATACAAGAAGTTGTTGACAAGTAATAAAGAGAGCTACATCACAGTGGATACAAGAAGTTGTTGAAAAGTAATAAAGAGAGCTACATTACAGTAGAGACAAGAAGTAGTTGACAAGTAATAGAGAGAGCTACATCACAGTGGATACAAGAAGTTGTTTACATGTAATAAAGAGAGCTATATCACAGTAGAGACAAGAAGTAGTTGACAAGTAATAAAGAGAGCTACATTACAGTGGATACAAGAAGTAGTTGACAAGTAATAAAAAGAGCTACATTACAGTAGAGACAAAAAGTAGTTGACAAGTAATAGAGAGAGCTACATTACAGTGGATACAAGAAGTAGTTGACAAATAAAAAAGAGAGCTACATTACAGTGGATACAAGAAGTAGTTGACAAGTAATAGAGAGAGCTACATTACAGTAGAGACAAGAAGTAGTTGACAAGTAATAAAGAGAGCTACATTACAGTGGATACAAGAAGTAGTTGATAAGTAAAAGAGAGAGCTACATTACAGTTGAGACAAGAAGTAGTTGACAAGTAATAAAGAGAGCTACATTACAGTGGATACAAGAAGTAGTTGACAAGTAATAAAGAGAGCTACATTACAGTAGAGACAAGAAGTAGTTGACAAGTAATAGAGAGAGCTACATCACAGTGGATACAAGAAGTTGTTTACATGTAATAAAGAGAGCTATATCACAGTAGAGACAAGAAGTAGTTGACAAGTAATAAAGAGAGCTACATCACAGTGGATACAAGAAGTAGTTGACAAGTAATAAAAAGAGCTACATTACAGTAGAGACAAGAAGTAGTTTACAAGTAATAAAGAGAGCTACATCACAGAAGAGACAAGTTGTAGTTTACAAGTAATAAAGAGAGCTACATCACAGAAGAGACAAGAAGTAGTTTACAAGTAATAAAGAGAGCTACATTACAGTAGAGACAAGAAGTTGTTTACAAGTAATAAAGAGAGCTACATTACAGTAGATACAAGAAGTTTTTTACAAGTAATAAAGAGAGCTACATTACAGTAGAGACAAGAAGTTGTTTACATGTAATAAAGAGAGCTACATTACAGTAGAGACAAGAAGTTGTTTACAAGTAATAAAGAGAGCTACATTACAGTAGAGACAAGAAGTTGTTTACATGTAATAAAGAGAGCTACATTACAGTAGAGACAAGAAGTAGTTGACAAGTAATAAAGAGAGCTACATCACAGTGGATACAAGAAGTTGTTGACAAGTAATAAAGAGAGCTACATTACAGTAGAGACAAGAAGTAGTTCACAAGTAAGAAAGAGATCTACATCACAGTGGATACAAGAAGTTGTTGACAAGTAATAAAGAGAGTTACATTACAGTAGAGACAAGAAGTAGTTGACAAGTAATAAAGAGAGCTACATCACAGAAGAGACAAGCTGTAGTTTACAAGTAATAAAGAGAGCTACATTACAGTAGAGACAAGAAGTAGTTGACAAGTAATAAATAGAAGTACATCACAGTAGAGACAAGAAGTAGTTGACAAGTAATAAAGAGAGCTACATTACAGTGGATACAAGAAGTAGTTTACAAGTAATAAAGAGAGCTACATCACAGTAGAGACAAGAAGTAGTTGACAAGTAATAAAGAGAGCTACATCACAGTGGATACAAGAAGTAGTTGACAAGTAATAAAGAGAGCTACATCACAGTAGAGACAAGAAGTTGTTTACATGTAATAAAGAGAGCTACATTACAGTAGAGACAAGAAGTTGTTGACATGTAATAAAGAGAGCTACATTACAGTGGAGACAAGAAGTAGTTGACAAGTAATAAAGAGAGCTACATTACAGTAGAGACAAGAAGTTGTTTACATGTAATAAAGAGAGCTACATTACAGTAGAGACAAGAAGTTGTTTACAAGTAATAAAGAGAGCTACATCACAGTAGAGACAAGAAGTAGTTGACATGTAATAAAGAGAGCTACATTACAGTAGAGACAAGAAGTTGTTTACATGTAATAAAGAGAGCTACATTACAGTAGAGACAAGAAGTTGTTTACATGTAATAAAGAGAGCTACATTACAGTAGAGACAAGAAGTTGTTTACATGTAATAAAGAGAGCTACATTACAGTAGAGACAAGAAGTTGTTTACATGAAATAAAGAGAGCTACATTACAGTAGAGACAAGAAGTTGTTTACATGTAATAAAGAAAACTCCATCACAGTGGAGACAAGAAGTTGTTTACATGTAATAAAGAGAGCTACATTACAGTAGAGACAAGAAGTTGTTTACATGTAATAAAGAAAACTCCATCACAGTGGAGACAAGAAGTTGTTTACATGTAATAAAGAGAGCTACATTACAGTGGATACAAGAAGTTGTTTACATGTAATAAAGAAAACTCCATCACAGTGGATACAAGAAGTTGTTTACATGTAATAAAGAAAACTCCATCACAGTGGATACAAGAAGTTGTTTACATGTAATAAAGAAAACTCCATCACAGAAGAGACAAGAAGTTGTTTACATGTAATAAAGAGAGCAGTGACAAGAAGTAGTTTGCAAGTCAATAAGAAAGCTAAGAAATATATAGGCTTTAAAATGTGCGACCATAGTGCTGATCTCACTTCATTGCTTCATGTTACTGCCTCACCAATCCTCCTCAAGGCTGACTTTATTAGACTTTCTCACTACTCCTCTCTCAAGGCTGACTTTATGGGACTGTCTGAGTTCACTTGTCTCAAGGCTGACTTTATGAGTCTACCTCACTTCTCCTTATCTCAAGGCTGTCCTTATAAGACTGCCTGACTTCTCCTCTCTCAAGACTGCTTTCTGAGATTCCCTAACTACGCTTCTCTCAAGGCTGACTTCATGAGACTGTCTCACTCCTCTCTCAAGGCTGACTTCATGAGTCTCCCTCACTCCTCCTGTCTCACGACTGACTTCGTGAGTCTCCGTCAATTATCCTCTCTCAAGGCTGACTTTATGAGACTGCCTTACTACTCCTCTCTCAAGGCTGACTTTATGAGACTCCCTCACTTCTCCTGTCTCACGACTGACTTCGTGAGTCTCCCTCAATTATCCTCTCTCAAGGCTGACTTTATGAGACTGCCTCACTACTCCTCTCTCAAGGCTGACTTCATGAGACTGTCTCACTAAGTTACTCTCAAGGCTGACTTCATGAGACTGCCTCACTACTCCTCTCTCAAGGTTGACTTTATGAGAATCCCTCACTACTCCTCTCTCAAGGCTGACATCATGAGACTGCATTACTACTCCTTTCTCAAAACTGACTTTATGAGACTGCATTACTACTCCTTTCTCAAGGCTGACATCATGAGACTGCCTCACTACTCCTCTCTCAAAACTGACTTTATGAGACTGCATTACTACTCCTTTCTCAAGGCTGACATCATAAGACTGCCTCACTACTCCTCTCTCAAAACTGACTTTATGAGACTGCATTACTACTCCTCTCTCAAGGTTGACTTTATGAGACTGCCTTACTACTCCTCTCTCAAGGTTGACTTTATGAGACTGCCTTACTACTCCTCTCTCAAGGTTGACTTTATGAGACTGCCTCACTACTCCTCTCTCAAGGTTGACTTTAAGAGACTGCCTTACTACTCCTCTCTCAAGGCTTAATTTATGAGACTGCCTCACTACTCCTTTATCAAGGCTGACTTCAGGAGACTGCCTTACTACTCTTCTCTCAAGGCTGAATTTCAGAGACTGTCTTACTACTCCTCTCTCAAGGCTGACTTTATGCGACTGTCTTACTACGCTTATCTCAAGGCTCACATTATTAGACTGTTTCACTCCTCTCTTAAGGCTGAATTTATGATACTGTCTTACTAGTCCTCACTCAAGACTGACGAATGGGACTGTCTCACTCCTGTCTCAAGGCTGACTTCATCAGACTTTCTCACTACTCTTTCTCTAGGCCGACTTTATGAGACTGTCTTACTAGTCCTCCCCAAGGCTGACTTTATGAGACTGTCTTACTATTCCTGTCTCAAGGCTGAATTTCAGAGACTGTCTTACTACTCCTCTCTCAAGGTTGACTTTATGAGTCTGCTCAATTCTCCTCTCTCAAGGCTGACTTTATGAGACTGTCTCACTTCCTCTCTCAAGGCTGACTTCATCAGACTTTCTCACTATTCCTCTCTCAAGGCTGACTTTATGAGACTGTCTCACTACGCTTCTCTCAAGGCTGACTTTATGAGTCTCCCAAAATTCTCCTCTCTCAAGGCTGACTTTATCAGACTGTCTCTCTCCTCTCTCAAGGCTGACTTTATGAGACTGCCTTACTATTCCTCTATCAAGGCTGACTTTATGAGACTGCCTTACTATTCCTCTATCAAGGCTGACTTTATGAGACTGCCTTACTATTCCTCTATCAAGGTTGACTTTATGAGACTGCCTTACTATTCCTCTATCAAGGCTGACTTTATGAGACTGCCTTACTATTCCTCTATCAAGGCTGACTTTATGAGACTGCCTCACTACTCCTCTCTCAAGGTTGACTTTATGAGACTGCCTTACTATTCCTCTATCAAGGCTGACTTTATGAGACTGCCTCACTACTCCTCTCTCAAGGTTGACTTTATGAGACTGCCTTACTATTCCTCTATCAAGGCTGACTTTATGAGACTGCCTTACTATTCCTCTATCAAGGCTGACTTTATGAGACTGCCTTACTATTCCTCTATCAAGGCTGACTTTATGAGACTGCCTTACTATTCCTCTATCAAGGCTGACTTTATGAGACTGCCTTACTATTCCTCTATCAAGGCTGACTTTATGAGACTGCCTTACTATTCCTCTATCAAGGCTGACTTTATGAGACTGCCTCACTACTCCTCTCTCAAGGTTGACTTTATGAGACTGCCTTACTATTCCTCTATCAAGGCTGACTTTATGAGACTGCCTTACTATTCCTCTATCAAGGCTGACTTTATGAGACTGCCTCACTACTCCTCTCTTTAGGTTGACTTTGAGACTGCCTTACTGCTCCTCTCTCAAGGTTGACTTTAAAAGACTGTCTCACTACGTTACTCTCAAGGTTGACTTCATGAGACTGCCTCACTACTCCTCTCTCAAGGTTGACTTTATGCTCATCTCTCAAGGCTGACTTATATCGAAGGCTGACTTTATGAGACTGTCTTACTACGATTCTCTCAAGGCTGACTTCATGAGTCTCCCTCAATTCTCCTCTCTCAAGGCTGACTTTATCAGACTATCTCACTCCTCTCTCAAGGCTGAATTTATGAGACTGTCTTACTAGTCTCTCTCAAGGCTGACTTACTAGACTGTCTCCCTTCAGGAGACTACCTTACTACTCTTCTCTCAAGGCTGAATTTCTGAGACTGTCTTACTACTCCTCTCTCAAGACTGACTTTATGCGACTGTCTTACTACGCTTATCTCAAGGCTCACATTATTAGACTGTTTCACTCCTCTCTTAAGGCTGAATTTATGATACTGTCTTACTAGTCCTCACTCAAGACTGACGAATGGGACTGTCTCACTCCTGTCTCAAGGCTGACTTCATGAGTCTGTCTTACTACTCCTCTCTCAAGGCTGAAATTATGATACTGCCTTACTAGTCCTCCCCCAAGGCTGACTTTATGGGACTGTCTCAATCCTGTCTCAAGGCTGACTTCATGAGACTGTCTTAATACTCCTCTCTCAAGGTTGACTTCATGAGTCTCCCTCAATTCTCCTCTCTCAAGGCTGACTTTATCAGACTGTCTCACTCCTCTCTCAAGGCTGACTTCATCAGACTTTCTCACTACTCTTTCTCTAGGCCGACTTTATGAGACTGTCTTACTACGCTTCTCTCAAGGCTGACTTCATGAGTCTCCCTAAATTCTCCTCTCTCAAGGCTGACTTTATCAGACTGTCTCTCTCCTCTCTCAAGGCTGAATTTATGAGACTGTCTCACTTCTCTCTCAAGGCTGACTTCATGAGTCTCCCTTAATTCACTTCTCTCAAGACTGACTTTATGACACTGCCTCACTACTCTTCTCTCAAGGCTGACTTTATGTGACTGTCTTACTACGCTTATCTCAAGCCTCATTTTATTAGATTGTCTCACTCCTCTTTTAAGGCTGAAATTGTGAGACTGTCTTACTAGTCCTCTCTCAAGGCTGACTTTATGAGGTCGTCTTACTAAGCTTCTCTCTAAGCCGATTTTATGAGACTACCTCACTAAGCTTCCCTCAAGGCTGACTTTATGAGACTGTCTTACTAAGCTTCTCTCGAAGCTGACTTTATGAGACAGTCTTACTAGTCCTCTCTCAAGGCTGACTTAATGAGACTGTCTCACTAAGCTTTTCTCTAGGCTGATTTTATGAGACTGTCTCACTAATTTTCCCTCAAAGCTGGCTTTATGAGACTGTCTTACTAGTCCTCTCTCAAGGCTGACTTAATGAGACTGTCTCACTAAACTTCTCTCTAGGCTGATTTTATGAGACTGTCTCACTAAACTTCCCTCAAAGCTGGCTTTATGAGACTGTCTTACTAGTCCTCTCTCAAGGCTGACTTAATGAGACTGTCTCACGAACCTTCTCTCTTGGCTGATTTTATTAGACTGTCTCACTAAGCTTCCTTCAAAGCTGACTTTATGAGACTGTCTCTCTACGCTTCTCTCAAGGTTGACTTTATGAGACTGTCTTACTACGCTTCTCTCAAGGCTGACTTTATGAGACTGTCTCACTACGTTACTCTCAAGGTCGACTTCATGAATCTCCCTCAATTCTCCTCTCTCAAGGTCGACTTCATGAATCTCCCTCAATTCTCCTCTCTCAAGGCTGACTTTATTAGACAGTCTCACTCCTCTCTCAAGGCTGAATTTATGAGACTGTCTTACTAAGCTTCTCTCGAAGCTGACTTTATGAAACTGTCTTACTAGTCCTCTCTCAAGGCTGACTTTATGAGGCCGTCTTACTAAGCTTCTCTCTAAGCCGATTTTATGAGACTCTCTCACTAAGCTTCCCTCAAGGCTGACTTTATGAGAATGTCTCACTACGCTTCTTTCTAGGCTGACTTCATGAGTCTCCCTCAATTTTCTTCTCTCAAGGCTGACTTTATTACACTAATTAGTCCTTTCTCAAGGCTCACTTTATGAGACTGTCTTACTAAGCTTCTCTCGAAGCTGACTTAATGAGACTGTCTCACTAAGCTTTTCTCTAAGCTGATTTTATGAGAATGTCTCACTAACCTTAATTCAAAGCTGACTTTATGAGACTGTCTCACTACGATTCTCTCAAGGCTGAATTTATGAGACTGTCTTACTACGCTTCTCTCAAGGCTGACTTTATGAGACAGTCTTACTACGGTTCTCTCAAGGCTGACTTTATGAGACTGTCTTACTACGCTTCTCTCAAGGCTGACTTTATGAGACTGTCTCACTACATTACTCTCAAGGTCGACTTCATGAATCTCCCTCAATTCTCCTCTCTCAAGGCTGACTTTATCAGACTGTCTCACTCCTCTCTCAAGGCTGACTTCATCAGACTTTCTCACTACGCTTTCTCTCAAGGCCGACTTTATGAGACTGTCTTACTACGCTTCTCTCAAGGCTGACTTCATGAGTCTCCCTAAATTCTCCTCTCTCAAGGCTGACTTTATCAGACTGTCTCTGTCCTCTCTTAAGGCTGAATTTATGACACTGTCTCTCTAGTCCTCTCTCAAGGTTGACTTTATGAGACTGTCTTACTACGCTTCTCTCAAGGCTGACTTCATGAGTCTCCCTCAATTCTCCTCTCTCAAGGCTGACTTTATCAGACTGTCTCACTCCTATCTCAAGGCTGAATTTATGAGACTGTCTTACTAGTTCTCACACAAGGCTGATTTTATGAGACTGTCTCATTCCTCTCTCAAGGCTGAATTTATGAGACTGTCTTACTAGTCCTCTCTCAAGGCTGACTTTATGAGACTGTCTCACTCCTCTTTCAAGGCTTAATTGATGAGACTGTTTTACTAGTCCTCTGTCAAGGCCGACTTTATGAGACTGTCTTACTACGCTTCTCTCAAGGCTGACTTCATGAGTCTCCCTCATTTCTCCTCTCTCAAGGCTGACTTTATCAGACTGTCTCACTCCTCTCTCAAGGCTGAATTTATGAGACTGTCTTACTAGTCCTCTCTCAAGGCTCACTTTATGAGACTGTCTTACTACGCTTCTCTCAAGGCTGACTTCATGAGTCTTCCTCAATTCTCCTCTCTCAAGGCTGACTTTATCAGACTGTCTCACTCCTCTCTCAAGGCTGAATTTATGAGACTGTCTTACTAGTCCTCTCTCAAGGTTCACTTCATGAGACTGTCTTACTACGCTTCTCTCAATGCTGACTCCATGAGTCTCCCTCAATTCTCCTCTCTCAAGGCTGACTTTGTCAGACTGTTTCACTCCTCTCTCAAGGCTGATTTTATGACACTGTCTTACTAGTTCTCTCTCAAGGCTGACTTCATGAGTCTCCCTCAATTCTACTATCTTAAGGCTGACTTTATGAGACTGTCTCACTCCTCTCTCAAGGCTGAATTTATGAGACTGTCTTACTAGTCCTCTCTTAAGGCCGACTTTATGAGACTGTCTTACTACGCTTCTCTCAAGGCTGACTTCATGAGTCTCCCTCAATTCTCCTCTCTCAAGGCTGACTTTATCAGACTGTCTCTCTCCTCTCTCAAGGCTGAATTTATGAGACTGTCTTACTAGTCCTCTCTCAAGGCTGACTTTATGAGACTGTCTCACTCCTCTCTCAAGGCTGAATTTATGAGACTGTCTTACTAGTCCTCTCTCAAGGCTGACTTTATGAGACTGTCTTACTACGATTCTCTCAAGGCTGACTTCATGAGTCTCCCTCAATTCTCCTCTCTCAAGGCTGACTTTATCAGACTATCTCACTCCTCTCTCAAGGCTGAATTTATGAGACTGTCTTACTAGTCCTCTCTCAAGGCTGACTTTATGAGACTGTCTCACTCCTCTCTCAAGGCTGAATTGATGAGACTGTCTTACTAGTCCTCTCTCAAGGCTGACTTTATGAGACTGTCTTACTACGATTCTCTCAAGGCTGACTTCATGAGTCTCCCTCAATTCTCCTCTCTCAAGGCTGACTTTATCAGACTATCTCACTCCTCTCTCAAGGCTGAATTTATGAGACTGTCTTACTAGTCCTCTCTCAAGGCTGACTTTATCAGACTGTCTCACTCCTCTCTCAAGGCTGAATTGATGAGACTGTCTTACTAGTCCCTCTGTCAAGGCTGACTTTATGAAACTGTCTCACTTTTCTCTCAAGGCTGACTTCATGAGTCTCCCTTAATTCACTTCTCTCGAGACTGACTTTATGACACTGCCTCACTACTCTTCTCTCAAGGCTGACTTTATGTGACTGTCTTACTACGCTTATCTCAAGCCTCATTTTATTAGATTGTCTCACTCCTCTTTTAAAGCTGAAATTGTGAGACTGTCTTACTAGTCCTCTCTCAAGGCTGACTTTATGAGGTCGTCTTACTAAGCTTCTATCTAAGCCGATTTTATGAGACTACCTCACTAAGCTTCCCTCAAGGCTGACTTTATGAGATTGTCTTACTAAGCTTCTCTCGAAGCTGACTTTATGAGACAGTCTTACTAGTCCTCTCTCAAGGCTGACTTAATGAGACTGTCTCACTAAGCTTTTCTCTAGGCTGATTTTATGAGACTGTCTCACTAATTTTCCCTCAAAGCTGGCTTTATGAGACTGTCTTACTAGTCCTCTCTCAAGGCTGACTTAATGAGACTGTCTCACTAAACTTCTCTCTAGGCTGATTTTATGAGACTGTCTCACTAAACTTCCCTCAAAGCTGGCTTTGTGAGACTGTCTTACTAGTCCTCTCTCAAGGCTGACTTAATGAGACTGTCTCACGAACCTTCTCTCTTGGCTGATTTTATTAGACTGTCTCACTAAGCTTCCTTCAAAGCTGACTTTATGAGACTGTCTCTCTACGCTTCTCTCAAGGTTGACTTTATGAGACTGTCTTACTACGCTTCTCTCAAGGCTGACTTTATGAGACTGTCTCACTACGTTACTCTCAAGGTCGACTTTATGAATCTCCCTCAATTCTCCTCTCTCAAGGCTGACTTTATGAGACTGTCTCACTACGTTACTCTCAAGGTCGACTTCATGAATCTCCCTCAATTCTCCTCTCTCAAGGCTGACTTTATCAGACTGTCTCACTCCTCTCTCAAGGCTGACTTCATCAGACTTTCTCACTACGCTTTCTCTCAAGGCCGACTTTATGAGACTGTCTTACTACGCTTCTCTCAAGGCTGACTTCATGAGTCTCCCTAAATTCTCCTCTCTCAAGGCTGACTTTATCAGACTGTCTCTGTCCTCTCTTAAGGCTGAATTTATGACACTGTCTCTCTAGTCCTCTCTCAAGGTTGACTTTATGAGACTGTCTTACTACGCTTATCTCATGGCTGACTTCATGAGTCTCCCTCAATTCTCCTCTCTCAAGGCTGACTTTATCAGACTGTCTCACTCCTATCTCAAGGCTGAATTTATGAGACTGTCTTACTAGTTCTCACACAAGGCTGATTTTATGAGACTGTCTCATTCCTCTCTCAAGGCTGAATTTATGAGACTGTCTTACTAGTCCTCTCTCAAGGCTGACTTTATGAGACTGTCTCACTCCTCTTTCAAGGCTTAATTGATGAGACTGTCTTACTAGTCCTCTGTCAAGGCCGACTTTATGAGACTGTCTTACTACGCTTCTCTCAAGGCTGACTTCATGAGTCTCCCTCATTTCTCCTCTCTCAAGGCTGACTTTATCAGACTGTCTCACTCCTCTCTCAAGGCTGAATTTATGAGACTGTCTTACTAGTCCTCTCTCAAGGCTCACTTTATGAGACTGTCTTACTACGCTTCTCTCAAGGCTGACTTCATGAGTCTTCCTCAATTCTCCTCTCTCAAGGCTGACTTTATCAGACTGTCTCACTCCTCTCTCAAGGCTGAATTTATGAGACTGTCTTACTAGTCCTCTCTCAAGGCTCACTTCATGAGACTGTCTTACTACGCTTCTCTCAATGCTGACTCCATGAGTCTCCCTCAATTCTCCTCTCTCAAGGCTGACTTTGTCAGACTGTTTCACTCCTCTCTCAAGGCTGATTTTATGACACTGTCTTACTAGTTCTCTCTCAAGGCTGACTTCATGAGTCTCCCTCAATTCTACTATCTTAAGGCTGACTTTATGAGACTGTCTCACTCCTCTCTCAAGGCTGAATTTATGAGACTGTCTTACTAGTCCTCTCTTAAGGCCGACTTTATGAGACTGTCTTACTACGCTTCTCTCAAGGCTGACTTCATGAGTCTCCCTCAATTCTACTATCTCAAGGCTGACTTTATGAGACTGTCTCACTCCTCTCTCAAGGCTGAATTTATGAGACTGTCTCACTCCTCTCTCAAGGCTGAATTTATGAGACTGTCTCACTCCTCTCTCAAGGCTGAATTTATGAGACTGTGTTACTAGTCCTCTCTCAAGGCTGACTTTATCAGACTATCTCACTCCTCCCTCAAGGCTGAATTTATGAGACTGTCTTACTAGTCCCTCTGTCAAGGCTGACTTTATGAAACTCTGTCACTTCCCTCTCAAGGCTGACTTCATGAGTCTCCCTCAATTCTCTTCTCTCAAGACTGACTTTATGACACTGCCTCTCTACTCTTCTCTCAAGGCGGACTTTATGTAACTGTCTTACTACGCTTATCTCAAGGCTCATTTTATTAGACTGTCTCACTCCTCTTTTAAGGCTGAAATTATGAGACTGTCTTACTAGTCCTCTCTCAAGGCTGACTTTATGAGGCCGTCTTACTAAGCTTCTCTCTAAGCCGATTTTATGAGACTATCTCACTAAGCATCCCTCAAGGCTGACTTTATAAGAATGTCTCACTACGCTTTTCTCTAGGCTGACTTCATGAGTCTCCCTCAATTTTCTTCTCTCAAGGCTGACTTTATTACACTAATTAGTCCTTTCTCAAGGCTGACTTTATGAGACTGTCTTTTTAAGCTTCTCTCGAAGCTGACTTTATGAAACTGTCTTACTAGTCCTCTCTCAAGGCTGACTTAATGAGACTGTCTCACTAAGCTTTTCTCGAGGCTGATTTTATGAGACTGTCTCACTAACCTTCCTTCAAAGCTGACTTTATGAGACTGTCTCACTACGATTCTCTCAAGGCTGAATTTATGAGACTATCTCACTAAGCTTCCGTCAAGGCTGACTTTATGAGACTGTCTCACTACGCTTCTTTCTAGGCTGACTTCATGAGTCTCCCTCAATTTTCTTCTCTCAAGGCTGACTTTATTACACTATTTAGTCCTTTCTCAACGCTGACTTTGTGACACTGTCTTACTAAGCTTCTCTCGAAGCTGACTTTATGAGACTGTCTTACTAGTCCTCTCTCAAGGCTGACTTAATGAGACTGTCTCACTAAGCTTTTCTCTAGGCTGATTTTATGAGACTGTCTTACTAAGCTTCCCTCAAAGCTGGCTTTATGAGACTGTCTTACTAGTCCTCTCTCAAGGCAGACTTAATGAGACTGTCTCACTAAACTTCTCTCTAGGCTGATTTTATGAGACTGTCTCACTAAACTTCCCTCAAAGCTGGCTTTATGAGACTGTCTTACTAGTCCTCTCTCAAGGCTGACTTAATGAGACTGTCTCACTAACCTTCTCTCTAGGCTGATTTTATGAGACTGTCTCACTAAGCTTCCTTCAAAGCTGACTTTATGAGACTGTCTCTCTACGCCTCTCTCAAGGTTGACTTTATGAGACTGTCTTACTACGCTTCTCTCAAGGCTGACTTTATGAGATTGTCTCACTACGTTACTCTCAAGGTCGACTTCATGAATCTCCCTCAATTCTCCTCTCTCAAGGCTGACTTTATTAGACTGTCTCACTCCTCTCTCAAGGCTGACTTCATCAGACTTTCTCACTACGCTTTCTCTCAAGGCCGACTTTATGAGACTGTCTTACTACGCTTCTCTCAAGCCTGACTTCATGAGTCTCCCTCATTTCTCCTCTCTCAAGGCTGACTTTATCAGACTGTCTCTCTCCTCTCTCAAGGCTGAATTTATGAGACTGTCTTACTAGTCCTCTCTCAAGGCTGACTTTATCAGACTGTCTCTCTCCTCTCTCAAGGCTGAATTTATGAGACTGTCTCTCTAGTCCTCTCTCAAGACTGACTTTATGAGACTGTCTTACTACGCTTCTCTCAAGGCTGACTTTATGAGTCTCCCTCAACTCTCCTCTCTCAAGGCTGACTTTATCAGACTGTCTCACTCCTCTCTCAAGGCTGAATTTATGAGACTGTCTTACTAGTTCTCACACAAGGCTGACTTTATGAGACTGTCTCATTCCTCTCTCAAGGCTGAATTTATGAGACTGTCTTACTAGTCCTCTCTCAAGGCTGACTTTATGAGACTGTCTCACTCCTCTTTCAAGGCTTAATTGATGAGGCTGATTTTATGAGACTGTCTCACTAACCTTCCTTCAAAGCTGACTTTATGAGACTGTCTCACTACGATTCTCTCAAGGCTGAATTTATGAGACTGTCTTACTTCACTTCTCTCAAGGCTGACTTTATGAGACTGTCTCATTACCTCTCTGTCAAGGTTGACTTCATGGGACTCCCTCACCAATCCTCTCTCCAGGTTCATAAAGAAGCCGGTATCAGATGGACCATCATGGCTGTGAGTCTCCCTCACTTCTCCTGTCTCACGGCTGACTTCATGAGTCTCCCTCAATAATCCTCTCTCAAGGCTGACTTCATGAGACTGCCTCACTTCTCCTCTCTCAAGGCTGACTTTATGAGACTGCCTCACTACTCCTCTCTCAAGGCTGACTTTATGGCACTGCCTCACTACTCCTCTCTCAAGGCTGACTTTATGAGACTGCCTCACTACTCCTCTCTCAAGGCTGACTTTATGAGACTGCCTCACTACTCCTCTCTCAAGGTTGACTTTATGAGACTGCCTCACTACTCCTCTCTCAAGGCTGACTTCATGAGACTGCCTCACTAACCTTCCTTCAAAGCTGACTTTATGAGACTGCCTCACTACTCCTCTCTCGAGGTTGACTGTATGAGAATCCCTCACTACTCCTCTCTCGAGGCTGACTTCATGTGACTCCCTCACTACTCCTCTCTCGAGGCTGACTTTATGAGACTGCCTCACTACTCCTCTCTCAAGGCTGACTTCATGTGACTGCCTCACTACTCCTCTCTCAAGGCTGACTTCATGAGACTGCCTCACTACTCCTCTCTCAAGGTTGACTTTATGAGACTGCCTCACTACTCCTCTCTCAAGGTTGACTTTATGAGACTGCCTCACTACTCCTCTCTCAAGGCTGACTTTATGAGACTGCCTCACTACTCCTCTCTCAAGGCTGACTTCATGAGACTGCCTCACTACTCCTCTCTCAAGGCTGACTTTATGAGACTGCCTCACTACTCCTCTCTCAAGGCTGACTTTATGAGACTGCCTCACTACTCCTCTCTCAAGGTTCATTAAGAAGCCGATAGCAGATGGACCATCATGGCTGTGACCCAACCATAACGAGTGTCGCTACTCTACAACTTTGTAACTTGCTGCTGCTGCTGCTGCTGCTGGTGTATGTGGTAACATCTTGTCTGTGGTTGTTTTGCTCAAAGTTTCTGGCACACACAAGTGGAGAGTCTATCACCCCTCACCAATCCGGCCAGGTTTCTGGGGTGTTCACGGACCTAACAATCTATACCAGGTGCTGTTCTCTTTCCACCCGTCTATCTTAATCATTATGTTTGTCTCCAGTGCGTGTGAGAATGTATACTCACCGATCTGTGCACAGCTGCAGGACTTGAAGAATATTTGGCAAAATATCCCACGGCTCTGTCTGTCTCTCCGATTATTTTTCAAGATGATGAATGTTTGAAAAGGCATGTTGCTTACCTGCATTAACGGATAAAGTTAAAGGGGATAAATGTGAGTATATATATATATATACATGTATTTGTTAGAGACACAAAGAGAGAGAGAGAGAGAGAGAGAGAGAGAGAGAGAGAGAGAGAGGTGGATGGTGAGAAATCCCATCAAGCCAGTATATTGTAAGATATCATGTTAGTTATTGTTTTATTTTTCTCGACTTTCCTTGAACCGTACCAGGAGCTTGACACAAGCGCCAGCAGGAAATGATAGGTGAGGAGAAATAGAACAACCGAATGGAAGGAATGGAAGTTTTCAAATATTTTCATGGAGATCATTTTCTGTCCCCACTGAATGCGAAAATAAATAGACTGACTTAGTGTAACAACGTTTCAATATTAATAAAAGACTACAGGACTTTGAAACTGCTCTATTGGTGTTGTTTTAAAAATGTTACACTACAGAACTTTGAAACTACTCTATTGGTGTGGTTTTTAAGATGTTACCCACAGAACTTTTAAACTGCTCTATTTTTGTGTTGTTGAAGATGTTACACACAGAACTATAAAACTGCCCTACTTGTGTGTTGTTGAAGATGTTACACACAGAACTTTGTGAGGCATTTGCCCCTAACACTGGTTCGGTACTCGCAAGGCCTTCCATCAGGACGTACAAATAGAAACACCAAGGCCAGTACACCCCGACTACTCATGTTCCAGGAAAATTCTTTCTATCTTTCTGTCTATCCATCTATCTATCTATCTATCTATCTATCTATCTATCTATCTATCTATCTATTCTATCTTTCTATCTTTCTATCTATCAATCAATCTATCTTTCAATCTATCTATCTATCTTTCTATCTATCTATCTAGAAGTCTATCAATCTTTCTATTTATCTAGCAATCTATTATCTATCTATCTATCTATCAATCTATCTATCTATCTTTGATTCTATATAATTATCTATCAATTTATCTATCTCTATATCTATCTATCTATCTATCTATCCATCTATCTAACTATCTTTATCTTTAACTATCTATCTTTCTCTCTACCTATCTATTTTTCTCTTTATCAGTCTAACTATCCATATCTCTAACCATCTGTCTATATAATCTCTATTTGTGCATCTATCTATCTATCTTTCTCTATATCTATCTATATCTCTTTGTCACGATCTATCTATAGATTTATTTACATGCTTGTACCCTATCTATCGTTTTATCTATCTTCCTATGATCTATTCAAATAGCTTACTTTCTCAGTCTATCTATCTATCCATCTATTTTTGTATTTATCTATCTTTCTATCTATCTATCGCCCTAACCTGAAGTGGGGTACTCGTGACTACTGCAGGCTGCAGTCAGTGTCTGATTCCTTGCCAAGGTTCGGATTGCGGACATGTGAATCGTAACTCAAAGCTCTGTACGCGGTGTCACTGCACTTCATGCGTGGTTTAGAGATACAGTAAAGCAGTGGTCCTACTAAACAGGAGGCGGTTGTTGCTTTTTATATTACCCTTTTTTTCTTTTGTTTGCTTTCACCTAATTCCTGCCAGAAGTTGGTGAGGAGTTGTAGAACTTTGGTTCTACCCGAGGCTCGTAGAGAGGCTGGCTGAACATGGAGGGTTTCGAAATAACATCACTTTCTATCCGTCTTCCTCCTCCTTATCTCTCTCCATTGCATTCTCACTTTCTCTCTCTCTCTCTCTCTCTCTCTCTCTCTCTCTCTCTCTCTCTCTCTCTCTCTCTCTCTCTGTCTCTCTGCCTCTCGTTCTCTCTCTTCATCTCATTTCCACTTTCTCTCTCTCCCTCTGTCTGTCTCTCTGTCTCTCATTCTCGTTCTCTCTCTCTCCCTCTCTCTCTCTCTCTCTCTCTCTCTCTCTCTCTCTCTCTCTCTCTCTCTCTCTTTCTCTCTTTCACTCTGTTTGCCGTTCATTTGTTTTTGTAAAACCAATTCGGTCTATCACTCTTTTCCCGTCCATTGCTCTGATCTTTTTTTGTCTTATCATTGAGTGTACGATTCTACAGCTAATCTATCTGTCAATCCCAATCTTTCTCTTTACCTCCGTCCTTCTATCTGTTTTTCCTCTGAGACACAACTGTCGTCATTCGCCGTTTTCCTTAACTGTCGAAGTTTTTTTTCCCTCGCGGAACCCTTCCTCTTCTCCTCGATTCTCTCACACGCTCCTCTAAAGTCAACCACACGCACACACGCACACATCCTCAGAATCAGGTGTGATGTACCACCCCACACATGTTAGTTTTTATCCTTTGTTAGTCGTGATTCATGGTTCCCCATCTCCTCCTGTTTCCAGATATCACTCAGCTAGTATCGACCAGCCACAGCCCGACTCGTAGCTACACTCAGTCGATGTCTGTCTATGTGTGTGTGAGTCTGTGTGTCTGTCGGTGTGTGTGACCAGCCCTGGGGACGTCCATGCCACTCATCTCACTAATCATCTACTCGTTGGCGGCAAGGAATTTCGGTTCTAGTGGAATCGAATCAAAAGGGACGCTGGATCAGCCTGCCTGCGCTAGCTTGGTAGATTGGTGTTAAAGATTAAAAAAAAACAATAGGTTAAACAAAAACCTCTTTTCTAATTCATCCACCAATCCTCACTGATTTTAGTTGTTGGGCAGGGTAAGTCTTGCTGGATGCGAGGCAAACCTTTAGGTCTCGAACTTTAGACGGTTGGATCCTTCGAATAACATGATGAGTGATTTACTCCTCGGCAGCTGGCTCTTAATCTACGAAAAAGAAAACGGACATATGGTGAGGAAGGAGAAGAAGATTTGGACGAAGCAAGAGAGTTTCGGATGTACTAAGAAATAGGCAGAAGAAGCATGCATTAAAGAAATAAAATATGCACATGGCTAGCTAGTGCTCACAGCTCTATGCTGGTCGAGCTGCTCTCCACTGTACCCAGTCTTACCCAGTCTTACCGGTATACCACATCTTACCTATTCTCACTCAGTCTTACTCAGCTTCACTAAGCCGTGGGTTAGCACCAGGCTGGGATCGAGTCGGACCACAGCCCTCTGGAAAACCACTTTGTTGTTGCCAGATGTTCTCTGTTCTCTCAACCATCTGAGTTCCAACTCCTCTAGACCTGAGACAGAAGCCCAGTCGTGTGTACATCAGGCTAATGCCACCAGCTGCCCGCTGCTTTCAGTTCTACTTCTGCTTGACAGAGCTTCTGCACCAGCACCACTAATCCAGCACTAGCAGTACCGGTAGCCTATTGTGGAGGTGAACTTCACAACACACGGGATGCACAGGCGTTTGTTGTTTTGTTGTTGCTGTTGTTTTTTTTTTTATTTTTGTTTTGTTGTTTTTTTGTTTTGTTTTTTGCTGTTTTTTTTGTAATGCTCATTGAGTTGTATGGCAATATCATTCCGTCAAAAAAAAAAAAAACAAAACAAAAAGGCTGATTGGTATTTTGTTCAATTTTGTTCAGTTTTGATAATGTGTTTGTCTCATTCCTGACTCTAATTTTCTTAATTCACTGTACTCCCTTTCATATCCTCAGCTCCTCTTAGACAATAACGTCTTTTGATTTTTTGTAAACTGAGCTGATAACAAAAAAAAGTCAGTTTACTTGCGGCCCCCCCCCCCCTCTCTCCCTCCCTCCCCCTCCCCCTTCCTCTCCCTTTCACTCCCTCCCTTCCCCTCCCCCTCTCTCCCTCTCTCTCCCCCTCCCTCCCTCTCTCTCTGTCCCTCCTTCCCCCTCCCTCCCTCTCTCTCTGTCTTCCCTCCCCCTCCCCCTCCCTCTTTTTCGCCCCCTCCTTCTGCCTCCCCCTCCCTCCCTCTCTCTCTGTCCTCCCTCCTCCTCCCCCTCCCTCTCTCTCACCCCCTCCTTCTCCCTCCCCCGCCCACCCACCCGCTCTCTCTCGCCCCTCTCCCCTCCGCCCCGATGGTAGACAGTCCTCAGTCCTACATGCACCCCCCGGCTCTCCTCCAGACCTATGAGGTCTGAGTATACCGGATGTCAGCTGGCTCCACTCTGGTCAGATCGTTCGAGAGCAAACATGGAAGAGCATCCGCGATTCCAGGCAAACCGATCGAGTCAGGGGGGGGGGGGGTTTGCATCCCGAGTCCGAGCCTCTGGCCCGGTGGTCGGTGGCCGGTGTCTGGTGTCTGGTGCTGAGTACATGTGTTTCACTGTGACTGTGAGTAATGTGTAAGTGAGAGGATCACTGGGTGCTGAGTACATGTGTTTCACTGTGACTGTGAGTAATGTGTAAGTGAGAGGATCACTGGGTGCTGAGTACATGTGTTTCACTGTGACTGTGAGTAATGTGTAAGTGAGAGGATCACTGGGTGCTGGGGGACGCTATCCCCTCACGCTCACCTCAGGCTTAGTGACTATTACGATAATACACAGTTCAGTTTACTCTCATGTAAATCAAAACAATCATGATTATTATGAAACGGAGGGAGAGGGAGGGATAGAGAGTGAGAGAGAGTGAGAAAGAGAGAGGAAAAGAGAGACACTGAGAGAGAGAGTGAGTCAGTGACAGAGTGACAGAGAGACCGAAAATGAGAGAGAGTGAGAGAGAGGGAGGGGAAAGAGTGAGAGAGAATGAGAGAGAAAGAGTGAGAGAGAGGGAGAGAGAGAGTGTAAGAGAGAGTGAGAGAGATAGAGAGAGAGTGAGTAGAGAGAAAGAGTGACAGACCGAGTGACAGAGATAGCGAAAGTGAGAGAGAGAGAGTGAAAGAGAGTGAGAGAGAGGTAGGGAGAGAGAATAAGAGAAAGTGAGAGAGAGAGAGAGAGAGAGAGAGAGAGAGAGAGAGAGAGAGAGAGACAGTGACATACCGAGTGACAGAGAGAGAAAGCGAGAGAGAGTGAGAGTGCGAGAAAACGAGTAAGAGAGATTGAGAAAGAGAGAGAGAGAGAGAGAGAGAGAGAGAGAGAGAGAGAGAATGAGAGAGAGTGGGAGAGAGACAAAGACTGAGAGAGAATGACAGATAGAGTGACAGACAGAGCGAAAGTGAGAGAGAGAGAGAGTGAAAGAGAGAGTGACAGACAGAGTGACAGAGAGAGAACGAAAGTGAGAGAGAGTGAGAAAGAGAGTGAAAGAGAGTGAGAGAGAAAGAGTGAGGGACAGGGAGGGAGACAGAGTAAGAGAGTGAGAGAGAGAGAGAGAGAGAGAGAGAGAGAGAGTGACACACAGTGACAGAGAGAGAGCGAAAGTGAAAGAGAGAGAGAGAGAGAGAGAGAGAGAGAGAGAGTGAGAGAGAGTGAGAGTGAGAGAAAGCGAAAGAGAGTGAGAGAGAGTGAGACTGAGAGTGAGATAGAGAAAGAGTCAGAGATAGAGAGAGTGAAAAAGAGAGTGAGAGTAAAAGAGCGAGACAGACTTAGGGTGAGAGAGAGAGACAGGGAGAGGGAGTGAGAGAAAGAGAGTAAAAGAGAGTGCGAGAGAGCGATAAAGAGAGATAGTAGTGGTAGGTGGTAGTAGTGGTATTGGTAGTAGTAGTAGTAGTAGTAGTAGTAGTAGTAGTAGTAGTAGTAGTAGTAGTAGTAGTAGTAGTAGTAGTTTTTGTTGTTGTTGTTATTTTCATTATTGTTATTCTCATTCTTCTTTTTATGTTTTCTTTGTCTTCTTGGTTTTTGTTCCCTGCTCTGCGACTGTGGTTTTCCCATTTACACAGTGGACCGACATGGGAGAGGATGTGGTCCGAAGTAGTAGCGCAGTAAACTCGCGCAACAATTAACTATTGCGGGTAAACGTCGTACTGAATTGTAGTTACGAGGAAGGGGGAACAAATCTCATGGAATTCTGGGTTAATAGATAAACCTGGAGAATTGGCGTGCATGCAGGTTTGATGTTGCCGTCCTGTAGAATAATAGCTGGAGCAAACTGACGTTTTCACAGCTGTTAACAAAGAATTGCTGAACTTTAGCATGCACGGAGTCAACAGCAAGGTCAAGGTTGGTAGACAACTCACAGCACATGCCGACCAAGAATGGGGAGGTGGAGCTGGAGGAATCGGGGGAAGAAACGAAGATTTCGGCCAGTGAGAAGAGGAAGAATGAGAGAAAGCAAGAAAAGAGAGAAGAGAGAACGAAATAGAGGAAGGGGAGGGAGATCACGGAAGAGGAGAAAGGAGGGCAAAATAAGAGCAATAGAAGAAGAGAACTACGAGTATTATATAGGTGGTGATAGTTCTCAGCGAGTAGGCAGGAACCAGCCTGATTTTCAATCAGACAGACAAGAAGAGTGAAAGACACTAATACTAACGAGCTTTATTCTCAGCTTGTTATTCATATGTCCTGCCTGCAGCACTAACCCACATGTTAACGGCTCTAAAACCTGGGAAAGATGGCCAGAAAACATTAACACAATCCATTAGAAGCAAAACATTAACACAATCCGACAGAAGCAAAATATTAACACAATCCGTTAGAAGCAAAACATTAACACAATCCGACAGAAGCAAAACATTAACACAATCCGACAGAAAGAAAACATTAACACAATCCGTTAGAAGCAAAATATTAACACAATCTGACAGAAGCAAAGCATAAACACAATCCGTTAGAAGCAAAATATAAACACAATCTGACAGAAGCAAAACATAAACATAAACCGTTAGAAACTAATAGAAGCAAACCGTTTACACAATCTTTCAAAAGCAAAACATTAGCACAATCCTTTAAAAGCAAAACATTAACACAATCCGTTAGAAGCAAAACGTTTTCACAATCCTTTAGAAGAAAAATATAAACACAATCTGACAGAAGCAAAACATTAACACAATCTGACAGAAGCAAAACATAAACACAAACTATTAGAAACTAATAGAAGCAAACCGTTTACACAATCTTTCAGAAGCAAAACATTAGCACAATCCTTTAAAAGCAAAACATTAACACAATCCGTTAGAAGCAAAACATAAAAACAATCCGACAGAAGCAAAACATTAATACAATCTGACAGAAGTAAAACATAAAGACAATCCGTTAGAAGCAAAACGTTTACACAATCCTTTAGAAGCAAAACATTAACACAATCCGACAAAAGCAAAACACCAACCAACCATAAATGGCCTTAGTGAAAATCTAACGAGCGTTGTGGTTAGTTTTCTTACCCCGACGGGTACGGGTTAGCTTACAGAAGGTGGGTGCAGTAGATCTTTCTTAATGTTGTATTCGTGCAACTTGACTCTCTGATTTAAAACCTCATTCGACAAGGATTGAAAGTGAATCATATTCACATAACGTGGAAACAAGAGACAATGTCACAAACTGCAATATTTAGTTTCGCGGCAAAAAAGGAAAATGCGTCCCTCGCTGCTTATCATTATTATTTTACTTTTTGATTTATCGTAATACTTCTGACAATTTATCTTAGTCTTTTTTTTTTTTTTTGTATTTTATTTCAGAGGGTAAATTACTCATTTGCTGGTTTTTACTTCAAGATTATTTACCATCCCGCGCAATATGGTGGCTCGCGAGGACTGCTGGGAGAATCGATGGCCAAGCGTGGCGGCCTCTGGCGATGGCTCGGAGATAGACTACAGAGCTCATCTGACACGCGTCATTCACTCAAGCTCTTGGCGGTGTGGACGCGGCGTCTCGTCCAGCTAGGACCGCTATGATCTGAGTAGGAAACGCACTTACAGCTGGGGAATAATCGTGCCTTGTGACGACACCCCTATCTCCCCTATTAAAATATTGAATTAAAAACCTGGATCTCGTGCAACAGACAGTCTGCATAGTCTAGTTTACCTCGACTTTGTCTAGAGTTCTCTGCCCCGTGACAACACATTTAGTAGGATTTCCCCAAATAAATCTGAATAATATTGGAAAGACGAGCTTAAAAAAAAATACGCTCTCAGGCTGCCAGGTGAAGACTAAATCTGCAGTGAAAGGTTAGCAACTTTCGCTATGCTCTTCTTCGGCTGCTGTGTTTGTTTCTCTCTCCCCCCCCCCCCCCCCCCCCCCATCCCCCAACCTTTTTTCCACACTCATACACACACCTCAACTGCTCATCCTCAGTGTTCTGGAAAGTGACAACTCTCAACTCTTCAGCACGGTGTTCGCTTCATTTTCACCATTTTTTTTTGTCTGCATCTGTTGATTTTTTATCGAGATAACTGGAACATGCAGGAGCCGTCACGTATATTGCAAGTAATAAACTTCTAGTAAGTCTGTCTCACCTCTTTTCTGCTTTCCCCCATCCCACCCTATATATTAATTTCACGCCTTTCCTATGTGTTGTGCTTGGGCCACACGCATGCGTAAAAAGAAAGTTGCAATCAAATTCCCCCCCCCCCCCCCATATCTCTCTCTCTCTCTCTCTCTCTCTCTCTCTCTCTCTCTCTCTCTCTCTCTCTCTCTCTCCCGCCCTCCCCCCTCTCTGAACTGAACGTGGCAGGCTCCATCACTTTATTTCCCATTCGCCATTTTATTCATAACAGATCTTTAATCTCCCCGTTCCCCACACCCTCCAATCTACTAAACACTGCTCATTTTGTTTTACAGTTGCAGCTTGTATTATCCAGCTTTATTTTCCGCGCTTGCTTTATAGACCTGCAAGTGTTTCCCACATCGAGCCAAACAAGTCAGTCTATCTTTCTCATCCTGGAACTTCAAACCTGTCCGTCTGGCCAAATCTCGGTGTCGGCTGCTTGTGCAGGGGAGATAAGCGTGAAGGCGTCAGCCACCTGGCGCCTTGGGGGCCATTACTGCTGGCCTCGGTGGAGTCGGTGGAGTCGGTGCGCCCAACACTGTGCCAACATGGTGCTTACATCAGGCGTGTCTGATCATTATCAACACAAGCGGGAAGCGCTGTTCTCTGGCACAACAAGCCGTGAAAATGGAGAGATCCATTAACAGTGTGAACCTTTATTATATCTCTCATTGCAGAGCGTTCACGCAAGCCGGCAGTGCACACACACACACACACACTCACTGCACACTCCTCTAACTTGAGAGTGGGGAAGGTTTGTTTCAGAGTTCCGAGTTGTAACTGTTATATAACTTATAAGTGAAAGGTCAATCACAGAGAGCAGCTGTGGGTTTAAGCTGTTCATTGAAGTTAGAGGTTGTTTTGTTTAGATCTCTCCTCCATCTGTACTGGTTTTGTTTTATTCCAGCTCAGGTTCTAAGGGTTAATATTCATTGCTGTGTCGCGCCCAGGACTCCATGGGCTGCAACCACCCTGACACAGTTAGAGATTAAAGTTCTGTCGGGACATTGAAGCATGGAAGTGAAATCAGAGTTAAATACAAGTCATACGAATGCAAAGATATAAAAAATAACTACATGTACAGTGTAGTACAGCAGAGAGTGGAATCAATTTTGGGAGGAGAGCAACAAGTGAAGAAAGATTTGGGGGGTGGGGGGGGAGAGGGAGGGTGATGGAGTCTAGTCAGTTGATAGAACTACTCAAGAACACCAGGATGGAGAGAGATAGAGATAGATAGATAGAGAGAGAGAGAGAGAGAGAGAGAGAGAGAGAGAGAGAGAATGGAGAGGGAAAGAGAATAGACGCTTGACCCATTGATTTATAGAGATGGGGTTTTGGTAGGGCAGAAGAGGGCAGCTATTCCGGATGAGATCTATCAGAAGCTCATCATATTTGACCGTGTATTTCCTACAAACTCAGTTATTGTTTCAGACTTTGTGTTCAGCAAAGCTTCTTGGGTGACGGAGACGGTCAAACCCAGGATGGACGCGTCACTCTATTGTCATCCACCCGGAGACGGTCAAACCCAGGATGGGCGCGTCACCCTATTGGTCATCCGCCCTGAGATGGTCAAACCCAGGAAGGACGCGTCACTCTATTGGTCATCCGACCGGAGATGGTCAAACCCACGCGTCACTCCGGTCTCCCGGTCTGTTACGGCTTCTTACGCCAGAGTAAAGTGACAACTGAAAGGGCTTTCGACGTCACTCTGCTGCCTCAGTGGTCAGTTTGGCGTGCCATGTCCACCTCTGGTCAATCGTGTAATATGAGGCCGAACAGGTGTGAACAAACCCAATGAGGACCAAATTCATTTGTTGTTACGTCAGGCTGAATTGGTCTTGTGGACAAATGTTATTGTTCCTTGAGAATAATTATAGCTTTGGTCTTAAAACTAACAAGTTCCAGTTATTGGGACCAACCCAACGGCGAGCCGCGGTGGGGCGGGGAGGCTGGAGAGCAAATCACAACAAATCGCCTAACTGTTCACACAGAAAGTCATGGTATGAGAACGTTGCTTTTTACTTTTAGAAACGACAGATCGACTTGGACCTCATCAGAATAGATCCCTCATCACAAAGGATGACATCAATCTTGATCTACCTCGTCTCCCCACACACGGTGAGAAAAACAGTTTCCGTGAGAGACAACGTATCTCAAAATGATCTAACAAAGTTAAATCGACATTTCACGTCCAGTAAAAATTCTTTGATGTACGTGATTAGAAAATTCGATCACAAAAGATAAAAATCTCAAGGGGTGTCAGTTGACTCAGCAGATTGAACACCTGACTGACTGTAAGGGTTTTCCGGATTGGACCCTCACTGGGTCAACATGCTAGCTGGGTCGGATCCTAACCCTGCCGTGACATGGAGCACTCGGCGTGATTGACCCGACTGTGTGACGTCATTAGAAAGCGCGCCCCCCCCCCCCCCCCTCCAGCCGGTCGGTAGATCCATCAGTCCAGGCTTCATTGAGAGAAGCTGATCCGGGGGCGAGCTTAGAGCTGCTTTTATCGGGACAATGTGGGGCAGCAGTTGGTGCAAAGCACTCGTGCTTACCATGTTCTGATTGGCTGCTAGATGGTCGCCGTCGGACTTGTGAGAACCACTTCACAACTCGGAGCCAAGCGCTGATTACACCGATCAGATAGTTTTTTTTTTATTTTTTTTTAATTTGATTCATTAGGTGCATTACTGTCTCATTTTGTGTACTGTTTACGATAATAAGATCATAAAAAAATTACTTTCATAACCACTTTGATAACATTTTATAACCGTGGATGTCAATGTCACCCTATAATCAACTAAAACCGGTTATGATTGAGTCTTTTGTTTGCATTATACTTTGATATATTTGGTGATGATACTAATACTAATACCATCACTAATAATAATAATAATAATAATAATAATAATAATAATAATAATAATAATAATAATAATAATAATAATAATAATAATAATAATAATAATAATAATAATAATAATAATAATAATAATAATAATAATAATAATAATAATAATAATAATAATAATGATAATAATGATGATGATGATGATGATGAATTCAATAAAAATAGATGGCCGTATAAATTCTTACTCGTCTCTTCACATTTTGTAGATCGCCGGAATTTCCTCCCGGGAACTTCAATAAATGTAGAGCATGAAAAGTACTCAAATCATTACATAGTGTGCAGGCAACATCAAAGAGTCAATGGATCAGATGTTCGCAACATCTGACTCTGTGGGTGGGGATGAAGCAAGGCCATCCCTTTAGTTCACTCTAATCATAAAGAAAGCATTGGATAACGGCGCTAAATCAGTAAATGACATTAGAAAGGATACTATTCAGCAATCGCTTTAGGGCTCTATATTTGTTGTTGTTGCTGTTGTTGTTGATGCCTTTTTAAACATAGTTAGATCCAGTCATTAATTGCTAGGGCCAGTGTTAGCAAGGCGTGCGAGTGAGTCTCTCATCTGGCGCCCAATGACACTTAGGCTTTAGTCACCTGTGATGGTCAAAGGATAGCCTAGGGCCACTGGGCTGCTCAAGTTGGGTTAACCACCAGGGGTCACGCTACAGCCGCACAAGTCACATTTTCCACCAGATTTAGGGTCCGTAATGTTATTTGCAGTCCAGTTACGGTCAGCCGTGATAGCCCGAGGCTACCTGTGTAACTGACGGCCAGTTAGCGGTGGACGCTTGACCCAAGTAACGACCAAAACACCTGGAAAATAGATGGCTGTGTACCTGTTTCATCCATGTTGTTGTTATTTTAGGGAAGAGTAAAGTTCATTGTTAGCATAACCATTTTGCACTTAATAATTGAATTTGAGTTGTGTAAATTTATTATCAAAATCGCAGCGGATCAAATTGACATTAATGCGAAATACTTGCAAGTCTGTGAAAATGGAAAGGGGAGGAAGGGAAAAGGGGGGGGGGGAGGGGGGTACCTCCTTTCCTTGGCTTTGTGCCCGTTTACTGTATGCGGCTCCTCTGCATGTACTGCAACTAAAACTATGAGCAAAGACCAAACTGTGCTTGAATTGCACTGGGAAGTTTCACTTTTCACCTCTCTCTTGACTAGATTTCAACTGATAAGAAGCTAGCAGTGGCTCTGTTAGGAGCTGCGAGCTTTGAGTTTGACAATTTGAAATGTTGGAAATAAAACAAAGCCAGAAACAAACAAGGATATCCAAGTTATATATTCTTGTACTCAATTAAAAAAAATCAACAAAAAATAAAAACAAAGACCCAACCCTGAAAATCAAGGCGTTTGATGTGATTTCGATAACCAGAGAACAAAGAAGCAAGCCGAACCCAGAGCGTGCACACACCTGTCGTTGATAACTTGGAAGATCGATGGTCCGATACAAAAAACACGAATTGTTGAAAGATTATAATATAGCTGCTCTCTCTCTCTCTCTCTCTCTCTCTCTCTCTCTCTCTCTCTCTCTCTCTCTCTCTCTCTCTCTCTCTCTCTCTCTCTCTCTCTCAAATTCGAATCTCCGATATTGAAAAGCACTTAAAAATTAAAATATTGCTGGTATTTACAAAAATAACATAAACAACAACAAAAACAATAATACAACGTATGTTTACAATGGTGAGGATGATGATGATAGTGATAATAATAATAATAATAATAATAATAATAATAATAATAATAATAATAATAATAATAATAATATTAATCAACCAGCGATATAAAACAGCGCCTCCTATTCCCGTTTAAAAAATGCTAAGAAAAAAAAAAGCGGCGAATGCTCTTGGACAAAAACGACTCGAGATGGGAACAACACTTGTGTCTTTTTACTTCCCCTTGCCAGCCATTTACTGTTAAGTGTCAGGACACAACGCCACCACTCTATCCCACGTCGCTGCTCCCATCTCTCTCTCTCTGTGTCTCTCTCTCTCTCTCTTCTCTTCTCTTCTCTCTCTCTCTCTCCCGCTCTTCAAACATCCCCCCACTCTTTAATGCCCACTTTGTTTCCGTAGCGTGGGCTCGAGCCATCTGGCAGATCTCCCCGACTGGGGCTCAGATCTAGCCCAGACCAGCCGGGAACACAGGAGAACAGACGCCTGGGTGCTATCGATATGGGCCCAGCCTTCAGCAGAACCGAAACCTAGCCGTAAATCACGCGGGCAAGTTTGAATTACACAGCAATATACATTAATATCAGAACAATTGAAAAAAAAAAAGAAATTTTCTTTCACTTGAAAGCAAAGGGCATAGAAACAAATTTCCACCCTAATAATATTAGCTACACTACTATTACTACTACTACTACTACTACTACTACTACTACTACTACTACTACTACTACTACTACTACTACTGCTGCTGCTGCTGCTGCTGCTGCTGCTGCTGCTACTACTACTACTACTACTACTACTACTACTACTACTACTACTACTACTACTACTTTGACAAGCATTGTATAATTTTTGACTGTTTTACGTGTTTATTGTCTTATGATTTACATCATTTTAAAAGAAAAATCTTATGTAGGCTTCTCCAAATTTAGTTGCATTTTATCATGTCATAGTTTGGTATAGATCGTACAGGCATATCAAAACGTTTTCCCTGCTAACAGTAACTAATTATCTAGTAAACCTTAACGGAGCCAGCTATCCAACGCTTCGAAATTCGTTTCGATAGAACCGGACAAGACAGGCGAGTACTTGGTGACGGCCAGAGATCACCTCCGCCACAACAGCAGACGATCAGGGAGTACAAGAGAGGGACACCAGAGATGAAGCTAGCAAGCAGCTTGTCTGTGATATAACGTGCCACCAACGAGGCTCTCCCCCCTCCCCTCCTTGTTCCCTGCTACCAGTCTACAACACCTTCGCTACCCACTCTGACAATAGAAATTATGGGCGATATCATTACCAGGAGGTTTAGTAAAAAAAGATATTATAATGGGAAATAGAGTGTGGTTACAATTTGATAAAGTAAAAATTTGTTATTTAGACAGATAATTAAATCTAGAAGTCGACATCTGGGAATGAGTCAAAGAGAGAAAGAGTTGAAAGAACACTACAGATAATAAGAGATAAAGAGAGAAAGTAACAGAGATAGATAGATGGATAGGCAGACAGAGAGAAAGAAAGAGAGAGAAGGAGAGAGAGAGAGAGAGAGAGAGAGAGAGAGAGAGAGAGAGAGGAAAACAGTAAATATTTTGGCATTACGAAATACACAAAAGTCTAAATTTCATTTTGAGGATTGAAGACCTGAAGCTCCCTGGGTTTCGGCCTCACCCAGCTGGGGTTCAAGTGGTTTCTCAAACTAAAATCATTCAACCAGATCGATCAGCATCTTTACGCTGTTCCTCCTCTATTAAGACATTTGATCTTGGAATCTCCTTTTTAATCTGGTTATATTTCTCATTTGCTGGTTTGGGCTACAAAAACAACTTGTTTTGGGGGAATCATTCGATTAGATGGACATAATAAGTTTGTGATACACCGACTTTCAGCTAAATTTCATTCGATTTTTAAACTTAACAAAGCCTCTGCAGTTTCTAAGTTAGAGACCCATAATTCAATACAAAGGACCCTCAGGAATATTGGAAACCATTTTTTATTTCAACAGTACGCAAAGAGATAACATTTCCGCGAATACTTGTCCTCAAGTACTCGATTACCAGATTCTCTAGTTCGCTTTGGCCACCACCAACATGGTACCCCCCCCCCCCACCACCACCACCTTTGGCTTTAAAACAACAATGTAATGGCACCTAGTGCCACCCCATGTAATGGCACCTAGTGCCGCCACCTAGGCTTTCTTCTCCCCTCCCTCCCTTTTGCTCCACAGAAAAAAAAGGGGGAGGTGGGTGCGGACTGTCTGTGACAGTCACCTTTTACAGCTACCACCACCACCACCACGATGATCGGCGGCACCACAGTAATCACCACCACAGCTGTTCTCACTAATGCCGCGTCTCTCGCGCTGAGAGAGAGAGAGAGGGAGAGAGACCAGAGAGAGACTAGAGCAGATAATATTATTACTATTAGAATCTGTCTACCCTCATCGTAGCCGGCGAGGTAGTCTGTGTGTGTCGAAGCTGTGGGGTCGTGTCGTATGGCGGTTGTGCGCTCTCCTTCAATCGGATTTCTCACATGGGGCGGCAGTGGCTGAACGCTGCAGTCCACGATCGAATGTTGTTATATCCGCTTTGAGTAATCATCATTAGATCTGGTGATTTCATTGTGATCAAATCTATCTTTTCTAACAGACCAGAGCGCGTGGTAACCTTGTGGATTCTAAGATTTCTAGTTTAATACAGGTATGGCTTTTATAGTATTGCACATGGATCTATCTACTAGATTAGATGTATAAAACGTACAAACAAATTACAGACCTGCGCTTTTTCAAGTTTTCCGTGTTCAAAATTAAGCAGGCTGGACATTCTATTGTAGATTACATTCATGCCTTAAGAATTATATTAATGGACATTTTATTGTCAATTAGCATCTCCTCCTCATTTTACCGAGAAACATTTAATAAATACATTGTAGACCACTGCTACTACTACTACTACTACTACTACTACTACTACTACTACTACTACTACTACTACTACTACTACTACTACTACTACTACTACTACTACTACTACTACTACTACTACTACTACTACTACTACTACTACTACTACTACTACTACTACTACTACTACTACTACTACTACTACTACTACTACTACTAATAATAATAATAATAATAATAATAAATTTTAATATTATATTAATATTGATAATTATAAAAGATAGTGATGCTGTGGTTTTTTGTTGTTCTTGTCGTTCTTTTTTTAAAATGAAACAGCTATAAAATGGCATTCTTTTAAATTGTCAGAAACAAAGACATAACAAGATTGTAGTAGGCGAAAAACACTACTAGATAAAATGCTCTTCTTTGTGACAGATGTAATCTAGCGTTAATTGAGAGTCCCTAGATTTGTACATTATAAAAGCACAGCCATTCCTCATCTCTGGAAGTATAACTACTATGTGATACCATTTAGATCTCGATCTACCCTGTAGCTCTAATCTAGTCTCTCTGTTGATAACTACATTATGGTTTCTAATATGATCAATAGTCATCCTTTTGTTATTATTTTGAAATTTAGGCTATGGACTTTCTATAAAGTTAAAATGAGAATTGATTTTTTATTTGTTTCGGTCTACAGTGTCTAGATCTAGAGGGACAATCTAGATTGTTTGTAACATGATAATAGATATGGCATACGAAGTTTTATAAGGGATTTGTTTTTAAAGAGGAAACAGACTAAAATCAAGATCTAGATAGATTTAGTGATTCAGGTTAAGGTTAGATATTAATTGTCTAAGCATTATGCAGTGCAATGCGAAGTTTTCTTCAACACTCATGACCGACGAGATGAAAGGCCAGTTTGAAACCTTGTCAAGCAGAAGTAACTTAATGCGCTTGAAAATGATACTGAATTCAGATTTTATTCCCCACGTTTACAAATCAATACTTTAAAGAAAATTGAAGCTTCAAATCTTGACATGACAGGACAAGGTTGGTAATCCCTTCACTAAAAGTGATTCCCCCTAAAAACCTTGTCCGTACAGTTTACCAGCTCTCCCCAAGTTGTATTATAAAAAGATGTCTCTTACTGGATATCTAGGTCTAGATTATGTGTTTAATCCACCGTTTCATATTGTGTGTGTGAGTGTGCGCGTTCAAGGCTTTTTTTTATGAACTTGGTGGCGAAAGCTAAAACCCACACCCTCTCTTTATCTGCTAGATTAATTTAAACTAAAGGAAAATCAAAGGGTCAATGGCAGGCGGACCTGTGATATCTGGATGTGTTAAGTCTCTTTGAATGTTTCATTCGATTTCAGTTGTTGTTGTCATAATTTCTCCAAAGATTTGCCGTTTTGTAGTATGTTTTTAACCTCAAGCTGTATTTCAATCCGCTTACACACCAGCGCTCAGGTGAAGGCCTAGAGATTCAAGATCTCGATTCAGATTGGTTGATTGTGTAACATACTGAAGATCTCTGCAGAACTATTTAAACACTCAGGTTAAGGCCTAGAGATTCAAGATCTCGATTCAGATTGGTTGATTGTGTAACATACTGAAAATCTCTGCAGAACTAGTTCAACACATTTGTTGTGTTTTCCGTTTCAATATAATCATAAATTTTACTTGATTCCTTCCCTCTACAGCTCCACTTTCTTTGTGTGTGTGTGTGTGTATGTCTCTCTCTGTCTGTCTGTCTGTGTGTCTCTGTCTGTCTGTCTCTCTCTCTCTCTCTCTCTCTCTCTCTCTCTCTCTCTCTCTCTCTCTCTCTCTCTCTCTCTCTCTCTCTCTCTCTCTCTCTCTCTCTCTCTCTCCGCACCTTCACAAAAATAAAGAATGTTAAGATATTGCTCAATGATAATTAATTTGTGAATCCTACTAATAATAAATTATAATAATTTTTATATTTGATACCCGATTCTTGAACTATTACACGTACCAGACGATTTGGAACTGATTGTTGGAGAACTAGTTACAGTCCTACTCTAGGTTGCTCAGACTAGTTATAGTCCTACTCTAGGTTGCTCAGACTAGTTATAGTCCTACTCTAGGTTGCTCAGACTAGTTATAGTCCTACTCTAGGTTGCTCAGACTAGTTATAGTCCTACTCTAGGTTGCTCAGACTAGTTATAGTCCTACTCTAGGTTGCTCAGACTAGTTATAGTCCTACTCTAGGTTGCTCAGACTAGTTATAGTCCTACTCTAGGTTGCTCAGACTAGTTACAGTCCTACTCTAGGTTGCTCAGACTAGTTATAGTCCCACTCTAGGTTGCTCAGACTAGTTATAGTCCTACTCTAGGTTGCTCAGACTAGTTATAGTCCTGCTCTAGGTTGCTCAGACTAGTTATAGTCCTACTCTAGGTTGCTCAGACTAGTTATAGTCCTGCTCTAGGTTGCTCAGACTAGTTATAGTCCTTCTCTAGGTTGCTCAGACTAGTTATAGTCCTTCTCTAGGTTGCTCAGACTAGTTATAGTCCTACTCTAGGTTGCTCACACTAGTTACAGTCCCACTCTAGGTTGCTCAGTCTAGTTACAGTCCCACTCTAGGTTGCTCAGACTAGTTACAGTCCCACTCTAGGTTGCTCAGACTAGTTACAGTCCCACTCTAGGTTGCTCAGACTAGTTACAGTCCTACTCTAGGTTGCTCAGACTAGTTACAGTCCTACTCTAGGTTGCTCAGACTAGTTATAGTCCTACTCTAGGTTTCTCAGACTAGTTACAGTCCTACTCTAGGTTGCTCAGACTAGTTATAGTCCCACTCTAGGTTGCTCAGACTAGTTATAGTCCTACTCTAGGTTGCTCAGACTAGTTACAGTCCCACTCTAGGTTGCTCAGACTAGTTACAGTCCTACTCTAGGTTGCTCAGACTAGTTACAGTCCTACTCTAGGTTGCTCAGACTAGTTACAGTCCTACTCTAGGTTGCTCAGACTAGTTATAGTCCTACTCTAGGTTGCTCAGACTAGTTACAGACCTACTCTAGGTTGCTCAGACTAGTTATAGTCCTACTCTAGGTTGCTCAGACTAGTTACAGTCCTACTCTAGGTTGCTCAGACTAGTTATAGTCCTACTCTAGGTTGCTCAGACTAGTTATAGTCCTACTCTAGGTTGCTCAGACTAGTTATAGTCCTACTCTAGGTTGCTCATACTAGTTATAGTCCTACTCTAGGTTGTTCAGACTAGTTAAAGTCCTACTCTAGGTTGCTCAGACTAGTTATAGTCCTACTCTAGGTTGCTCAGACTAGTTATAGTCCTACTCTCGGTTGCTCATGTACAGACTTGTAGTTGTAGCGTGATTTTATACCACCATATTCTACTCGGAAAAGAAAGGGGGGGGGGGGGGGGAGAACGGGTGCTGCGGCACACGAAATGTTTAGCTAATCGGGTGAAAACTTGATGTTCCACGCAACATTCTCTGCGATTCGTTGCCGGCTTTGGATAGAAAAAACTCTCCAAATGCTGCAGGTGTTGATGCTAAACATTAACAAAACTTTCTGTGACTCTTTCCCAGATCCCACAAGGCCAATGGTGTGATTCACCGGGGATGGCCGCCGCTTCAGATATGTCGATTTCCGGCGGAAGTTCAGAGATCCAAACTGTCATTGACCTGTGTGAGACAGCTTCAGTGAGTGACCTCAGCCTGATCAGTGTGTCAGACACTGTGGGGGCGCCTCCTAGATGGTGACCACGGAATGGCCAGTGCGAGGCTAGTTAAAGTTCAGTCTCACCACCACCACATCTCCCCCTCTCGCCAGCTTCATGACGCTGTTGTCGCCCGTACACTTAGCCCGCCTCCATCACACAGGGCATGTCCTTCACCTCTAGCCTTTCTAAGACATCAACAATCTCCAGCCATGACCCTCGACTATAGTCTGCCTAGAGGTCGCGATCTTGAAACAGGGTCACCGCCCCATCATGGCCTTGAGACGGATCCGCATTCACACCTACGACCTAAAATCGACCTTCCTGAGGTGAAAGGTCGTGGCCTTGATCCCCAGCCCGAGCCTGAGAGAGAAGACCCTTGTTTCTCGTCCCCTCCGTCACAGGCATCAGAGGATCATGACGCCTTGTCGGATACTCCAACCAAGAAGAACAAAAGGAAGCTCAGCTCACCGCGACGACGAGCGGACATGTCCGATGACGAAGCCTCCGTCAAGCAGCCGAAGAAGAAAAAGAAACAATGTTATCCGGCGGCGAGCCCAGCGGGCGAAGACGAAGACAGTGGAATCGATTCCTATAAAAGTGTAGACGATACCGTTCTGGACGTTGTTGGCGGTGCCGGCGGTGCCGAATTTGTGGAATCGCCCTCTTTAGAAAAGATGAGCGTGCGCCGTAGTACAAAAGCTGATTGGGTTTCAGGCAAAAAGAACACCGCTTCGTCAAAATCATCAGCTGTGCCATCATCATTATCATCGTCAACATCACTATCAGGAAAGCGCACATCTTCGTCCTCTAAAACCAAGTCCCGTAAAAAGTCATCTGGTCGTAACACTGAGAGCAACCGTCCATCATCCAGCACCTCATCGCGTCATTGTGACGCTGACTCTGACGCTCACGCAGACGTTGAAAATCACAAAAACTCATCCCCATCCCCGCATGATCCTCATTTACCCCACACTGTCCCTCAGAACTTCCTGCATCCCATGTTAACTCCAGCAGCAGCGCTAAGTTTTGTTCCCGGCTTGTATTTTGGCCACCCTGGACTCCATCCGTCCTTGTCTGTGTTACCGCCTCATTTACAGCGGGCCTACATGGCTGCTGCAGCTTCCGCCGCTGCTCAATCATCAGCCATGGCGCCACCATCTGCAACGACATCTTCATCTTCAAGTCATACGTCATCAAACGGAATTTCATCATCATCGCCATCCCAAGCCGTGTACAATGGCGTGACCCCTTCCCCTCTACCTCCCTCCCTATTGCCATCCATGCTGTATCCAGGTGCAGCACCCAGAGCTGATACACCCACCGTGTTAGAATCGCGCCGCAGGCATCAATCCTCCGCCAATACGGTTGATAAACAGCCGTCAACGAAGCTAAGTGCTCAGACCTCTAAATTCCAACGCCAACAGAGACAGTCAACCTCTTCAGCGTCATCCACATCCCCTCAACCCCAGTCTTGTGCACCCCGAGAGGCATCTACGTCATCAGTCCCTCCTGGCCTCTTCCATCCGTCCTCTCACAGCAGCAGTAGCAGCAACACCACCAATCTTATCCCTCTACCTAGCGAGCCCGGCGGTGCTGCAGACCCTAACGACAGCTCTTCCTCTCGGCCTCAGTCTCCAGAAGATCTCAGCATGCCTGGTGGGTCTGGAGGTAGCAGGCTGTCCCGAAAACACCGCAAAAACTACAAGAACATGACCCGAGAGAGGCGCGTGGAGGCGAACGCCAGGGAGAGGACTAGGGTGCACACCATCAGCGCAGCTTTCGAGGCGTTACGGCGGGCTGTACCGTCCTACTCGCACAACCAGAAACTCTCAAAACTCGCCATTCTGCGGATTGCCTGTAGCTACATCATGTCGCTGGCCAGACTTGGCGACATGGACTATACCTCCGTGTCCGAGCACATCGGCCAGCCGCTCAACTTCGCCGAATGTGTGGAGATGACCACTAACACCATACAGACTGAGGGCCGCGCAAGGCGAAGACACTGACCTGTAAACTGAAGCTATCAACGACTTGTCGGTTATATGTCCACTACGCTCTACAGTCACTGGCTTCCGCTATCTGTCTGTTCTGTTTGATTTTATCTCTGGAAACCAAACGACACTACAGCGGGTGTTGACACTTAACAGTTCAAACCAGCCATTTCCTCTGTACTGCACTGGCTACGTTAGAGTTACTGTTTGTTTTGGTGAGTTGTAATATTCTGTCATAAATTGTTCTTAAAATCAAACCTTTACTCCTTGTTGTATCGGTTCCATTAGCTTGTGCAATGACAGTAATACTAATAGGCCTGTATCTCAAACCAGTGCAGCACGCCAAGTTCGGTCCTCAAGCTAGCTCAAATAGAGCTTCGGTTATAGATCTACACTTACTTACTTCTAATCATGTCATTTTGTTTAAAATAAATAAGCACACCCTTACATACATACATACATACATACATACATACATACATACATACATACATACATACACACACATACACACATACATACACACATACATACATACATACATACACACACATACATACATACATACATACATACATACATACATACATACATACATACATACATACATACATACATACATACATACATACATACACACACACACACACACATACATACATACATACATACATACATACATACATACATACATACATACATACATACATACATACATACATACATACATACATACATACATACATACATACATACATACATACATACATAGCAGTCGCATTATCTCCAGCTCCAAACGGTTGTATAGTAGAGGCGCGCGGTCTGACTAGATGGGTAGCGGTACTGGTACACTTAGTTTATAATGTATCTGACATGGATAGAATTGTATGGAGAAACAGAGAGAGAGAGAGAGAGAGAGAGAGAGAGAGAGAGAGAGAGAGAGAGAGAGAGAGAGAGAGAGAGAGAGAGAGACAGAGACAGACAGACAGACAGAAAAATGCTTGATCATGTGGTTGGCCTATGTACTAGGGTTGATGTAGGCCTACCTAGTACCTATGCTAATGTCACAAAGTGCGAGTATACCGGAGATCCACTATCTAAGGCCTACACAGACTGGTATACTCTTGAGAGTGAATACATGAGACCCACTAGCCAGACCCTACACAGACTGGTATACAATAGACAGTGGATACCAGAGACCCACTAGCCAGACCCTACACAGACTGGTAAACAATGGACAGTGGATACCAGAGACCCACTAGCTAGGGCCTACACAGACTGGTAAACAATGGACAGTGGATACCAGAGACTCACTAGCCAGGTCCTACACAGACTGGTAAACAATGGACAGTGGATACCAGAGACTCACTAGCAAGGGCCTACACAAACTGGTATACAATGGACTGTGGGTACCAGAGACTCACTAGCTAGGGCCTACACAAACTGGTATACAATGGACTGTGGGTACCAGAGACTCACTAGCTAGGGCCTACACAAACTGGTAAACAATGGACTGTGGGTACCAGGGCCTACACAAACTGGTAAACAATGGACAGTGGATACCAGATATATACGCAGTTTGAAACCAGTCCTTGTTTAGCGCCTCAAAAATGATCATTATGTTATCGAGTATAACTTATCCAGAACTTACGGGATAATTTCAGATTTTTAATGCTCAAGTATTTGTCATCTTGTCATTTAACTCGTATACTCATAAATCATTGGTCGGATTTGTTTCCCTGCCACTGTAGACGGCTAATTACCTGGATACTGATTTTCACAATTACCGGGACCCCTTCGCTTTATGTACTTATATAAATAGAATCACTTTTGCCGCAATGCATGTGTGATGATTCTAGAAACAGATTACTTGGTCCTCGAACTTGAAGAAAGCGTAGCTAGTATGTCACTCGGAGTGCGTCTCGACAAGTCGCCTGCTTGGTTTTATTTTAGATTTGCCTAATGCATCATTTAGCAACGATGATCTTTTAACAAGTGCCGGTACTCTTGTCTCCGTGAAAGCCGCCAGGTTTCTGTCCACTTCTGCTTGTGAGAAGAGTAAATCAAGTTAACAAGTTAGAGACATCAGCTACTGAGCGAAGTTCGCAAGCGTAATGAAATTCAGATCTATAAAATACACGATAATAAATGAGTAAGGATCTACTGGCAGTGACGTAGACCATTCTGTTCATACTGACAGAACTAAGCTTCCCAAACGAGCTAATTCGTAAAATACAAGACACAGTCCAGCATCGCACTACAGTTATTTTTATTAGCAAAGAGCACGGTCTGTAGAGCTATAGACTATGCAAAATATTACATGAGTTGAAATGAAAAAAAAAAAGTTTCTCTCATAAACCAATAAACCGGAACTTAGAAGCATGAGTCAAACTGTATTGCAAGGACACCCAGCGAAAAAGACGTAAGGTAAATTAGGACAATTTCGACCTGATTACTTATAAAGTTGGCAAAATCTTAATTTGAAACTTCTCTTGAATAGATTGGAATCCAATGATTAATGTTATGTGAAAGTGATGGAGAAGAAGCAGCTTAAAGTTAAACTGGTGATTGTAAAGTGTTTCTAGTGAGATTATCCGTTTTTAAGGTGACTGTAAAGTGTTTATATTGGAGTCGGTCCTTTTTTGGAGATGAGCGATAGAGTGTATAATGAGTCAGTCTGTGTTAGGGGATGATTGTATTAGTAAGTAGTGAGTCAGTCCATTTTTGGAGGTGATTTTATTGTGTGCAGTGAGTCAGTCCATGTTTGGAGGTGATTGTATAGTAAGTAATGAGTCAGTCCGTGTTTGGAGGTGATTGTATAGTATGTAGTGAGTCAGTCCGTGTTTGGAGGTGATTGTATAGTGTGTAGTGAGTCAGTCCATGTTTGGAGGTGATTGTATAGTGTGTAGTGAGTCAGTCCGTGTTTGGAGCTGATTGTATAGTGTGTAGTGAGTCAGTCCGTGTTTGGAGGTGATTGTATAGTATGTAGTGAGTCAATCCGTGTTTGGAGGTGATTGTATAGTCTGTAGTGAGTCATTCCATGTTTGTACGGCTGTGAAAATACTTCATTAACTAATGTAATGGAAGCAATGCGTGTGCGAAAAATATAAGCATTAAAATTGTTTTGGTTTGCCTTTAATTATTGTAATTTTGTTACCTCTTTCTTGTCCATTTTATACCTCAAAACTAGATCAGTTTTAACCAAAAAGCGGGATACTTATATATTGTATAAGGAGTGAAAGATTTAACTCTTTCTTTTCATTTCTTTTTATTGTTTTTAAAAGCTCACTGCCGCATGTCTATGATCCATATAGACGCTGTTGATTTTGTCATGTTTTCCCCCACAAAAGTTGCTTCTTTTTTTTTAACATACTTGTATTTTTTTACAGAAATTGTGTGTGTGTTTGTCTGTGCTAGACCTCCTTTCCTAGGCTCGCTAGCTCAACTGTTTTCTATTTGACGTTACAATATATCGCGTGAGACCTTGCTCTCTGACTGTTTCCCCTCTGCCAATCACGCCTATATCGAGCTCATTGCCCCAAACTGTTTAACGATGTTGTGGAATTCTAGCCTCCAGTGCCAAACGCTTCTCCAGTGATATCAATCTTCTGGTTTACCTCACTGATCTAGAGAGGTATCACTCAGTGAAGCG
>JAWDGP010007144.1:125000-127500 GCA_033675545.1 Elysia crispata | reverse complement strand
CTTAGTTTAGACATGTACACAGGTCTAGTCACTGGCTGCTTCTCTAGTTGGATTAATGCTGCATCCTTAGTTTAGACATGTACACAGGTCTAGTCACTGGCTGCTTCTCAAGTTGGATTAATGCTGCATCCTTAGTTTGGACACATATTCTATCACTCTTTGGTTTTATTTAAATTGTATCTCTTGAAACAATGTTTATTTATAAATAATTGTCATATGAAGAAATTGTTTATGATTATAGTACATGTAATGTCAAAAGGCTCGTCAAAAAATGACCAGTGTATATTTAGCGGAGAGGTTGTCAAGTTTACCAAAGTATTTCGTTCGATCAGCCACACAATTACGAGTACATGTACGTGTATTCCTTGCCATCTGAGACGGTATAAGCAATTCTCTTGGAATTAGAATGATTCCCAATCATTGACCTGCCTTTTTTTTTTTTTTCATTTTCCTTATAATATTTTGTAGAGAGCAAAAGGCAAGGTTTGCCATTCTGATCTTTTTAGACTCTTCTAAACAGTGAAATCAATAAATTATTACAATTATCCTGGTATTTCATGATGTGGGTCACAAGATGAGGAATCGTACATCGTATTGTATCGTCACCGCGAAATCATTCAAGCTTTGTAGGCAAAGCAGAAAGTAACCTACAATCTCTCAAAATTAAAGCTTGGCCTTTTACTAGTTTTAGCAAAGCTAGCAAACAGATTTCATGTACCGGGTTAGAGATTAAAGAAGATCTACCGACGGCACCATCTAAAACGATCATCACTACTACTTTATAAGGGCTATACATAATAATATATATATACACACACACATGTAGATCTTATTGGTCACAATACTCTGAAATTAGAATATTCGTCAAGAATTAAAATTATTTTCGCCTTAGTTTATCGTTTGACAAAGTCTTAAGAGGTTTTATCAACTTAGCTTTACCTCATTTGAAACCGATACCATCTTTCCACAGCTGAAGCGCAGAAACATCGATACCGCCCAGGTTTGGTGGATGTTTGCTTTGTAATCTGTGTGGCCAGATGGTGCCAGGCGTTACAGAGCTGGACTATCGATCTTGGCCAGCAGAAACTGCTGCAGGTCCCATTACAATAATAGGCCTAATGGCAGGACGCCGGGTGGTGCGCGTGCCCGTGTGAGTGTGTGTAGGTGTGAAGAACTGTCATGATGGGAGAGGGAAGTGAGAAAACAGCCCCTGATACTTTGAAACTCAGGCGACATGTAATAATTAAGGAAATTTTGCTTTTTTTTATTTAAATATAAAGAAACTGAAGTACTGAATCTATTAGGGATTCCATAACAAAAAGAAGAAACAAATAATAACAATATGTAGTAGTAGTAGTAGTAGTAGTAGTAGTAGTAGTAGTAGTAGTAGTAGTAGTAGTAGTAGTAGTAGTAGTAGTAGTAGTAGTAGTAGTAGCACCAGTAGTAGTAGTAGTAGTAGTAGTAGTAGTAGTAGTAGTAGCAGTAGTAGTAGTAGTAGTAGTAGTAGTAGTAGTAGTAGTAGTAGTAGTAGTAGTAGTAGTAGTAGTAGTAGTAGTAGTAGTAGTAGTAGTAGTAGTAGTAGTAGTAGTAGTAGTAGTAGTAGTAGTAGTAGTAGTAGTAGTAGTAGTAGTAGTAGTAGTAGTAGTAGTAGTAGTAGTAGTAGTAGTAGTAGTAGTAGTAGTAGTAGTAGTAGTAGTAGTAGTAGTAGTAGTAGTAGTAGTAGTAGTAGTAGTATTAGTAGTAGTAATAATAATAATAATAATAATAATAATAATAATAATAATAATAATAATTATAATGATGATGATGATGATGATGATGATGAGAAGAAGAAGATAAAGAGGGGAACTAGAAAATAAAGAAGAGGAAGAGGATGATGAGCCCCAACATTGTTCAGATCTCGCCGTGACGTCTCCTGCAGCTCTGAAGGCGAGTGCTCGAGCTCGATCGCCTGACGAGTTCCACAACTTGACGTGACCCGCACTCGGTGTGGTGGAGGTGGACGTTACATCGATCAGCGATGCAGAGAATAGATTTTGAGAAGTGACTCAAACAAAACTCAGTTCTTACAACGCTCAACAGCTGAACAACAACAAAAAAAAATTCTACACCTAAGAGTACACAATATTTTCATGGTTAAGATATGAGGGGTGTTTTTGAATGAAAGTACAACAGAAGGATGTGGTTGTAGCACTGGTGCTACTTTTTGCACTAATCAAGTGCTTGTTTGTGTTTGTGCAATCACACGTGATCATAGTTACAGCTGCTCTATGTTTGTATGTTTCAAGCCAGCGTTTATCATAACTGGAAGTGGAAGTGGAAGGAGACTCCAAGAAATGAAGAACATTTACCAGCTTCAGAACCCAAGACAGAGAATCAACGTGAACAGCTTGATTCCTCGTTAGGTTGGCTGGTGAGAGCACGGCTGGGACTTGGGGGATGTGTGGGCGAAAAACAGAGATAGAGAGAGAGACAGAGACAGAGAGAGAAGTATAGAGAG
>JAWDGP010007144.1:110000-120000 GCA_033675545.1 Elysia crispata | reverse complement strand
CCCTTATCTAAAAAAATACACTTTATTTTGTGCGCAGAAAGGCCCAGGTTGTCCCCACCCCACCCCCTTTCCCCTGACTATCTATTATCATCATATCAAAACCTAGCTATGCTTCATTCAATCCAGAATCGAGCTCTGAGCGCAGACTGGCGACATACTGTGTTGAATGTGACTCAAATCTCAGACTTGAAGATCTTAGAGCTTAAAGTTTATCACTCAGCCATGGATTCACCGTACATTCACCACACACTCATACCACTGTCTGTACGCTTCATAACAAAAAAAAATATTTAAAAAGAAATGTATTATCTGATTTTTTCCTACCCAAACATTACGTGTAATGTATCTGCATAGTCATTGAAAGGACAAAACAAAACTTATTAGGGTTACAATAAGTCTAAAAGATTTTAAGATCTCCTCTTGGTCAGCCTGACCTTGTGATACACGCATGAGAACTCCCAGAACTGAGGAACACCTAACTTCAGAGACTCAGTGGACATTGACCTGAATGTGTCATCCATGTATGAGAACTCCCAGAACTGAGGAACACCTGACTTCAGAGACTCAGTGGACATTGACCTGAATGTGTCATCCATGTATGAGAACTCCCAGAACTGAGGAACACCTAACTTCAGAGACTCAGTGGACATTGACCTGAATGTGTCATCCATGTATGAGAACTCCCAGAACTGAGGAACACCTGACTTCAGAGACTCAGTGGACATTGACCTGAATGTGTCATCCATGTATGAGAACTCCCAGAACTGAGGAACACCTAACTTCAGAGACTCAGTGGACATTGACCTGAATGTGTCATCCATGTATGAGAACCCCCAGAACTGAGGAACACCTGACTTCAGAGACTCAGTGGACATTGACCTGAATGTGTCATCCATGTATGAGAACTCCCAGAACTGAGGAACACCTGACTTCAGAGACTCAGTGGACATTGACCTGAATGTGTCATCCATGTATGAGAACCCCCAGAACAGAGGAACACCTGACTTCAGAGACTCAGTGGACATTGACCTGAATGTGTCATCCACGTATGAGAACTCCCAGAACTGAAGAACACCTGACTTCAGAGACTCAGCGGACATTGACCTGAATGTGTCATCCATGTATGAGAACTCCCAGAACTGAGGAACACCTGGACTTCAGAGTTTTAGTGGACATTGGCCTGAATGTGTCATCCACGTTTAAGAACCCCCAGAACTGGGATCACCCGGACTTTAGAGACTCAGTGGACATTGGCCTGAATGTGTCATCCACGTATGAGAACCCCCAGAACTGAGGAACACCTGACTTTAGAGACTTAGTGGACATTGGCCTGACCGTGTGGTAAAATCTCCGACCAGAGACAGCACAGCTCCTCCTACATTGGTTACTGTTTGTGGTCTCAGTGAACCTGACATTTTGTATGGCATCACGCAATCATTCTCGGAGAAAGAGAAACCGCCATTCATCTCTCAAACATTAGACACAGCTGCTGCTAGAGTTACTTCTTCCTTGTATCCGAGACTTCCGCCAGGTGCCACCAGTAACGCCGTGCGAGTGTAACTTGAAACAAATCAATACTTTGCCCGGTTTCATGGATAATAAAATCGGCTTCACATTCACGAAAACAAATCGAATCCCATTGAATAACTTGAGATGAAACACGAAGCGTTTGAAAGTCTAACAGCGCGGGTGTCGAGTGACGTTTCTACCAACTGACCACTACCACGACCACACTTAGCCAGGATGGTACAGGAGAGACGGAGGTGGACAGCGTGGATCATAGGAGTGTTGAGACTGATCACTTATCTGATATGTGAGTCAGTGACTGGTTAATAGTTCTGTTTATCATAGGAGTGTTGAGACTGATCACTTATCTGATATGTGAGTCAGTGACTGGTTAGTAGTTCTGTTTATCATAAGAGTGTTGAGACTGATCACTTATCTGATATGTGAGTCAGTGACTGGTTAATAGTTCTGTTTATCATAAGAGTGTTGAGACTAATCACTTATCTGATATGTGAGTCAGTGACTGGTTAGTAGTTCTGTTTATCATAAGAGTGTTGAGACTGATCACTTATCTGATATGTGAGTCAGTGACTGGTTAATAGTTCTGTTTATCATAAGAGTGTTGAGACTAATCACTTATCTGATATGTGAGTCAGTGACTGGTTAGTAGTTCTGTTTATCATAAGAGTGTTGAGACTAATCACTTATCTGATATGTGAGTCAGTGACTGGTTAGTAGTTCTGTTTATCATAAGAGTGTTGAGACTGATCACTTATCTGATATGTGAGTCAGTGACTGGTTAGTAGTTCTGTTTATCATAAGAGTGTTGAGACTGATCACTTATCTGATATGTGAGTCAGTGACTGGTTAGTAGTTCTGTTTATCATAAGAGTGTTTAGACTGATCACTTATCTGATATGTGAGTCAGTGACTGGTTAGTAGTTCTGTTTATCATAAGAGTGTTGAGACTGATCACTTATCTGATATGTGAGTCAGTGACTGGTTAGTAGTTCTGTTTATCATAAGAGTGTTGAGACTGATCACTTATCTGATATGTGAGTCAGTGACTGGTTAGTAGTTCTGTTTATCATAAGAGTGTTGAGACTGATCACTTATCTGATATGTGAGTCAGTGACTGGTTAGTAGTTCTGTTTATCATAAGAGTGTTGAGACTGATCACTTATCTGATATGTGAGTCAGTGACTGGTTAGTAGTTCTGTTTATCATAAGAGTGTTGAGACTGATCACTTATCTGATATGTGAGTCAGTGACTGGTTAGTAGTTCTGTTTATCATAAGAGTGTTGAGACTGATCACTTTTCTGATATGTGAGTCAGTGACTGGTTAGTAGTTCTGTTTATCATAAGAGTGTTGAGACTGATAACTTATCTGATATGTGAGTCAGTGACTGGTTAATAGCTCTGTTTATCATAAGAGTGTTGAGACTAATCACTTATCTGATATGTGAGTCAGTGACTGGTTAATAGTTCTGTTTATCATAGGAGTGTTGAGACTGATCACTTATCTGATATGTGAGTCAGTGACTGGTTAATAGTTCTGTTTATCATAAGAGTGTTGAGACTAATCACTTATCTGATATGTGAGTCAGTGACTGGTTAATAGTTCTGTTTATCATAAGAGTGTTGAGACTAATCACTTATCTGATATGTGAGTCAGTGACTGGTTAATAGTTCTGTTTATCATAAGAGTGTTGAGACTGATCACTTATCTGATATGTGAGTCAGTGACTGGTTAATAGTTCTGTTTATCATAATAGTGTTGAGACTGATCACTTATCTAATATGTGAGTCAGTGACTGGTTAATAGTTCTGTTTATCATAAGAGTGTTGAGACTAATCACTTATCTGATATGTGAGTCAGTGACTGGTTAATAGTTCTGTTTATCATAAGAGTGTTGAGACTAATCACTTATCTGATATGTGAGTCAGTGACTGGTTAATAGTTCTGTTTATCATAAGAGTGTTGAGACTAATCACTTATCTGATATGTGAGTCAGTGACTGGTTAATAGTTCTGTTTATCATAAGAGTGTTGAGACTGATCACTTATCTGATATGTGAGTCAGTGACTGGTTAATAGTTCTGTTTATCATAAGAGTGTTGAGACTGATCACTTATCTGATATGTGAGTCAGTGACTGGTTAGTAGTTCTGTTTATCATAAGAGTGTTGAGACTGATCACTTATCTGATATGTGAGTCAGTGACTGGTTAATAGTTCTGTTTATCATAAGAGTGTTGAGACTGATCACTTATCTGATATGTGAGTCAGTGACTGGTTAGTAGTTCTATTTATCATAAGAGTGTTGAGACTGATCACTTATCTGATATGTGAGTCAGTGACTGGTTAATAGTTCTGTTTATCATAAGAGTGTTGAGACTGATCACTTATCTGATATGTGAGTCAGTGACTGGTTAATAGCTCTGTTTATCATGAGAGTGTTGAGACTGATAACTTATCTGATATGTGAGTCAGTGACTGGTTAGTAGTTCTGTTTATCATGAGAGTGTTGAGACTGATCACTTATCTGATATGTGAGTCAGTGACTGGTTAGTAGTTCTGTTTATCATAAGAGTGTTGAGACTGATCACTTATCTGATATGTGAGTCAGTGACTGGTTAGTAGTTCTGTTTATCATAAGAGTGTTGAGACTAATCACTTATCTGATATGTGAGTCAGTGACTGGTTAGTAGTTCTGTTTATCATAAGAGTGTTGAGACTAATCACTTATCTGATATGTGAGTCAGTGACTGGTTAGTAGTTCTGTTTATAATAAGAGTGTTGAGAATGATCACTTATCTGATATGTGAGTCAGTGACTGGTTAGTAGTTCTGTTTATCATAAGAGTGTTGAGACTGATCACTTATCTGATATGTGAGTCAGTGACTGGTTAGTAGTTCTGTTTATCATAAGAGTGTTGAGACTGATCACTTATCTGATATGTGAGTCAGTGACTGGTTAGTAGTTCTGTTTATCATAAGAGTGTTGAGACTAATCACTTATCTGATATGTGAGTCAGTGACTGGTTAGTAGTTCTTTTTATCATAAGAGTGTTGAGACTAATCACTTATCTGATATGTGAGTCAGTGACTGGTTAATAGTTCTGTTTATCATAAGAGTGTTGAGACTGATCACTTATCTGATATGTGAGTCAGTGACTGGTTAATAGTTCTGTTTATCATAAGTGTGTTGAGACTACTCACTTATCTGATATGTGAGTCAGTGACTGGTTAGTAGTTCTATTTATCATAAGAGTGTTGAGACTGATCACTTATCTGATATGTGAGTCAGTGACTGGTTAGTAGTTCTGTTTATCATAAGAGTGTTGAGACTAATCACTTATCTGATATGTGAGTCAGTGACTGGTTAGTAGTTCTGTTTATCATAAGAGTGTTGAGACTGATCACTTATCTGATATGTGAGTCAGTGACTGGTTAATAGTTCTGTTTATCATAAGAGTGTTGAGACTAATCACTTATCTGATATGTGAGTCAGTGACTGGTTAGTAGTTCTGTTTATCATAAGAGTGTTGAGACTAATCACTTATCTGATATGTGAGTCTGTGACTGGTTAATAGCTCTGTTTATCATAGGAGTGTTGAGACTGATCACTTATCTGATATGTGAGTCAGTGACTGGTTAATAGCTCTGTTTATCATAGGAGTGTTGAGATCTACAATAGTTGATCTCGTGTATGAGTCAGTGAGTGGTTAATAGCTCTGTCTATCATAGGAGTGTTGAGATCTACAATAGTTGATCTCGTGTGTGAGTCAGTGACTGGTTAATAGCTCTGTCTATCATAGGAGTGTTGAGATCTACAATAGTTGATCTCGTGTATGAGTCAGTGACTGGTTAATAGCTCTGTCTATCATAGGAGTGTTGAGATCTACAATAGTTGATCTCGTGTGTGAGTCAGTGACTGGTTAATAGCTCTGTCTATCATAGGAGTGTTGAGATCTACAATAGTTGATCTCGTGTGTGAGTCAGTGAGTGGTTAATAGCTCTGTCTATCATAGGAGTGTTGAGATCTACAATAGTTGATCTCGTGTGTGAGTCAGTGACTGGTTAATAGCTCTGTCTATCATAGGAGTGTTGAGATCTACAATAGTTGATCTCGTGTGTGAGTCAGTGACTGGTTAATAGCTCTGTCTATCATAGGAGTGTTGAGATCTACAATAGTTGATCTCGTGTGTGTGAGTCAGTGACTGGTTAATAGCTCTGTCTATCATAGGAGTGTTGAGATCTACAATAGTTGATCTCGTGTGTGAGTCAGTGACTGGTTAATAGCGCTGTCTATCATAGGAGTGTTGAGATCTACAATAGTTGATCTCGTGTGTGAGTCAGTGACTGGTTAATAGCGCTGTCTATCATAGGAGTGTTGAGATCTACAATAGTTGATCTCGTGTGTGAGTCAGTGACTGGTTAATAGCTCTGTCTATCATAGGAGTGTTGAGATCTACAATAGTTGATCTCGTGTGTGAGTCAGTGAGTGGTTAATAGCTCTGTCTATCATAGGAGTGTTGAGTCTTGCCGCCAGGTGGCGCCCCTAGCACTGCACGCGCCTGGACCGGTATCTGCACTGGCTCCATCTCCTGTATCTTATCAGCGCGAACGGTTCATCATCGCCTCGTCATCTCGGACATGGTTATCAGCGCCAGCTGGAGCCAGCCGAGTGTCAGATTGGAGCACAGCCTCTAGAATCAGGATGCAGCGCTGCCTGACTTTGATTTTCTGATTCTGGTTACTACGCGGGAAATCTAATTCTTCTGAGAAAGGCCTTCGGAAGAATCTGTCTGCCTGTTTGTCCGTTTGTCTGTCTATCCCCCCCGTCTCTCTCTCTCTCTCTCTCTCTCTCTCTCTCTCTCTCTCTCTCTCTCTCTCTCTCTCTCTCTCTCTCTCTCTCTCTCTCTCTCTCTCTCTCTTCCTATTACTATTATCATCATCATCATCATCATCATCATCATCATCATCATCATCATCATCATCATCATTAATATTATTATTATTATTATTATTATTATTATTATTATTATTATTATTATTATTATTATTATTATTATTATTATTATTATTATTATTATTATTATTATTATTATTATTATTATTATTATTATTATTATTATTATTATTATTATTATTATGATTATTATTATCATTATTATTCACCATCATCACTATTATTCTTTTTATTACCATCATCTTCATGATATCGTGAAATTTCTCAACCAACGGATTTTGATTTTATCTATTATGTTTGCCATTATTGCGCACCGAAAAATTACTTTATATCAACTGATACTAAAATTGCGTTTTCGATATTTTCAATTCATGTTTTTCAATCAATAATTAAAATATTTTTTGGCTTTTTTAAGTTTTCTTGCTACGAGCAAGTCTATAGTAACGTGTTCTGGAATCGAGACATGGTGTGAAAACAACAGTAAAACCTACAATAAACTAGAAATCTGCAGACAGATCCAGCCATCTGGCGACTTAACAAGTCAGAAACAAGTGAGCTCTCATCAGAACCTTGTGTCGTTAGGAGGAAGCAAAAGAAACGCAAGAAGGGAAAGAAAGAAATAAAAGCCACGGTGACAAATCATATTATTCTTCCTCTCACTCTCTCCTATCTTTTTCGAGCTCGTTTCATTCATAAACAGATGTACTCTTTTTACCAGTTTCTCTCTCTCTCTCTCTCTCTCTCTCTCTCTCTCTCTCTCTCTCTCTCTCTCTCTCTCTCTCTCTCTCTCTCTCTCTCTCTCTCTCTCTCTCTCTCTCTCTCTCTCTCTCTCTCTCTCTCTCTCTCTTTCTCTTTATCCGTCAGTTTTTCTCCCCTCCCCTCTCTCTCTCTGTCTCTTTTTTTTCTCTTTAGTCCGTTGTGTGTCTGCTTAGTGTATTTGTACCTATGTGGATCTCATACATTTCCTCTGTATATCAACCTTAGAACCTTGCCCAATGTCTAGAGTCTTTTTTTCCTTAACATTTCATCTCTTTTTAATTGGTAGACACTTTCAAATCTATTTTTAGACCAATGATATTGCCATTCGGCTTGAGACAGTCAAGTAAATCCTTCTAAACTCTATCAAATTAGATAGAATCGAATAAGCAGTTATACTCGAGAGGATGTGCACCTTTTGGTAATTTTTATTTTGAACTTGCAAAATCTTATTATGGAAAGTTAGAATGCTCTAATTTATTGAGGTGGTGACCCATATAACTCATCATAGACTCGACAGAAAGATTGCTTTCATAATATTTATGTCTCCGTTACTCTGCGTTGTCTCTGCGCCTTAAAAAAGTCATAGAAGGATGTGCATTGTCTTCGCTATTCAAGAAGGTCATAGAAAGATTTTCTTTAGTGCATTGTCTCCGTGCTTCAGAAAAGTCATAGAAAGACCTTCTACATTGTCTCCGTGCTTCAAGAAAGTCAAAGAAAGACCTTCTACATTGTCTCCGTGCTTCAAGAAAGTCATAGAAAGACCTTCTACATTGTCTCCGTGCTTCAAGAAAGTCATAGAAAGACCTTCCACATTGTCTCCGTGCTTCAAGAAAGTCATAGAAAGACCTTCTACATTGTCTCCGTGCTTCAAGAAAGTCATAGAAAGACCTTCCACATTGTCTCCGTGCTTCAAGAAAGTCATAGAAAGACCTTCTACATTGTCTCCGTGCTTCAAGAAAGTCATAGAAAGACCTTCTACATTGTCTCCGTGCTTCAAGAAAGTCATAGAAAGACCTTCTGCTTTTCCTGCGTGCTTCAGGAAAGTCATAGAAAGACCTTCTACATTGTCTCCGTGCTTCAAGAAAGTCATAGAAAGACCTTCTACATTGTCTCCGTGCTTCAAGAAAGTCATAGAAAGACCTTCTACATTGTCTCCGTGCTTCAAGAAAGTCATAGAAAGACCTTCTGCTTTTCCTGCGTGCTTCAGGAAAGTCATAGAAAGACCTTCTTCATTGTCTCCGTGATTCAGATAAGTCATTGAAAGACTTTCTACATTGTCTCTGTCCTTCAGGACAGTCATAGAAAGACCTTCTGCATTGTCTCCGTGCTTCAAGAAAGTCATAGAAAGACCTTCTGCTTTTCCTCCGTGCTTCAGGATGTCATAGAAAGATCTTCTACATTGTCTCTGTCCTTCAGAAAAGTCATAGAAAGACCTTCTACATTGTCTCCGTGCTTCAAGAAAGTCATAGAAAGACCTTCTACATTGTCTCTGTCCTTCAGAAAAGTCATAGAAAGACCTTCTGCATTGTCTCCATGCTTCAGGAAAGTCATAGAAAGACCTTCTGCTTTTCCTCCGTGCTTCAAGAAAGTCATAGAAATACCTTCTACATTGTCTCTGTCCTTCAGAAAAGTCATAGAAAGACCTTCTGCATTGTCTCCGTGCTTCAGGATGTCATAGAAAGACCTTCTACATTGTCTCTGTCCTTCAGAAAAGTCATAGAAAGACCTTTTACATTGTCTCTGTCCTTCAGAAAAGTCATAGAAAGACCTTCTGCATTGTCTCTGTCCTTCAGAAAAGTCATAGAAAGACCTTCTGCATTGTCTCTGTCCTTCAGAAAAGTCATAGAAAGACCTTCTGCATTGTCTCTGTCCTTCAGAAAAGTCATAGAAAGACCTTCTGCATTGTCTCTGTCCTTCAGAAAAGTCATAGAAAGACCTTCTGCATTGTCTCTGTCCTTCAGAAAAGTCATAGAAATACCTTCTACATTCTCTCTGTCCTTCAGATAAGTCATAGAAAGACTTTCTGCATTGTCTCTGTCCTTCAGAAAAGTCATAGAAAGACCTTCTGCATTGTCTCTGTCCTTCAGAAAAGTCATAGAAAGACCTTCTGCATTGTCTCTGTCCTTCAGATTAGTCATAGAAAGACCTTCTACATTGTCTCTGTCCTTCAGAAAAGTCATAGAAAGACCTTCTGCATTGTCTCCGTGCTTCAGGAAAATCATAGAAAGACCTGCTTTGCCTCCGTGCTTCAGGAAATTTATAGAAGACCTCCTACATTGTCTCTGTCCTTCAGGAAAGTCATAAAGAGACCTTCTATATTTTCTCCGTACTTTAGGAAAGTCATAGAAAGACCTAGATTGTCTCTGTCCTTCAGGAAAATCATACAATGACTTTTTACATGTGTTTTCCTGTTTCAATTTTTTTTCTTTTTTGAAAACGTGTCTGCTTTCCAGAAGTTTTTGTTTTTAATTGATATCAATACACATTCTAAAATTCAGAATCCCAAGTGGACTTTTCCACAGCTTTTTATTTGTTCAATTGTTTCTCAAAATAAACCCTTATTATACAGTTCGGTAGTGCTTGTTATCAGTTAGAATCTTTTTCATTTATTGAAGTCAGGTCGACCCAGAGCTGAGTCACTGTTTTCTGCTCATGTAAGACTTGGGTGGTTTTGACTCTCATGTGATACGTGCAGTGCCACAAGTTATGTTGCACTTGACCTCTCACCTCTATCCAACCAATGCTTCCTAGCTTTTATTGGT
>JAWDGP010007144.1:100000-105000 GCA_033675545.1 Elysia crispata | reverse complement strand
TTAAGTTAAACAAAACAAAGTAAAGACATCTGATATTCCTGAACTAAACATCCTGGCACAGAACATTTTACTCCGGTGACGGAACCACGGGCGTGTCATTTTCGGTTCATACCACAAATTTTATGGTTAGTGAAGCTAGCGATCAAAGGTCTGTAGTGTAATATGGTGTCTCTGAAGTCGGCTTGTTCAGAGACAAGTTAAAGTCTCTGTAGTGTAATATGGTGTCTCTCAAGTCGGCTTGTTCAGAGACAAGTTAAAGTCTCTGTAGTGTAATATGGTGTCTCTCAAGTCGGCTTGTTCAGAGACAGGTTAAAGTCTCTGTAGTGTAATATGGTGTCTCTCAAGTCGGCTTGTTCAGAGACAAGTTAAAGTCTCTGTAGTGTAATATGGTGTCTCTGAAGTCGGCTTGTTCAGAGACAGGTTAAAGTCTCTGTAGTGTAATATGGTGTCTCTGAAGTCGGCTTGTTCAGAGACAGGTTAAAGTCTCTGTAGTGTAATATGGTGTCTCTGAAGTCAGCGTGAAGGATACAGCAGCTTGTTCAGAGGGAGATCAAAGTCTCTGCAGTGTAATATAGTGTCTCTGAAGTCAGCGTGAAGGATACAGCAGCTTGTTCAGAGGCAGATCAAAGTCTCTGCAGTGTAATATAGTGTCTCTGAAGTCAGCGTGAAGGATACAGCAGCTTGTTCAGAGGCAGATCAAAGTCTCTGCAGTGTAATATAGTGTCTCTGAAGTCAGCGTGAAGGATACAGCAGCTTGTTCAGAGGCAGATCAAAGTCTCTGCAGTGTAATATAGTGTCTCTGAAGTCAGCGTGAAGGATACAGCAGCTTGTTCAGAGGCAGATCAAAGTCTCTGCAGTGTAATATAGTGTCTCTGAAGTCAGCGTGAAGGATACAGCAGCTTGTTCAGAGGCAGATCAAAGTCTCTGCAGTGTAATATAGTGTCTCTGAAGTCAGCGTGAAGGATACAGCAGCTTGTTCAGAGGCAGATCAAAGTCTCTGCAGTGTAATATAGTGTCTCTGAAGTCAGCGTGAAGGATACAGCAGCTTGTTCAGAGGCAGATCAAAGTCTCTGCAGTGTAATATAGTGTCTCTGAAGTCAGCGTGAAGGATACAGCAGCTTGTTCAGAGGCAGATCAAAGTCTCTGCAGTGTAATATAGTGTCTCTGAAGACAGCGTGAAGGATACAGCAGCTTGTTCAGAGGCAGATCAAAGTCTCTGCAGTGTAATATAGTGTCTCTGAAGTCAGCGTGAAGGATACAGCAGCTTGTTCAGAGGCAGATCAAAGTCTCTGCAGTGTAATATAGTGTCTCTGAAGTCAGCGTGAAGGATACAGCAGCTTGTTACGAGGGCAGATCAAAGTCTCTGTAGTGTAATATGGTGTCTCTGAAGTCAGCGTGAAGGATACAGCAGCTTGTTCAGAGGCAGATCAAAGTCTCTGCAGTGTAATATGGTGTCTCTGAAGTCAGCGTGAAGGATACAGCAGCTTGTTCAGAGGCAGATCAAAGTCTCTGCAGTGTAATATAGTGTCTCTGAAGTCAGCGTGAAGGATACAGCAGCTTGTTCAGAGGCAGATCAAAGTCTCTGCAGTGTAATATAGTGTCTCTGAAGTCAGCGTGAAGGATACAGCAGCTTGTTCAGAGGCAGATCAAAGTCTCTGTAGTGTAATATGGTGTCTCTGAAGTCAGCGTGAAGGATACAGCAGCTTGTTCAGAGGCAGATCAAAGTCTCTGCAGTGTAATATAGTGTCTCTGAAGTCAGCGTGAAGGATACAGCAGCTTGTTCAGAGGCAGATCAAAGTCTCTGTAGTGTAATATGGTGTCTCTGAAGTCAGCGTGAAGGATACAGCAGCTTGTTCAGAGGCAGATCAAAGTCTCTGCAGTGTAATATAGTGTCTCTGAAGTCAGCGTGAAGGATACAGCAGTTTGTTCAGAGGCAGATCAAAGTCTCTGCAGTGTAATATGGTGTCTCTGAAGTCAGCGTGAAGGATACAGCAGCTTGTTCAGAGGCAGATCAAAGTCTCTGTAGTGTAATATGGTGTCTTTGAAGTCAGCGTGAAGGATACAGCAGCTTGTTCAGAGGCAGATCAAAGTCTCTGTAGTGTAATATGGTGTCTCTGAAGTCAGCGTGAAGGATACAGCAGCTTGTTCAGAGGCGGATCAAAGTCTCTGCAGTGTAATATAGTGTCTCTGAAGTCAGCGTGAAGGATACAGCAGCTTGTTCAGAGGCAGATCAAAGTCTCTGTAGTGTAATATAGTGTCTCTGAAGTCGGTGTGAAGATTACAGCAGCTTGTTCAGAGGCAGATCAAAGTCTCTGTAGTCCTGCCTTCTCCACAGGAAGACACCAGTCTCATGTCAATAACAGCAGTACAGCACTGGTCTCTCTAGACATTTTTTAACAGTGAGGATAGATTCTTAATTTGAAAAAAAAAACCAAAGAAAATCTTGGAGTGAGATATCTTGTATTTTAAAACTTAAGCAATATAAGCAGTGTCAATCTTTTTTTATATAGATTTTTTTAATTATGTGATTAGATTTAAATTGAATGCTATTGATGGAGATAAGAATTGGTTAATATGTAAAAAACAGAAAATCATAATGTAATAATTCTTTCTTTATTCCAAAGTTTAAAAAAGCTGGTGAAAAAATAAACAACAAAAAATATGTCTAGGAATAAAGCAAGTATACTTTAATGAAGCACGCAGAAAATCTCTGTTTGGAAAAATGGCATTATTTCTCTTATTTTATTTTCAAGCAGAAAAAAATAAACAACGTTCAAATGTCCGTTTTATTTTTTTTGCTTTATCTCAATAGTGAGAGCCGCTGGACAAGAAAACTAAGAAAACGGCATTAAAAAAGCTAATCTGACATTCGAAGACTAACGCCAGTAAACATCTTAACAGGTATTTTTTCCCCTTCCTAATTTCATGCAGGTCAATGCTCATGAAGAAACTCTTGACGACTGTAAATTGAACTGTTTTCACAGCCTGTATCAGAGCTTCATTGATTTTGATACATGCATGTCATGCCTATCAGCGAGAGAGTTTCCTTCCGAACCTCTGAACAAGGCAAGGCGTTTTATCAACATCAAGCTAAACAAAATAAAAACCAATAATTCCAATAAAGACAGCAGACTAAATACAACTGTCTTTATATCGTCTTTTTCACTTTATTTAATTAACAAATCTGACGGCCAGATACACATACTGTTATACAAAAAGGTAAGAATGTAAATCCATAAAAAGTACAAACTCTAGCCTAAACATGCCACGCTCAGATATTCGAGGTTTAACATTCTCTTCCCAAAAGCTAGTAAACCTGGTCATATCGTGAGCGGGGAAAGGGCGAAATATTTCATTAAGAAATGCGTAGGATAAATTAAAAAAAATTAAAACAAAAAAAAATTTACGATATCAAAACCAGTTTCAGAGGTTCCTCCTCCTACTATTAATCTTGCTGCTAATACTGTTAGACTTCTCGCTCCACTACGACCAATACAACCACCACCACCACCACCACCTACTACTACTACTACTACTACTACTACTACTACTACTACTACTACTACTACTACTACTACTACTACTACTACTACTACTACTACTACCACTACTTTACCCCTCCTCCTCCTCCTCCTACTACTACTACCACTACTACTACTACTACTACTACTACTACTACTACTACTACTACTACTACTACTACTACTACTACTACTACTACTACTACTTTACTCATCCTCCTCCTCCTCCTCCTCCTCCTACTACTACTACTACTACTACTACTACTACTACTACTACTACTACTACTACTACTACTACTACTACTACTACTACTACTACTACCACCACTACTTTACTCCTCTACCTCCTCCTCCTCCTCCTCCTCCTCCTCCTACTACTACTACTACTACTACTACTACTACTACTACTACTACTACTACTACTACTAATAATAATAATAATAATAATAATAATAATAATAATAATAATAATAATAATAATAATAATAATAATAATAATAATAATAATAATAATAATAATAATAATAATAATAATAGTAACACTGCGGCAGCAACAGTTTAGCAGGCAGCAAGGTGAAGTTGTGAACACCCACTGCATCAAAACCGTTCTGTGTGATTAATTCACACGAACGTATTTTATATTCAGTCGATCTCTAAAAGAGATAGAGAAAAGGGAGAGAGAAAGAGACAGAGAGAGAGAGAGAACAAGACAGAAAGTGAGAGAGAGAAAGAGATATGGAGAGAGAGACAGACAGAGACAGAGATAGATAGAGTCAGAAAGAGACACACAGACATAGACAGAGAGACAGAATGAGACAGTGACCGATAGAGAAAAAGATAGACAGACAGAGACAGATAGAGACAGGGACAGATAGTGAGAAGGTAGATAGAGAGACAGAGACAGAGAGAGAGAGAGAGAGAGAGAGAGAGAGAGACAGACAGACAGAGACAGAGAGAGAGAGACAGACAGACAGACAGAGACAGAGAGAGAGAGACAGAGAGAGAGAGAGACAGAGAGAGAGAGAGAGAGAGAGAGAGAGAGAGAGAGAGAGAGAGAGAGAGAGAGAGAGAGAGAGAGAGAGACGGAGACAGAGAGAATATACAGACAGACGTAGAATTTATGAACGACCACAAATTCAAAGTTTTAGGAATGGTATGACCTATGTCCCCGCACTCCGCCCTCTAGTACAAGACACAAACATAGGATTGACCTTCTAGAGTGCCATGAAAATATAAAATGCGGAAAAAATGTTTCATTATCTTCATCTCAAGAAACTAACCTAAAGAGATGAGAAGGTTGGGGTATCGTCCATCTGGGGGACGAGGTGAGAGAAGCGGAGTGGAGCGGAATATAAGAAGAACAGCTTGTTGGACAGTCTCTGCCTCGCACAGCCAGACCTCCCACAGAGCATGAACGGGAAGCAACCAAGCTAGTCACTGGTCGCCATCCGCCTTCATTGTGTTCTGTTTAGGTACCTT
>JAWDGP010007144.1:80000-95000 GCA_033675545.1 Elysia crispata | reverse complement strand
ACATTGGTGTTCACTCATACCAGTTATAATGTAGCTCTATACCACTCTCATAATGAACATTGTCTTTATTGTGGTCAACTGCGGTCAGCATTGGTGTTCACTCATACCAGTTATAATGTAGTTCTATACCACTCTCATAATGAACATTGTCTTTATTGTGGTCAACTGCGGTCAACATTGGTGTTCACTCATACCAGTTATAATGTAGTTCTATACCACTCTCATAATGAACATTGTCTTTATTGTGGTCAACTGCGGTCAGCATTGGTGTTCACTCATACCAGTTATAATGTAGCTCTATACCACTCTCATAATGAACATTGTCTTTATTGTGGTCAACTGCGGTCAGCATTGGTGTTCACTCATACCAGTTATAATGTAGTTCTATACCACTCTCATAATGAACATTGTCTTTATTGTGGTCAACTGCGGTCAACATTGGTGTTCACTCATACCAGTTATAATGTAGTTCTTTACCACTCTCATAATGAACATTGTCTTTATTGTGGTCAACTGCGGTCAGCATTGGTGTTCACTCATACCAGTTATAAATCTATACAACCCTCACATTCACCGCATTGCCCCATTCTCTATGGTTACCCGTTGGAAGACGGTCTAGTCCGTAGTTTCCACAATGCGTATTTTTAAACAGTCACTTCAGAAGACAACCAAATGACCGAGACGAGAACAGCGGTACACTGGACATGATGACTCAGTCCAGAGATTGACATGTTGGGACCAGATTTCAGAAACTCGCACTGCTGACAGGAATTTCTTTTGTTGAGCATCAAAACGACTTGTGAGACTCGTAAATCACGACGACAACCAGTTTCCTATTGTTATATTTGTGAGGTGGGACCGGTCTGTCTGTTCCAGCTGTTGTCAAACTGCCGTCAGCTGGACGCCTGGCGGTGGACAGGAGGAAGGGTGGTGGGGCAATCCTGGCAAGAGGTACAGTTTTGTGAGCCTGAGATTTCAAGAATTCCATAGTGATCCAAAACTTGCCTGTCGCAGGGTCATAGCAAGTAACTCGGGTATCTGTGTGAGTGGTGCCTCACGAGAGAGGGGGAAAGAGAAAGACAGAAAGTGTGAGGAATGTAAATAAAAAGATAAAAATAATTAGATAAACTCAACATGCATAGATCGCTGAGGGTTTATAGATTATGAAGGAGTACAAAATAAAAGAGAAAAAATTAGGAAGTAAAGGCTTGCCGTGTGGAACTCGTGACAGGTGTTTCTGGCCGTCATGCTAGCCTGTACCAGGCTCTCTGTTAGATGGTTGCCCAGGTCTTGCTCAACAAGGCTGTCAAAGTGAGGAGGGAAGAAAAAGCCACAATAAAAATAAAATATTGTGTTAGTCTCTCCCACCCAGTCACACTGATGGTCATTGTTCAAAACAGCGTTAACAAATGCTCCAATTTTACAGCAGTATTTTTCCATAAGCATTGGGCGAAGAGGCAGTGACTAACTCTCTCTCTCTCTCTCTCTCTCTCTCTCTCTCTCTCTCTCTCTCTCTCTCTCTCTCTCTCTCTCTCTCTCTCTCTCTCTCTCTCTCTCTCTCTCTTTCGCTCTCTCTCTCCCTATCTCTCTCCACTTCCCTCTCTCTCTATCTCTCCACCTCCCCCTCTCTCTATCTCTCCCCCCACCCCTCTCTTTCATTGTTTTCCACACTCGATCTTTATCAAATCCTATATCTCCATGTCTAGATAAGGTCAACATAAAATCAGAAACAACTTCATGGCCGTGACACTGGATGATTTAATTTTGTCAAAATCTTCTCCGTAAAATAAGAAAACAAAACTTAGCTCATACAATGTAACAGTTCCACAAGCTATAGATTATGTACAGTGCTGGTACGCTTCAAGAATTAAGAACAAACCGATGCGCACCGCCAGAGAATCTGCGAGCAATGACGGATGAGACACCCGGGGGCCGCGCTTCTCGGTGTAACAGAACTGGGAAATACAGGTGGCTTCTGCCACAGGAGTCAGTTCTGCCAGAAGTGTGAAGGGGTTAGAGCAACACATGCGATTAGATAAAACAACATGGCTCTTCTCTCCTGCACAATAAACACAGGCGACGAGGCGCCAGCGTGCCCAGCCGGGAGGCGTGGCTACACACGAAGATCAGCTTGTTGGGATCACACCAGAATAGCCCAAGCCTTCGGATATTCCAGAAGCTAAGATTCGCATAAATAATCTATATGTACATTATATTATATATCTTTTGTCTGATTCATTTTACTTCGACAGAGAAGAGCGTCGGTTCATTGTGCTCTTTGTGTCTCTGAAGCTGCTCATGTGAGAGAGTTCACTTTCCGGTCACATGGGGAAAAATAAATTAGAATATAGAAAAAATTAAACAAAACAAAAACCAACACAAACAAAGGCAGATTAAAGACACCAAAACAAAGTCTGCCTGGGTGAAAATGCACCGAGATGTATAGCAAGTCAACCTCTCAACTTCCAGGGCTAGATCAATTGTTCACAACGCTCACTTGATTTTAGGCTCCTTGATCCTCTCTAGCTGACGTTTGAAGTTAAAACTTCAACTGGAAAAACAGTTTTAAATTTAGTCTTAAAAAAAAAAAAAAAACATAATATATAACAAGAAATCTGAGGCTCAACCATGAGGTACCCGGATATTGGATAAACCGTCTCGAAGACCCTGATTTAAAACCAAGCCTTGCTTATGTTTAGAAAATAATTATAAACATCTGGACTAGACTCAAGTTCAAATAGCCATAATCAATCCTCGATGTATTTTTTTTTTATGTTTTGTCTTTTTTAAACCAGATTTAAATCCCTTTAAAATGGAGCAAATGTGAATCAAGGGACAAGATAAGATTGCTATGTTTTTCCAAAGGCCAAAGTGTGTACTATCTAGATAGTATTTTCAATGTAATAGAAAAGAGTAATTGCAAGATATTAAGTTTTTGTTTTTCCTCTTTCAATCATCCTCATCAAACTGTGAGCTACTCAAACACACAGAAAAAAAAGAAGATAAAGAAAATAAAAACAACTCGATAATACTTGCAATCACTCTATGATGAACAAGTGGACGGACTACAGCCAGCAACCAACCAATCAACCAAGGGATAGCTAACTCTTTGATCATCAACAAATAAATTAATCTCTTCTTCAAGATCAATCGATGAATTAATCAAATTCACCAGTTAATTGTCTCCGTGTTAAACTTTCCCACATTTTCTTTCAGAGAATGACGATCTCAGTAATACTGGCCGAAACCAGTACATACTATCTAGACAGATGATACTGGCTGAGAACATTACATGATATCTAGACAAACAGTACTGGCCGAAACCAGTACATGCTATCTAGACAAACAATACTGGCCGAAACCAGTACATGCTATCTAGACAGACGGTACTGGTCGAAACCAGTATATGTTATCTATACAGACGGTACTGGCTGACTACATACTATCTAGACAGACGGTGGTGGCTGAGTACATACTATCTAGACAGACGGTACTGGCTGAGAACATAACATGCTATCTAGACAGATGGTACTGGCTGAGGACATTACATGCTATTTAGACAGTACTGGCCGAAATCAGCTCATGCTATCTAGACAGATGGTACTGGCTGAGTACATACTATCTAGGCAGACGGTACTGGCTGAGAACATTATGTGCTATCTAGACAGACGGTACTGGCTGAGACATTATGTGCTATCTAGACAGACGGTACTGGCTAAGAACATTACATGCTATCTAGACAAATGGTAATGGCCGAAACCAGTACATGCTATCTAGACACGCTTACTGGCTGAGAACATTACACTCTATCTAGACAGACTGTACTGGCTGAGAATATTACATGCTATCTAGACAGACTGTACTGGCTGAGAATATTACATGCTATCTAGACAAATGGTACTGGCCGAAACCAGTACATGCTATCTAGACAGACGGTACTGGCTGAGCACATTACATGCTATCTAGACAGACTGTACTGGCTGAAAATATTACATGCTATCTAGACAAATAATACTGTCTGAGAACATTACACGCTATCTAGACAGACGGTACTGTCTGAGAACATTACACGCTATCTAGACAGACGGTACTGTCTGAGAACATTACACGCTATCTAGACAGACGGTACTGTCTGAGAACATTACACGCTATCTAGACAGACGGTACTGTCTGAGAACATTACACGCTATCTAGACAGACGGTACTGTCTGAGAACATTACACGCTATCTAGACAGACTGTACTGTCTGAGAACATTACACGCTATCTAGACAGACGGTACTGTCTGAGAACATTACACGCTATCTAGACAGACTGTACTGTCTGAGAACATTACACGCTATCTAGACAGACGGTACTGTCTGAGAACATTACACGCTATCTAGACAGACTGTACTGTCTGAGAACATTACACGCTATCTAGACAGACGGTACTGTCTGAGAACATTACACGCTATCTAGACAGACGGTACTGTCTGAGAACATTACACGCTATCTAGACAGACGGTACTGTCTGAGAACATTACACGCTATCTAGACAGACGGTACTGTCTGAGAACATTACACGCTATCTAGACAGACGGTACTGTCTGAGAACATTACACGCTATCTAGACAGACGGTACTGTCTGAGAACATTACACGCTATCTAGACAGACTGTACTGTCTAAGAACATTACATGCTATCTAGACAGACGGTACTGTCTGAGAACATTACACGCTATCTAGACAGACGGTACTGTCTGAGAACATTACACGCTATCTAGACAGACGGTACTGTCTGAGAACATTACACGTTATCTAGACAGACGGTACTGTCTGAGAACATTACACGCTATCTAGACAGACGGTACTGTCTGAGAACATTACACGCTATCTAGACAGACTGCACTGGCTGAGAATATTACATGCTATCTAGACAGACGGTACTGGCCAAAATCAGTACATGCTATCTAGACAGACGGTACTGGCCGAAACCAATACATGCTATCTAGACAGACGGTACTGGACGAAACCAGTACATAGTATCTATACAGAAGGTACTGGCTGAGCACATTACATGCTATCTAGACAGACGGTACTGGCTGAGAACATTACATGCTATCTAGACAAATGGTACTGGTCGAAACCAGAACATGCTATCCAGACAGACGGTATTGGCTGAGAACATTAGATGCTATGTAGACAAATGGAACTGGCCGAAACCAGTACATGCTATCTAGACAGACGGTACTGGCTGAGCACATTACATGCTATCTAGACAAATGATACTGGCCGAAACAAGTACATGCTATCTAGACAGACGGTACTGGCTGAGAACATTACATGCTATCTAGAGAAATGGTATTGGCCGAAACCAAGACATGCTAACTAGACAGACGGTACTGGCTGAGAACATTACATGCTATCTAGAGAAATGGTATTGGCCGAAACCAAGACATGCTAACTAGACAGACGGTACTGGCTGAGGACATTACACGCTATCTAGAGAAATGGTATTGGCCGAAACCAAGACATGCTAACTAGACAGACGGTACTGGCTGAGGACATTACATGCTATCTAGAGAAATGGTATTGGCCGAAACCAAGACATGCTAACTAGACAGACGGTACTGGCTGAGAACATTACATGCTATCTAGAGAAATGATATTGGCCGAAACCAGTACATGCTCTCTAGACAGAAGGTACTGGCTGAGGACATTACACGCTATCTAGACAGACTGTACTGGCTTAGAATTTTACATGCTATCTAGACAGACGGTACTGGCCGAAACCAGTACGTGCTATCTCGACAGACGGTACTGGCCGAAACCAGTACATACTGTCTATACAGACGGTACTTGCTGAGAACATTACATGCTATCTAGACAGACGGCACTGGCTGAGAACATTACATGCTATCTAGACAAATGGTACTGGTCGAAACCAGTACATGCTATCTAGACAGACGGTACTGGCTGAGAACATTACATGCTATCTAGACAATTGGTATTGGCCGAAACCAGTACATGCTATCTAGACAGATGGTACTGGTTTAGAACATTACATGCTATCTAGACAGACAGTACTGACCGAAACCTTTAGCGATGTGCTTCCTCGGAACGTGTGAGACGCTTTCAACTTCACCATACACACATGATGCAGTCATACATTTCTGGCAATCGCCAGGAATTAATGTAACCTTTTGGAGGCATGGAGGTTTGCTTTAGTGGGCTCGCTCACACCTAGTAGGACAGAGAAAACGGGAGCACCGTGTATGTCCAGCATTTCAGGGACCCAGTCGGGAATATAAATGATGAAAGACCAGGTCTCCGGCCTACACAATCATGTGGTTCTATGGGTTAGAGTTGGACCGCAGTCAGAGAAAGTATGGAGAGTATAATTATGGACATAGGAAACCACAATCATGTCATATTGTTTATGCTATTTTTCAAATTTTGATTCAAATTGCCTGACCAAAAAAGTGGACAAAGGGAAGAGGAAGAGAGAGAGAGAGAGAGAGAGAGAGAGAGAGAGAGAGAGAGAGAGAGAGAGAGAGAGAGAGAGAGAGAGAGAGAGAGAGAGAGAGAGAGAGACAAAGTGAGACAGACAGAGAGAGACGAAATAGGCCCATTGTGTGCCGTACTACTTGAATCTATTTTGATGTTGAATGTTACGATAACTAATAAACCGCCTCGACCGCCGTTCTCTAGAGGGTAGGTCAGACTCAGTACAAAACAAGAATCGCGGGAAGCGGGTAACACCAGACAGGAAGACACAGACGCGCAATGAAACGAACAAATCATCAACACAATTTGACAAATGTTTCAAACACATAAGATGAAAGAAAGACAGATCGCAGCATCTGGCAGCGTTGAGAGCAGACGTGTATTAATCCTGGTGAGTTCTTACTTGAGTGCCTGGGCTTGTGGGCTTGTCAGTCAAGACTTACCGGCAGGCGCCAGGAGCGCCAGTCAGGAGATGGAAACAGCTGCGCGAGACAGAGAGCATCCAAGGGGAACCACCCAGACTAGATTAGAGCTAAAGCAAACAATACCGTAACAGCATGGAGTGCTCGCCCTTCTGTTGATGTGTGGGTTCTCACCATATCTTGGCTTGGCCTATTGCCTAACAGAAATACCTGGCAAAAAGCTTTCTCCTCTGCCTGGCTCTGTTCTATCCCTGGAGATCATTAGGGCGAGAGGGCGATAGGTGTTCAGAACAAATTGCAACACCATTCAACTCACTTGGTTCACAGTGCAACAGTAAACGCTTCGGCGTATTATCTAGACTGCAATCCCAAGAAAACAAAGCGGAACGAAAAGAAAACCCAAAAAATCCGCGCACATTCTCACACAAAATGTTCTGTATTGTCTTTCTTTACCTACGTTCCTGGATAAATTTTAATGACGCAACAACCATTTTTTTTCTAACTTAGTTCCTCCACTCAACATCATTTTTGCATGTTATGAAAGTGTATTCTGATGCCTCATTAACGTTCAATTGTCTTTTTTTGTTTTTGTTCGTTGATTTCTCAAGCATTAACAACGAAATAAGAAAATTTGTGCATTAAGCCATCAATATCTTTGAAGAGTCACCTGTCTTTATTTGAAAGTCATCTTTAGATATGAACGAATAAGTGGATCGAAGATCACTCCTGCGTCTGTAGACCCTCTGCCCCCATCCCCTCCTCCCTCTTCCCACCTGTCTTGCGAGTGTTTGCTCCAGTGTTCCACCTGGACCTCTCCGCACTCACCCTGTAATACCTTGAGAGACGCCTGAGGGCTCATGTCTCCACAACCAATCTTGCCAGGATCGCTAGCTCGCCATCTGGTTCCTGTAGCGGTTTTGGCAGCCAGCACCAGTTCTGAGTGAGAGCGAGGGATCCTAACATGCAGACCTGTAGACACTGCTCACTGTGGAGCCTGAGGTAAGGGGCACGGAGTTCCCAGGTTGCTAGTCTGGATCAACAACAACAACCAAAAAAATCAAGAAGCCGTGCTCCGTATCAGATCATCTAAGCTTGTTGGAGAAAAACAACTTGAGAAGTGGTAAATTCTGAGAGGGTCCAGATCATTTTTTGTTTGAGAGTCTGACATACATCCACATAATCTTTTTTGATGTCAAGAGAAAATCAAAGAGATGATAGCATGTCCAATTATATAGCAAGGAACGGCACCTTCTTGTAATTATTTTACTTGCAAAATATTCAAAATAGAGCTATTTTTATTTTTATTTAACTGCCTTGATTTAAAAACAAAGTAACATTATATTTTGTTTCGTGCCTTACGATATGCTGGTGAAATCTGTCTATTGCAGTCTTTTCATAGGAAATCGAAACATCAGTATTTTACCTCAGTGACCGCATTAAGAGCTTATCACTGACTGATCCCGACATTCGTGACGTCACGAGCTATCTATTGCCTCTGCCTTCCCTTGATCTCAATTTTCTGGGAAGAACAACATGGAGAGACAATGTTTATTCTCTCTCTCTCTCTCTCTCTCTCTCTCTCTCTCTCTCTCTCTCTCTCTCTCTCTAAGTAGCTCTCTCACGGCGGCAGGTAGTCAGGTACGCCTGGGTCTGGCTCACACCACCTGGTGGCCCGCAGTCACCGCCAAGTACAGGTAGACACTTGGCAAAGGTGAGCACCGAGCACTGAGCTTCGCTGGGGAACAACTCCAGACCCGGGTGAGCAGATGTTTTCAGATGAAAAGGAATGCTGGTTTCGAGAACAGAGATGTTGGTTGACAGGTCGGGAGGGCTGGTAGGAAAAATATAGGTGGAAATCTCTGAGATGTGTAAGGGGGGGGGGGGGGGGGGGCGGGAGAAAGGGGTAGGCGTTGGCATGTTCGACTCGTGACTGGCCGGGGAAGAATAGATTTTTTATTCTTTTCTTTTGTGTTTTTTTTATGGTGATGGGGATTGGGGTCTGAAAGATATCACGGAGAGAGAGAGAGAGAGAGAGAGAGAGAGAGAGAGAGAGAGAGTGAGGGTGGGAGAGAGGGAGTTAGCGAGCGATGGAGAGAGAGAGAGAGAGAGAGAGAGAGAGAGAGGGAGGGAGGGAGGGAGGGAGGGAGAGAGAGAGAGAGAGAGAGAGAGAGAGAGAGAGAGAGAGAGAGAGAGAGAGAGAGAGAGAGAGAGAGAGAGAGAGAGAGAGGGGAAATATTTTAGGTTGCTCAAAACACTGAAAATTTCCGCAACATAGATTTGTAACATTTGATATGAAGAATCAATAAAAGTAAAAATAAAAAAGCAATCAACTAATCCCAAAACTGGTATTAGATTTAACGTGATGTACTGGTAACTTCTCCAGCTCGGGCCATTTTTCTCTAGTCAAATGTTACAAGAGAATTGGGCACACAAGCTGATAGTTGATTTTTTATCAAAATTCGAGCGTTCATCTTTTTTTTTCTCGTTTCCCTGGGTCCCTCAAGTGACTTGGAAAAGTCTGCAGCTCATAAAACAACCTCTACTGGTATCCATATCAAGTTCCCATAATGCTCAGCAAGATCACTGATGACAGTGAGCATTTAGCACTCTGGTATCTCTGAAGCCAAACCTTGAATTATTATACGTCTACAACACATGCCCCACACATCTATCAGGCAAGAGAAAATTATTTCTATCAATATCAAGACTTGTATGTTGAAATAACCCAGTACGCGTCACTCATTTTGGTTGTTTTACAAAAATAAACCAGTACAACTTTAGGGACACAGTGCTATGTTTAATATCAAACATGAAATAATTCATATTAAACATACTCTCCACAACTTTCTGTATAGAGCCACAGCAGCATCTTCAAGATCCGACCAGTTTGGCTGGTGTGAGTAGCATTAGAGCAAATACTCAAGACTTATGAGACACCGGGTTAGACTCTGATGTACAGCACCAGATCACTGAGATCAAAATGTGTTACAATAGCCGTTTGCCTCGTTTCTGAACACAAAGCACAGGTAGAGCAGGATTCGACTTGTACGGAGTGACATCTGGCGAAGATGGGGGGAGAATGGGAAAAAAAGGGAGAGAAACGAAAAGATAATAGATTGGCAAAGATTAGGATAAAGTTAATGAGAGAAAGGATTTTGGTGGAAACAGGTGTTTTCTGATAGAGAGGAATGTTACCTGCATAGAAGAAAGGGATGGTCTCAGTCAGGTAAATATGAGAGAAGGGACACCAGAGGAAATGAGGAAATAGTTATGGAGAATAAAAACAAAGAATAATTAAGTGTGGAGAGGATCAGGAAATATAATACAAGATAAGAAGAAGAAAAAGAAGAAGAAGAAGAAGAAGAAGAAGAAGAAGAAGAAGAAGAAGAAGAAGAAGAAGAAGAAGAAGAAGAAGAAGAAGAAGAAGAAGAAGAACAACAACAACAACAACAACAACAACAACAACAACAACAACAACAACAACAACAACAACAAGAACAACAACAACAACAAGAGGCGCAAAGGTATCTAAATTATAAAAGGCAACTTTGGTTTCTTTCTACCCTATATTTTCCAAAACTATTTAATGTACATTAATGAAATTTACTGAATTTCTATCTGCCAAGATCATTGCCCTAAGCGGAGAAAGAAAAATGATGAAAAGATGTGTATTTCGGCCAAAAAATGTTTTTGAAAATTTATTATATACTTATTTTAATTAATTTTATCACTTTTTATTGCTAAATTTGTTATGACAAACTACATTTCATATTAAGAGACTATTGTCAATGTTGCCCAATTTTCAAATCAAATGACTCTTCTTTAAGCAAAATTGCTATTTTTTTTTTAAATATAAATATGTAGAAAACCATGTCATTTTACTTAAATGGAGTGGAAAACTGAAAAAAAAAATTAATGAAATTTGACCTCCCTCAGAGTAAAAACAAACGCCTTATGGAAATGGCGTTCAGTATGATAAGATAGTCGTGATTTGATTGGTCAGTAATTTATGAACAACTGTTATCGCGCCTTTTTTTCTTGAGCGGCCGTTGCAAATGTAAACACCACATCTGCTTCTTCTGCACGCGTTTCATGCTTCTATACTGTTTTATATTTAAGATATCGACCAGATCTACTATTGTCAACAAGTTAAGCCATTTTATTAAATTGCCACTCTTACATGTCTTGCATGAGTTATGCAGATTGTGACTAGATCTATAATGACTATAATGCTTTAGCAATCCAGGGTAAGCCAATAAATTCAAAAAATTCTAGGCTCTTATTTTTTTTCCCCTCTGTAACATTGTCTGAGCACTTACAGACTGGTTTTTAACTTTTTGTTGGAGAGCACTTGTTGACCCCCTGAGGTCGAGCACTGGATCATGAGCACCACATTATGGTCTCGGCGCACGGATGGACTGAAAGGAGGTCTGCTGAAAGATTTGCACCCAAATCAAGTTTATTATTTTAATTCTCTCCTTCATTTAAAACTGCTTCATGACAACGTGAGAAGAATTCCAGTGTCTCAAAGGTGTTATAATATTTTAGAACTGTGTTATGAGTGGCTATGAAGAGATATCTATATCTGTTATTATTGTAGAGTTTGCTTTTCTTCAGTGGCTGGAGGATATGTTTGTTATTTTTATCAAGTTCGCACTTCTTCAATGTAATTGTTTCCCCCACTGTTAATTTTAACCGGCAATCATGCTTGTTAATATGTAAGTCATTTATAAAGTATTAAAATAGTGAAATTTGGCCATTTTTTTTTAATTAAATTTTATGAATCCTTATTCATTCTCCTCTAATACCAGTCATTTCTTCACCAATATTTGACGCGTACTCCAAGTACTTAACACGAGGCATTAAACATGACAGGGTACCAGCAAATTTACAATATAAACAAAATGGTAACCAAGGACTTGGTAATATGTAATACCAGAGCACCATACAATGAAGCACAAGGTCTATCCAAGCTTAGGAAGAAGAATATAGTAAAACTGCTTTTAATGAAGCATACTAAAGGCCTGTATGTAGTAACTATGTAAACATTGCAAACGACGTTGGTTTGTAAAATCAGCTGAACTACTTCCTAACTTGATTTTTTGATCTAGAGTCGAGATTTACAACATGAGTGATTCGAAGAATTTTGGAAGACAAAAGATGAAAGGTTTCAAGGAAATTAGTACAATAAGAATGATAAAACACCTAGAACTAATGTTGCAAACGACCAAACACGTTCCTCTGGAACTGAAAGTCATGCGATACCTAATGACAATAGTAATAGATCTAGACCTATAAATGCACCTGCCACAAAAAAAAAAGCTTAGATTAGATGTAGAACAAGTTTAGGGTGAGTCTGGATAGTCTGCTCCAAACTGAGAAGGACATGTATATACCTGGGGCCCATGGAAGTCCTGGGAATGCTAAGTTATATATATATATATATATGTAATTTTTGTTTGTGGTGTTTTTTTTTTGTTTTTTTTCGTTTTTTTTTTTTTTTTTTTTGGCCGTTTTCTCAAAACGCAACTTTTTTCTCCTACTCTTTGTTATTTTTTCAAAAACTCTCTCTTGCAAAAACTACTCTTCCAATAAGCTGAAATTTCGCACACTTGTTGTCAAGATATTAACCTCGAGGTTTTACCTACTTTTTGTGAGTCTCTCCGAAAGGTGAGTTACGTTACAAATTTAAAGTATATCCTTGAGGTCAGAAAACTGCTATATTTTTCAAATTTTTATAACGTTGTACTTATGCAAGATATACGAAAACTAATAGGTATATCCTCCAAACCTCATTTCGAAGAACAAATGGGCCAAATATTATCAGTCTAACACCATTTGTTATCAAGTAATGCTGCATGAAAGTTTGCCTTATTTTAACCCTTTCGGCGGCCATATTAGATTTTTAATATGCATATTTGATTTTTTTTTCTCTTCAATTCTATCTTCTCTAAGCACTAATGCGTCTATTAGGGCTGTAGAATTAATTTAATATTTGGCCCATCACTATCTAATAATTTATACCTACCTTGATTTAAGGCACTTTGTTAGCGCTGCTTACAGTTTCTAGAGGGAAATAATTCAGAAAGATGCAGTGATCAAGATAAGAAACTAGCAGTAACCACCCTTTGAATTCCGTGTCGCCCTTTGAACGTGCATTTATTTGTGGTGTACACCTCATGAACTCTGTACAACGGTTCAAAGTTCATTTCCAAAGATATTAAGATATGCATGTTTCATTAAGGGAAAAAAAATCCATTGAAATGGCTCTAATTTCTATAGCGCAATATAAGAAGCCTTGTTTAAATATTTTTAAAATTTTACGGTGTCTCAAGCTCCAGGGAGAAAGAATGAATCAATAAGAAATCAATCAATAAAAAACAAAACAAAAACAAAAACAAAGAAAAAAAAAAAAACTGAAAAAAAGACAAGGAAACATCCCCCCCCAAAAAAAAAAAAAAAAAAAAAAAAAAACACCAAACAAACAAAAAAGACACCCCCAAAACAAAACAATTAAAAACAACAAAGCAAAACAAAAAAAAAAAACCAAACAACAATAACAAACAACCAACCAAAATCATTTCAACTCGCTTAATTAGTTTATGATAATATATTTCCATAAACCCATTTCTCCAAACATCAAGGACGTTTTCCGAAGTCATGACAATCATAAAAGACTGTTTAAGACGTTCTTCTATCCTTAAGTGATAGCAACAACGTCATCAGATGTAGACTTGCTATTATGGTTCTTTGATCTATAGATGTGGGTGCATGCTGCGCTTTTATGATGTGAAGTTTCGTTTTCAGCACCTTCAATAAGAAGCAGAAACATTTCATGATGCATATCATTTTAAAATAATAGCTTATTTTATAGGCTGACCTCTTCCCTGACATATTTTTCCCCCCCCCAGCTGCTGAATTCAAAGCGATCGATTCACAAGAAAAGAAAGCTCAGATGCAAGGGGCGTAATAAATGAAATCATACGTTTGTAAAAAATCGATAGTAGTGCTCTTTCCTTTTTTTAACTGTTGTAAACTGAAGGCAATATCTACACAAAGCTTTAACAGACTGAGGGGACTTTCGTTATCGTGTATTGAGCCGTTCTCTCGATCTACATTGATTGTAAGCTCCTGCTCTCAGTTTAACTTGTTAAGTTATTTGAAATGATTGACCGTGATCTAATGCGCATTAGACTGAGCATCTTAAACCATTTATTATCTAAATTACAGCATAAATGAGTAGAATCTCCTAAGGAGTACAAGAAATACCCAGGCACTGAAAAAACCCACAGGTATAGTGACTCCTTAGATCTAGATCTAGATCTAGATGCATATAGTAATCTGTGACTGTATTTTCAACTAGAAGGTTTCACAGACTCTAGATACGCTTTTAATCTGAAATCTAGCCTATATATTAGCTTCTAAATCACAAGAGAAATGTGTGACTCTTTGAGGCGTAAGATTAGTCTCATTTTAGATACAAAGCTTAAATACAAGTATTAGCTGCTGATTTACATGTTTTAATAGGATTTACATGGATTCCAGAATCATTATTTAGATACATCCCAATTATAAAGTTTTATGTAATTTAGATCTTTATCACTTAGCATCCATGAAAGTTTGATGTTTTCCCTGATAGAAATATTCATGAACTAGATTAAATTATAAACAAAAAGTAAAGCTGTAGGCCTACTTCTCCTGTGCTGCTTTTCGCTGACATATCTAGATCTACTTGACCTTGGAAGGAAACATTTGGTAATGGGAATGGTACGGTTTTGTAAGACTATTTTTTGGGGGCCAGCCTCCTTGCACGGTGTACATTCTTCCAAAGAGACAATTACAATATATGACTGTGCTGAGATCTGTTTTTTTTTATGTCTGGCTTGTTTGACTTTCAAGTTATGATGCTGAGGTTTTAAGAACTAGTTTGCAAGAATTTTTTTGTCATTAATTACTGAAGGACTTTGTAATGGGTACAATACTTCTATCATAATAAAGGTTCGGTTTGATCGGGCTGAAAAAAAGACTAGACTTGGTTTTTTTAATGGATAATAAGAAGAAAGAGATTTAACTCCGTACAAATGTTAGTCA
>JAWDGP010007144.1:42500-75000 GCA_033675545.1 Elysia crispata | reverse complement strand
ATCTTTCTCTTATATGATGGAGACACGATTCTGTTCCATGATGATGATACTGGTTTTATCTTCCTCTTATATGATGGAGGCACGATTCTGTTCCATGATACTGGTTTTATCTTTCTCTTATATGATGGAGGCACGATTCTGTTCCATGATACTGGTTTTATCTTCCTCTTATATGATGGAGGCACGATTCTGTTCCATGATACTGGTTTTATCTTTCTCTTATATGATGGAGGCACGATTCTGTTCCATGATACTGGTTTTATCTTCCTCTTATATGATGGAGGCACGATTCTGTTCCATGATACTGGTTTTATCTTCCTCTTATATGATGGAGGCACGATTCTGTTCCATGATACTGGTTTTATCTTCCTCTTATATGATGGAGGCACGATTCTGTTCCATGATACTGGTTTTATCTTCCTCTTATATGATGGAGGCACGATTCTGTTCCATGATACTGGTTTTATCTTTCTCTTATATGATGGAGACACGATTCTGTTCCATGATACTGGTTTTATCTTCCTCTTATATGATGGAGGCACGATTCTGTTCCATGATACTGGTTTTATCTTCCTCTTATATGATGGAGGCACGATTCTGTTCCATGATACTGGTTTAATCTTTCTCTTATATGTTGGAGGCACGATTCTGTTCCCAATTTCTCCTATAACATTTATTGTTGACTTTTATACCAAGAATCTCTCATTTCCCTGCTTAATATCTATTTCACCTATAGTGCTTTTTTCCTTACGGTTTTTACGATTGTTAATCCATTAGACTGATCAATAATTATATATAATTGTTAGTGAAATTACCTAGTAAAGACTGTGATCGACAATCAAGATGCACTTTTTAAATTTACATATATATATATCTTTTTTCTCTCCATTTTTTCAAATCAAATTGTAACTTACTTCAAACATTTTAACTTATGATGAAATGTGACCAGGCCCTCACGATCCTTTGATGATCTGAAAAAAAATTTTCCCCTTCGAGTTCTAAAGATTACACAATTGAAATAATAAAGAGATGAGAAAAGTTCCAACTAATAAAACTGTATTAGTAAATTTGTTCATTCTCTTTAATATGCACAGCATTGCCAATATCTGGCTCTGATAAAGAAAAAAAGTAATGTCATCTTCTCAGTTCTGACTGCAGGTCCCAGTTATCATACATATGTTACACTTCATCTTCTCAGTTCTGACTGCAGGTCCCAGTTATCATACATATGTTACACTTCATCTTCTCAGTTCTGACTGCAGGTCCCAGTTATCATACATATGTTACACTTCATCTTCTCAGTTCTGACTGCAGGTCCCAGTTATCATACATATGTTACACTTCATCTTCTCAGTTCTGACTGCAGGTCCCAGTTATCATACATATGTTACACTTCATCTTCTCAGTTCTGACTGCAGGTCCCAGTTATCATACATATGTTACACGTCATCTTCTCAGTTCTGGCTGCAGGTCCCAGTTATCATACATATGTTACACTTCATCTTCTCAGTTCTGGCTGCAGGTCCCAGTTATCATACATATGTTACACTTCATCTTCTCAGTTCTGACTGCAGGTCCCTCTTATCATACATATGTTACACTTCATCTTCTCAGTTCTGGCTGCAGGTCCCAGTTATCATACATATGTTACACTTCATCTTCTCAGTTCTGGCTGCAGGTCCCAGTTATCATACATATGTTACACTTCATCTTCTCAGTTCTGGCTGCAGGTCCCTCTTATCATACATATGTTACACTTCATCTTCTCAGTTCTGGCTGCAGGTCCCTCTTATCATACATATGTTACACTTCATCTTCTTAGTTCTGGCTGCAGGTCCCTCTTATCATACATATGTTACACTTCATCTTCTCAGTTCTGGCTGCAGGTCCCAGTTATCATACATATGTTACACTTCATCTTCTCAGTTCTGGCTGCAGGTCCCAGTTATCATACATATGTTACACTTCATCTTCTCAGTTCTGGCTGCAGGTCCCAGTTATCATACATATGTTACACTTCATCTTCTCAGTTCTGGCTGCAGGTCCCAGTTATCATACATATGTTACACTTCATCTTCTCAGTTCTGGCTGCAGGTCCCAGTTATCATACATATGTTACACTTCATCTTCTCAGTTCTGGCTGCAGGTCCCAGTTATCATACATATGTTACACTTCATCTTCTCAGTTCTGGCTGCAGGTCCCAGTTATCATACATATGTTACACTTCATCTTCTCAGTTCTGGCTGCAGGTCCCTCTTATCATACATATGTTACACTTCATCTTCTCAGTTCTGGCTGCAGGTCCCTCTTATCATACATATGTTACACTTCATCTTCTCAGTTCTGACTGCAGGTCCCTCTTATCATACATATGTTACACTTCATCTTCTCAGTTCTGGCTGCAGGTCCCTCTTATCATACATATGTTACACTTCATCTTCTCAGTTCTGGCTGCAGGTCCCAGTTATCATACATATGTTACACTTCATCTTCTCAGTTCTGGCTGCAGGTCCCTGTTATCATACATATGTTACACTTCATCTTCTCAGTTCTGGCTGCAGGTCCCAGTTATCATACATATGTTACACTTCATCTTCTCAGTTCTGGCTTCAGGTCCCAGTTATCATACATATGTTACACTTCATCTTCTCAGTTCTGACTGCAGGTCCCTCTTATCATACATATGTTACACTTCATCTTCTCAGTTCTGGCTGCAGGTCCCAGTTATCATACATATGTTACACTTCATCTTCTCAGTTCTGACTGCAGGTCCCAGTTATCATACATATGTTACACTTCATCTTCTCAGTTCTGGCTGCAGGTCCCTGTTATCATACATATGTTACACTTCATCTTCTCAGTTCTGGCTGCAGGTCCCTGTTATCATACATATGTTACACTTCATCTTCTCAGTTCTGGCTGCAGGTCCCAGTTATCATACATATGTTACACTTCATCTTCTCAGTTCTGACTGCAGGTCCCAGTTATCATACATATGTTACACGTCATCTTCTCAGTTCTGACTGCAGGTCCCTGTTATCATACATATGTTACACTTCATCTTCTCAGTTCTGGCTGCAGGTCCCAGTTATCATACATATGTTACACTTCATCTTCTCAGTTCTGACTGCAGGTCCCTGCTGTCATACATATGTTACACTTCATCTTCTCAGTTCTGGCTGCAGGTCCCTCTTATCATACATATGTTACACTTCATCTTCTCAGTTCTGGCTTCAGGTCCCTCTTATCATACATATGTTACACTTCATCTTCTCAGTTCTGGCTGCAGGTCCCAGTTATCATACATATGTTACACTTCATCTTCTCAGTTCTGGCTGCAGGTCCCTCTTATCATACATATGTTACACTTCATCTTCTCAGTTCTGGCTGCAGGTCCCTCTTATCATACATATGTTACACTTCATCTTCTCAGTTCTGGCTGCAGGTCCCTCTTATCATACATATGTTACACTTCATCTTCTCAGTTCTGGCTGCAGGTCCCTCTTATCATACATATGTTACACTTCATCTTCTCAGTTCTGGCTGCAGGTCCCTCTTATCATACATATGTTACACTTCATCTTCTCAGTTCTGGCTGCAGGTCCCTCTTATCATACATATGTTACACTTCATCTTCTCAGTTCTGGCTGCAGGTCCCTCTTATCATACATATGTTACACTTCATCTTCTCAGTTCTGGCTGCAGGTCCCTCTTATCATACATATGTTACACTTCATCTTCTCAGTTCTGGCTGCAGGTCCCTCTTATCATACATATGTTACACTTCATCTTCTCAGTTCTGGCTGCAGGTCCCTGTTATCATACATATGTTACACTTCATCTTCTCAGTTCTGACTGCAGGTCCCAGTTATCATACATATGTTACACTTCATCTTCTCAGTTCTGACTGCAGGTCCCTGTTATCATACATATGTTACACTTCATCTTCTCAGTTCTGGCTGCAGGTCCCAGTTATCATACATATGTTACACTTCATCTTCTCAGTTCTGGCTGCAGGTCCCTGTTATCATACATATGTTACACTTCATCTTCTCAGTTCTGACTGCAGGTCCCTGTTATCATACATATGTTACACTTCATCTTCTCAGTTCTGACTGCAGGTCCCTGTTATACATATGTTACACTTCATCTTCTCAGTTCTGACTGCAGGTTCCTGTTATACATATGTTACACTTCATCTTCTCAGTTCTGGCTGCAGGTCCCTGTTATCATACATATGTTACACTTCATCTTCTCAGTTCTGACTGCAGGTCCCTGTTATCATACATATGTTACACTTCATCTTCTCAGTTCTGGCTGCAGGTCCCTCTTATCATACATATGTTACACTTCATCTTCTCAGTTCTGGCTGCAGGTCCCTCTTATCATACATATGTTACACTTCATCTTCTCAGTTCTGGCTGCAGGTCCCTCTTATCATACATATGTTACACTTCATCTTCTCAGTTCTGGCTGCAGGTCCCTCTTATCATACATATGTTACACTTCATCTTCTCAGTTCTGGCTGCAGGTCCCTCTTATCATACATATGTTACACTTCATCTTCTCAGTTCTGGCTGCAGGTCCCTCTTATCATACATATGTTACACTTCATCTTCTCAGTTCTGGCTGCAGGTCCCTGTTATCATACATATGTTACACTTCATCTTCTCAGTTCTGGCTGCAGGTCCCTCTTATCATACATATGTTACACTTCATCTTCTCAGTTCTGGCTGCAGGTCCCTGTTATCATACATATGTTACACTTCATCTTCTCAGTTCTGGCTGCAGGTCCCAGTTATCATACATATGTTACACTTCATCTTCTCAGTTCTGGCTGCAGGTCCCAGTTATCATACATATGTTACACTTCATCTTCTCAGTTCTGGCTGCAGGTCCCTCTTATCATACATATGTTACACTTCATCTTCTCAGTTCTGGCTTCAGGTCCCTCTTATCATACATATGTTACACTTCATCTTCTCAGTTCTGGCTGCAGGTCCCTCTTATCATACATATGTTACACTTCATCTTCTCAGTTCTGACTGCAGGTCCCAGTTATCATACATATGTTACACTTCATCTTCTCAGTTCTGGCTGCAGGTCCCTCTTATCATACATATGTTACACTTCATCTTCTCAGTTCTGGCTGCAGGTCCCTCTTATCATACATATGTTACACTTCATCTTCTCAGTTCTGGCTGCAGGTCCCTCTTATCATACATATGTTACACTTCATCTTCTCAGTTCTGGCTGCAGGTCCCTCTTATCATACATATGTTACACTTCATCTTCTCAGTTCTGGCTGCAGGTCCCTCTTATCATACATATGTTACACTTCATCTTCTCAGTTCTGGCTGCAGGTCCCTCTTATCATACATATGTTACACTTCATCTTCTCAGTTCTGACTGCAGGTCCCTCTTATCATACATATGTTACACTTCATCTTCTCAGTTCTGACTGCAGGTCCCTGTTATCATACATATGTTACACTTCATCTTCTCAGTTCTGGCTGCAGGTCCCTCTTATCATACATATGTTACACTTCATCTTCTCAGTTCTGACTGCAGGTCCCTCTTATCATACATATGTCACATGTCATCTTGTCAATTCTGACTGCGCCTTGAACGGGTTGAATTGGAAAACAAATATTATAAAGAGCTAAAAAAACCCACAGATACCAATATAGATTTTCAGGCCCTGATTGCCTTAATTGATTTGGGGAAAGAATAAAAGCCCGCGATAATCTTGATTATGGGATCTGGAAATGATAAACGAAAGAACCAACTAACCAATCGATCAAACAAATGACGTCAATCCATGAAGCTAACAGTCCATCAACCAGCCAGCAACGAGATTGCGCGTGACCTGCCTTTAACATTTTTTTTTTCTGAATGTTTTGTGTTATTTCTTGTTGTTGTTGTTGCTTGTCACGTTTTGAATTATAATCATGAAATCATATCAATAAAGAAACTTGATAAAAAAAACTTGATCTTGGTTGTATCTTCCGTCTCAGAACTGACCCAAGATTTTAGACCAATCCTGTATTGCTTCCGTTTTTTACGAGGTGACAGATAATTTAACCAATCGAATCCAATCGGAACTGTTATTTTTTTTCTTCCCGTGACTCATCGGTCCGGCTCAACTCGCTTTACCCACTCATTTTTTGCTCCCACTTGTCGCTTACCTTAATGTGGACTGAGCGGAAGTCGTGGACAGATAAAGCAAAATGAAACGTTTCGTGCCTGCAGTATACCGTAGTATACTCTGGTAAACAAAAAGATTTAATTAAAATCGATTTTTTAACCCCTGCTTCCAATCACCCCTTCTCTCTCTCTCTTTAAATAGAGTGACTGGTCACTCTGATCCCGGAGATCATCAGTCGTAGGTCTTGGTTAGCTGATATACTTTACCCACACAACTTGCTCACACTGATCCCGGAGATCATCAGTCATAGATCTTGGTTAGCTGATATACTTTACCCACACAACTTGCTCACACTGATCCCGGAGATCATCAGTCGTAGGTCTTGGTTAGCTGATATACTTTACCCACACAACTTGCTCACACTGATCCCGGAGATCATCAGTCGTAGGTCTGGGGTAGCTGATATACTTTACCCACACAACTTGCTCACACTGATCCCGGAGATCATCAGTTTTGGGTCTTGGTTAGCTGATATACTTTACCCACACAACTTGCTCGCACTGATCCCGGAGATCATCAGTCGTAGGTCTTGGTTAGCTGATATACTTTACCCACACAACTTGCTCACACTGATCCCGGAGATCATCAGTCGTAGGTCTGGGTTAGCTGATATACTTTACCCACACAACTTGCTCACACTGATCCCGGAGATCATCAGTCGTAGATCTTGGTTAGCTGATATACTTTACCCACACAACTTGCTCACACTGATCCCGGAGATCATCAGTCGTAGGTCTTGGTTAGCTGATATACTTTACCCACACAACTTGCTCACACTGATCCCGGAGATCATCAGTCGTAGGTCTGGGTTAGCTGATATACTTTACCCACACAACTTGCTCACACTGATCCCGGAGATCATCAGTCGTAGGTCTTGGTTAGCTGATATACTTTACCCACACAACTTGCTCACACTGATCCCGGAGATCATCAGTCGTAGGTCTGGGTTAGCTGATATACTTTACCCACACAACTTGCTCACACTGATCCCGGAGATCATCAGTCGTAGGTCTGGGTTAGCTGATATACTTTACCCACACAACTTGCTCACACTGATCCCGGAGATCATCAGTCGTAGATCTTGGTTAGCTGATATACTTTACCCACACAACTTGCTCACACTGATCCCGGAGATCATCAGTCGTAGATCTTGGTTAGCTGATATACTTTACCCACACAACTTGCTCACACTGATCCCGGAGATCATCAGTCGTAGGTCTGGGTTAGCTGATATACTTTACCCACACAACTTGCTCACACTGATCCCGGAGATCATCAGTCGTAGGTCTTGGTTAGCTGATATACTTTACCCACACAACTTGCTCACACTGATCCCGGAGATCATCAGTCGTAGATCTTGGTTAGCTGATATACTTTACCCACACAACTTGCTCACACTGATCCCGGAGATCATCAGTCGTAGATCTTGGTTAGCTGATATACTTTACCCACACAACTTGCTCACACTGATCCCGGAGATCATCAGTCGTAGGTCTTGGTTAGCTGATATACTTTACCCACACAACTTGCTCACACTGATCCCGGAGATCATCAGTCGTAGGTCTGGGGTAGCTGATATACTTTACCCACACAACTTGCTCACACTGATCCCGGAGATCATCAGTCGTAGATCTTGGTTAGCTGATATACTTTACCCACACAACTTGCTCACACTGATCCCGGAGATCATCAGTCGTAGGTCTTGGTTAGCTGATATACTTTACCCACACAACTTGCTCACACTGATCCCGGAGATCATCAGTCGTAGATCTTGGTTAGCTGATATACTTTACCCACACAACTTGCTCACACTGATCCCGGAGATCATCAGTCGTAGATCTTGGGTAGCTGATATACTTTACCCACACAACTTGCTCACACTGATCCCGGAGATCATCAGTCGTAGATCTTGGTTAGGTGATATACTTTACCCACACAACTTGCTCACACTGATCCCGGAGATCATCAGTCGTACGTCTGGGGTAGCTGATATACTTTACCCACACAACTTGCTCACACTGATCCCGGAGATCATCAGTTTTGGGTCTTGGTTAGCTGATATACTTTACCCACACAACTTGCTCACACTGATCCCGGAGATCATCAGTCGTAGATCTTGGTTAGCTGATATACGTTACCCACACAACTTGCTCACACTGATCCCGGAGATCATCAGTCGTAGATCTTGGTTAGCTGATATACTTTACCCACACAACTTGCTCACACTGATCCCGGAGATCATCAGTCGTAGGTCTTGGTTAGCTGATATACTTTACCCACACAACTTGCTCACACTGATCCCGGAGATCATCAGTCGTAGGTCTGGGCTAGCTGATATACTTTACCCACACAACTTGCTCACACTGATCCCGGAGATCATCAGTCGTAGGTCTGGGGTAGCTGATATACTTTACCCACACAACTTGCTCACACTGATCCCGGAGATCATCAGTTTTGGGTCTTGGTTAGCTGATATACTTTACCCACACAACTTGCTCACACTGATCCCGGAGATCATCAGTCGTAGGTCTGGGGTAGCTGATATACTTTACCCACACAACTTGCTCACACTGATCCCGGAGATCATCAGTCGTAGGTCTGGGGTAGCTGATATACTTAACCACACAACTTGCGCACACTGATCCCGGAAATCATCAGTCGTAGATCTTGGTTAGCTGATATACTTTACCCACACAACTTGCTCACACTGATCCCGGAGATCATCAGTCGTAGATCTTGGTTAGCTGATATACTTTACCCACACAACTTGCTCACACTGATCCCGGAGATCATCAGTCGTAGATCTTGGGTAGCTGATATACTTTACCCACACAACTTGCTCACACTGATCCCGGAGATCATCAGTCGTAGATCTTGGTTAGCTGATATACTTTACCCACACAACTTGCTCACACTGATCCCGGAGATCATCAGTCGTAGGTCTGGGCTAGCTGATATACTTTACCCACACAACTTGCTCACACTGATCCCGGAGATCATCAGTTTTGGGTCTTGGTTAGCTGATATACTTTACCCACACAACTTGCTCACACTGATCCCGGAGATCATCAGTCGTAGATCTTGGTTAGCTGATATACTTTACCCACACAACTTGCTCACACTGATCCCGGAGATCATCAGTCGTAGGTCTGGGTTAGCTGATATACTTTACCCACACAACTTGCTCACACTGATCCCGGAGATCATCAGTCGTAGATCTTGGGTAGCTGATATACTTTACCCACACAACTTGCTCACACTGATCCCGGAGATCATCAGTCGTAGGTCTGAGTTAGCTGATATACTTTACCCACACAACTTCCTCACACTGATCCCGGAGATCATCAGTCGTAGGTCTGGGTTAGCTGATATACTTTACCCACACAACTTGCTTACCGTCTGGTGCACTCCTAATAATAGAGCGGTGTCTTAGAGGGAGGGTTAAAATTGGAGAGAGAGAGCGAGAGGGGGAGGGAGGGAGAGAGAGGGAGGAGGGAGGGGGAGAGAGAGAAAGAGAGAGAGAGAGGGGGGAGGGAGGGAGGGGGAGAGAGAGAGAGAGAGAGAGAGAGAGAGAGAGAGAGAGAGAGAGAGAGAACATAATTTATCAGGTGGAATTGAGCGCAAGCTATTTCTATAGTTTTTGTCTGCAGGGTTCCCTCCACTCGCTCTGAATCCGGACATGATACCAGAGAAGAGAGATTCTCTTATGTCCTCTCTGATGATACTCACCTTCCAGAGCTGGCTCTCATGTTCACTGTTCATTTACTGGTTTCTAGCTTTATGACTATTTTACTGGGTGGCGCTTGCTTCACTTTTCATGATGTTGAGTTAGTTTGTTAGTTCTTTTTTTTGTTTGTTTTTGTTTGGTAAACATTGTACAACTCCTAAATAAAGAAGGAAATTTTAAAATGTTCTGCCGTGTCACCATTGTACTCATATTTCTCCCCTTTTTTTAAAATTCATGACCAATATTTCAACGCACGGCCAGCTCGTACTTCGCTTTGTTCTCCTGCATAAATTTGACCGTCTCAATTCCGTCTGCTCGACGGAGGCTCAAGTTTGATACATGTACTCACAAAAAAAAAAGATCTGAGACCACCCTGTCATGGACGGACGCCATGTAAGAACAAACGAACAAATATTACTTTACCAAAGCTCACTCCAACATTTTTTGTTCCTGCTCTGTAATCAGCTGAGAATGTCCAGCAAGGTGAGGTACCACCGCCTCTCCCAGAGCATGGAGAGCGACGAGGAGGAAGATGATGGCGCGGACGAGGAGGAGGACGAGGACGAGGGGTTTGAAGAGAACATTCTGTTTGATTCCCGGCTGACCAACACGCCCGTGATGGAGAGAGGGGAGGTCTTTGAGCTGGAGAGGTTGGGGCACCCGAGAGTCATGGGAAGATCACGCGACAGATATATGGTGATTATGTCGTGTGGTTAGCTGTGGAGAGCCAGATATATGGTGATTATGTCGTGTGGTTAGCTGTGGAGAGCCAGATATATGGTGATTATGTGGTGTGGTTAGCTGTGGAGAGCCAGATATATGGTGATTATGTGGTGTGGTTAGCTGTGGAGAGCCAGATATATGGTGATTATGTCGTGTGGTTGGCTGTGGAGAGCCAGATATATGGTGATTATGTCGTGTGGTTGGCTGTGGAGAGCCAGATATATGGTGATTATGTCGTGTGGTTGGCTGTGGAGAGCCAGATATATGGTGATTATGTCGTGTGGTTAGCTGTGGAGAGCCAGATATATTGTGATTATGTGGTATGGTTAGCTGTGGAGAGCCAGATATATGGTGATTATATATGTGGTTAGCTGTGGGGAGCCAGATATATGGTGATTATGTCGTGTGGTTGGCTGTGGAGAGCCAGATATATGGTGATTATGTCGTGTGGTTAGCTGTGGAGAGCCAGATATATGGTGATTATATATGTGGTTAGCTGTGGGGAGCCAGATATATGGTGATTATATATGTGGTTAGCTGTGTGGAGCCAGATATATGGTGATTATGTCGTGTGGTTAGCTGTGGAGAGCCAGATATATGGTGATTATGTCGTGTGGTTAGCTGTGGGGAGCCAGATGTATGGTGATTATGTCTGTGTAGATGTGGAGAGCCAGATATATGTCGATTATGTTTGTGGAGAGCCAGATAAATTGTGATCATGTGTGTGTTAGCTGTGGAGAGCCAAATATATGGTGATTATGTCTATGTTAGCTGTGGAGAGCCAGATATATGGTGATTATGTCTGTGTTAGTTGTGAGGAGCCAGATATTTGGTGATTATGTCTGTGTTAGCTGTGGAGCGGCAGATATATGGTGATTATATCTGTGGTTATCTGTGGAGAGCCAGATATATGGTGATTATGTCTGTGTTCATTGTGTAGAGGCAGATATATGGTGATTATGTCTGGTTAGCTGTGGAGAGCCAGATATATGGTGATTATGTCTGTGTTAGCTGTGGAGAGCCAGATATATGGTGATTATGTCTGTGTTAGCTGTGGAGAGCCAGATATATGGTGATTATGTCTTTGTTAGCTGTAGAAGTCCAGATGAATGGTAATTATATGTGTGTGTTAGTTAGCTGTGGAGGGCCAGATATATGGTAATATGTTTGTGTTAGATGTGCAGGGCCAGATATTTGGTGCTTATGTCTGTTTTACGTAATAGTGCAGAGAATGTTGAAATAAAGCTATTTCATTGCTTTGAAAGTAAAAATGGTCAATATTTTTTTGCAATCTTAACAGGCAAGTCCAATGGTGTCGCTTGGTCATACCTCTTGTTTAAAGGGCATGGGAAAAAAAGAAGGAATGGACTTCCTCCAAAATCATCTTTCTTATGTCTAACTTTCTTTGTGAATTAGAATTGATCATGCTTGTTGTTTCCTATCTTACTCCTATGTATATGTTTACAGGTGTGTCATACTCCATTCTTTCTCCTATGTATAATGTCTACAAGTGTTTCACTTCTTTTTACTAATGATGCCTTCTCATCAGTGTTTCTTAACAAACTTTAAGATGATGCTTTTGGGATCACATTTTTTCTAATATTCACTTCAGTTTATTTTATGAATTAGCCTTGATGAACTAAAATTGTGAACACTCAAAATGTGTTTCTAACCTTTATCATTTTTGTTTTGTTTCATTATCTTCTAGGAAGCCAGGAAGAAGCGTATATGCCTGATAGTTTTAGTTGTTTTCAGCATCTGCCTGATTGTTTCGGCAGCCGTCCTGTTTCCCATACTGAACCATGCTGTCAACCATGGTTTGGTCCACCACATAGATAACATGAGTGGCAGCAGTGAGGACTGGATCCGCAACTTTAATGATACGTGTGAGTCAGAAGAGACTGGACAGAGCCATGTCAGTGACGAACTTAGTTTACAATTTTTGTTTCAAGATTATACTATGGTTATATTGTTGAAACAATCATGCACTTTTTATAGAAAGTAAACAAGAAATTAAAACACTGGGCTTTATGTTGATGTTCTAATTCACTGTCTTGACTAGTGCCTACTCAATTTGATTAAAATATTGAAATGTCAGTTTTTCTATACATGTTGTAGTAATAAGTTTAAATATTGATAGTGCCAGATCTAAAATCCACCCTGTGTGCTCATATTTAATCTGCTCAATTAATTTTATGCTATATGAGTAATCACTGCTTCTTAATTAGATGTATATTTTGTGCTGTTAGAATTTGTTTTTTAATTAGAATATCAATATTTTCCCGTGGTGAAGAACACACAGAATCAAGTTATTTTCTAAACTGTAAACGCCTGCACCTGTTGTTGAACGTCCTGTTTCCAGGGTGTGAGTCTAGTATCCGGATGTTGGATATAGACAAGGATGGGCTGGATGATGTTGTGGTAGCTGTAGCCAAACAAGTCCACATCCGAGCGGCACTGGAAGGGAAAGATATGAGGGCACACTGCAAGGATTTAGGTAATATATGCAAAAGTAAAATTCAGGTAAAATTCTTTTTCTCAGATTTTATTAGGTGTTGATTAACATCCAGAGAGTTTTACTGATTTACTTAAACATTTCAATACTCTTAGATGGGACTAAGGGAAAGCAAATTTGCTTTGAAATCTAATCTGAATTTCGTTTAATTTTCCTTCTAATTAATCCATATATTGTGTCACATGACTGGTATGATAAAGACCCTGTCAAGCGACATTGAGTGACCAAAGATAAATTGCTTTTGCCTTTTTCTTTACTGTTTTGACAAATTTCTGACATCCTTGAAATCATTTATTCGATTTAACATCTTTAACGTGAAATTGCTTTGCGTTTGTTCGACAGTCTCAGTCTTACATAGTTATTCTTAGCCTTTATCATATCTTTGTTTCTGAAGTGATGAATATAATATCAGTGAGACCAGTCTAAATAAAACGGACAGTAGAAGTAAAAGCAGATGATAGGAATAATTCTTTATCTTATTTATTTCACGTAACTTTCAAATAACTAAAAATCTTGCAGTGCAAAAGAATTAAATCATTTTAGACCATGCCATAACCAAGTTCCCTGATTGAACTGTACATCATTTAGAATAATAATATTTAGATGTTATATTTTTTTATCTTCTTTCTTTCGTACAAAACCACTGTGATGTCAGGGTCCACGTACCCATGTGGCGGTGAACTCTTGGCTCTCCGCGGGCAGGACGGCGCCCAGCTGTGGAGCTGCCACTCACGCTCCTCCATCTTGTACAGTGCCTGTGCTGACCTTGACGTGAATGGTGATGGTCAGACGGACTGTATTGTGAGCGGTCGACACTCAACACTCCAGGCCGTGGATGTCATGTCTGGTTAGTCCTGGGTCTAGAACATCCGTCCCTGTCAAATTGTCTTCAGTTCTCCTCCAATTCTCCTTTCCCTAGATCTCATTCGTTGTTTATTATGACCTGGCATCAAGTTTTAAAACCTAGCTTAGATATTATCTGTTTTCAATAGTCAGCTGTATTTGTGACTTCAGTCCTTGACTTGATATCAATGGGTTTTTTTTATAAAAAATACTAATTTTTCCTTTAAATTCATCTTCAGATTATTTACATTTCTTCTTTGAGTTTATGTGTTTTTCTTATGTTTTTTCCTTCTTAGCTGTCCTAATGGATGAAATGATCTGCAAATTTTTGTAAGATCTAAAAAAATCTCAGAATATTTGAAAAAAAAGTTGCAGTTTTTTTTTTATTTAAAAAAATAAAGAGAAAAGACTTGTTGTTATCTTTTCTTTGATTAATGGAAAGAAAACATCAAAAGATAAGTGGGCAATAGCTTCTCTCTGTTGTCAAATATGAAGAAACTTTCATCCTTCTCAAGCATGGGTCGTAAGAATTTATGAGTTTTATACTACTGTGATGATCTCTCACTTGTTCTACATTCTAGTATTACTTTGATATGAATCCCTCTAGGAAAAGTTCTTTGGTCAGTGGATCCTGAAAAACGTCAGTGGTCAACACACTTTATACCCATCTGGACTGTGCATCAAGCCAGTTCTCTACCTGACCTTGACGGAGATGATGTTCTCGACCTGGTAGTCAGTCATGGAGAGGATGTATCTGAGCAAGTCAGTTTCTGTAGTTAGTCAACATAAAGAAAAGAACTCTTTTGTAAGCAAGATGGAGATTTAAAGATTCTTAACATTTGCAATAATTGTAAACTTTAAAAGAACTTGAAGCGTCTATCACTGTGCGGTAAAGGATTTTTTATCTTTTTTTAGAAAAGTGTCGGTGGGATATTAACTGAAGGCCAATTACACCAAACTAAATTGACATAATCAGAGCAAAAGGTATGGGTAATGCTTTAATTTTTTATATAATTACAAATGGTTTATACTGAAGACAAATCATGAATTTAAATCAAAATCTACTAGGATGAGTTAGGTTTTAATTTCGTAGACCTTTTGCCAAAGTTAACTAGAATTTGGCATGAACTAGAACTAATCACAAAGAGATTTTCAGTGCTGCATATTTTTCAACAATGCACCAGTTTGCTATATCTAAATAGAAATTTGGAAAGGTTGATGAAACCATTATTTTTCTTTCTGATTTTTTTCAGGGTGCTATCATTTTCTTAATTAAAGGATTGGTCTGGAAACATGAATCTTTTTATTTCAACTTAGCATATAAAGTCAGGAAAAAACTGACAAGAAGACAATGTTTAGTTACTAGGGCTGATAACTACAGAGCTTTTGCAGCCAAAGCAGCCGTTCAAAGATATACAATTTTTTTTCTTTTACTGCATATTTGAAACGGAGTGCTTGTATAAATTTTAAAAAATTATCTGCGGATCAACAGAATGTCCTGAGAGCTTGACATTGTTGAACCTCTGCTAGCGTTCAGTTTAAGTGAAACGGTCACTTCTTGAACCTCTGCTAGCGTTTAGGTTAAGTAAAACGGTCACTTCTTGAACCTCTGCTAGTGTTCAGGTTAACTGAAATGGTCGCTTCTTGCACCTGTGCTAACGTCCAGGTTAAGTGAAACGGTCACTTCTTGAACCGCTGCTAATGTTCAGGCTAAGTGAATCTGTGGCTTCTCATGTTTGTCTTTCCACAGAGCAATTCACAAGCAGCAGGTAGATTAATCCTCATCTCTGGCAAGTCTGGTAAACCTATTGGAAATTCGTATCTAGAAATACCTGGAGGGGTGGGGACCTCCACATCACCTGTGAAGTATGTCACAGACTCCGGGGCAGTCTACATTCTCTTTGGCTCTGGTAGCAAGAGAAAATCAGGTCAGCTTCTGTGTTTTGTGGTGCAGTCTCTAATCTTTTTGTTGTTTTAATTGCTGCACAAATGTGAAGATGTGGTAGAACTTATGGTTTTATGTCAGTTGTTGATGATGAAGCGGCTCTGAGACTGTCTGAAGCATGACTCAGAGATGTTTGTAGGCAGATAATAAGCAGAATGTTTTTTTGACGTATCTTTGGATTACTAAAACTGTAATGAATATTTCAACATTGGGCTAAGAAAGTAAAGAACTCAAAGACCGCATTTCAGAAAAGAAAACAAAAGAAAGGGTTTATTGAATTGCAGGTTTTGTTTTCCTCAACCTTTTATAGATTCATCAAAAGAAATTCATGGCAAGCTACCAATCAATATTTCTCTCTTCCTAAAAATTGTAGATTGTTTTTTGTCTGTGTTTTGTATGACTTTTAACTCTAAGTATCATCTTGCATCTCGTACCCTATAAGTAACTCTAACAGTTTTTGTAGATGCTTGAAATCTTGTGTTCCTGTATTTTATGGAGTTATCTCTCTTATAGGCTGGCGGCCAGAAAATTTCAAAGGCTTGGCTTTCTAATTAGCACTGATATTTCCAAAATGATTTTTTTTCAGGAACCCTGATGTCAATATCTTTGCCAGATTTGTTTAAAAGGTCAACAGGCAAGAGTCTGGAGCACTACAACGAGGACCTCTACCAGTGGATTAACTCCCAAGAGTTGGATGCTAATGGTGTGGCTTTTCTCACCAGGTAAAGGAGTGGTGCTCTTTGCTGTTTCCTTGTGTACCAAAGTTTGCTTGTTAAGTAATCAAGAGGGGTAAAATAGGGTAAAATTATTTCTATCATAATGTTAATAAGAGAAGTAAATTGAATTATTATAATATTTCATATCAGGATAACACTCAGTGTTAGATTTATCAGGGTTTTTTCAGGTTATGGATTGAGAGACGAATTGGACCAAAAGCTGTAAGCAAACCACTTTTACATGATTTTTAAAGAAAAATAATAAAAAAAAAAGGGGCCAAGCCAAAATGAACTTCTCTGCAATGGATGTGCCAAGCATCAAAATGTTTGAAGTTGATGTTTTTTCCTGACCTCATAAAGCTTATTGTTGCTGGCAATTTCATCTTCTTTAAATTTGTTATTCAGTTTATTCTTTTGAGCAGGACAATCTTTTCCTCTCTTATTGTTGTTTGTGCAGTGGTAGTGCAAAAGGGATACTTTCACCCCCTATATTAGTTGATGCTGACAGTGATGGCATGTTTGATATACTAGTGACTGAGTATGGAGGAAGAGTAACGTTAATGGACGGACCCACCTTACTGAAGAAATGGTCCAGAAGTTTTGATGGCTCTGAGATACATGGGTATGTAATGGAAATCAAAACTATAGATTGTTCAATAAGATAAATGTAATATTACTTTATTGAGTAGATTGTAGATGTTAAGAAAATGAAAACTTATATCATGCAAAAAGTTCTTTTCTTGCTGAGACATAGAATTATTTTAACCTGAAATGACATTTTCAACCAAATAATCATCATGTAATTGTTAAAAGTTAATACTTTAAGTTAATCTCTTGGCAATATAAGGTAAACTTCGACTTAATTAAAGCTCTCTGTCTGATCAACTGTTTGTGTAGTGTATCTACATCTTTTGTTCATCACCTTAGGTCACCAACACCTGGACATTTCAACACAGATTTGTACCTTGACTACTTGATTCACGTCAACGTTGGTGCCTGGGATAGTTATAATTTATCAAGGGTTTGTACATGTCTTAAGTTAAGTTGACACATTTTGTTGAAGATACACTCTTGTTTGTTTTCTGCTTATCTAAACAAAAGCATTTGTTTACTAAGACCGTCTCTGGAGAATGATTTGAAAAATTAATGATTTCTTTGACTCTGTTTATCTTTGTTTTCATCAGACACTGATTCTAAATGGTGCTGACGGTTCAACTCTGTGGTCAGTGGAAGGGTCAAGCAATGTCCACTCCTCAGATCTGTCCTTGAGAACCTCTGCTGACAACATCAGTGCCTTTCTGATCAAGTTGGTGGGAAGGAATATGTCACTAGATGCATTGAGTCCAAACCCTGGTCTTGACATTATGGTCAGTGATGTTTTCAAGAAAGATATTTTTTATGCTTTATTCTAGGTTCTTTTTTATATTGGCAGCCTTGGAGAATAAAGGAAGGAATTATACTAATTTCTATAAGTTCACTCTTTGTACTCTAAAACATGTTTCTTGTTAACTTAGCACATACTCTTCTTTATGTACAAATAATAATTCATGTATTAAATATTGGATGAAGTTGATATTGCTCTATAGTGACAGGGCAGTTCTATCAATCTTCTATAAGGAAAAAAACATTGAACTATTACTCATGTAGGAACAGGTATGGAGGAAACAAGGATAAATTCATAGCTTACTTCAAATTTCAATTCATTTTATATGCCTTGGCCAAATAATAGTAAATTTGGAAAGCTTACTTTTATATAAATGAATTATAACAAAAACTATCATTACTCTAATACTACTGCTTAAAATATTACCTTATCTCACAATTCTTTAGAGATTGGAAGAGAAGACTTTGTATTTTCTCTGAGATATCTACTTCATTCTAAATATTAGTTATTAAATTTGACATCAACTCATTTGGTCAGCTTGCAAAACATTGCAAGCCAGCTATTGTGTAGTATATCTTCAATTTGTGTTTATGTTAAGATGTTAAGAAGTTTAAAGGCTAAAATCTTTTTTTTATTAAATGATTTGTGTTGGAGGTTAAAGCATGATTTTTTATTATGTCATTCTTTATATCTTTCTTTTCTTGAATCTTTAATCCTGAACTACACTCTTCAATGCCATTTCCTACTGTTTTGCTAGAAATATGATATCTGGCTATCCAAGTGATGATTTAAACCACAATAATATAGCATTATTGAGAGGCTTAAAGGCTGAATTGGTTGACTTGTTTTTCAGAGCCGCTACTTCCCTCGCAATCCAGCTGGTTTCGCTGGTTTCCCAGCTAACTTGAGTGCTGGTTTCCCAGCTAACTTGAGTGCTGAAGAATTTCAGAGGAAATGTAGGTTTGATGTTAGCTCTAATTTTTATTTATGATCATATTACTCCTCTTCCATAAAGTATTCATTGAAATAATTGTAACGGTAGTAATGGCAGCAGCAGCAGCAGCTCAATAATGGCAGTAGATGTTGACGTTGGGAGTTTTGATAATATTGGAAATAGCTGTAGTCTGTTTGGGATAGTGCATAAAAAAACATTTACAACTCTCTACAGGAGTTGGTGTGCTGCAAATCAAGCTCTCAAAACAGTGTATGAAACCTGTTGAGTATGACATTTTAAAAATGATTTTTGGAAAGTTATAATTATTTTTTTGGGTGTGAGCTATAGTAAAATCTTTTTTTTGCTTGGAAATGAAACATGTAGGAATAAGCCTTACACACTTTAAAGTCGGAAATTATTCTTACTACTGGTAACATTCAACAAGTCATGATGGTTTTTTTTTTTGGCCTGGATATGAAACAGCTGAAAATAGGCCTCACACTAGTTTTAAGCTGGAAATTATTCTAACTCCTGGTGATGACAATTAACCAGGTGAACTCATAGACGCGGGAACTCTGTCAGACCAAGCAACCTGCGACCAAAATCTGGATTCTCTCAAGGTCGAGGTGCTACTGTTTGACCATTCGACCAGTGCCAGACCCATGAAAGTGCTGGAGGTGAAAGCTAAGAGGACTCATTATCGTGAGTTTTAATGTCACTTCTGTTTCACGTAATTTGTCTCAAGAAGCTCATAATGTACCCATATTGATTTGTGCAAGAAGAGGAGAGAAATAGCCATATTTTTCAGTTTTAGTCCTACTTTTATTCATCACTGAAAATCTTTTTTCATGCTTCATTAACCTACAACGTTTTTTGTTTATATTTTCTTAATTTATGCTTGCTTTGCGTTGTTATTTTATAACTCAGTGCTGGATCACAGTCGAGGTGACCCCCACTGCCATGCCCTGATGGCAAGGTCAAGGTCTAAGATAGGCATGTGTGCTGTCCTGACTCCAACAATGTCCTCAGGTTAGTTTGACTTTGTCACTCGTAACATGTATATATTGTGCCTCATATACTCAATGCAATGTTTCGAATTATTTTGCAAACTTTCTTGGTTTCTTGATTCGAACAGTATATGCAGCCTGTATTTCTAGTTCTCCACCAAAATATTTTGTACATGTTAAATTCGTGTTCTTGTGGGTTTTAGATGGAGTTTGTTGGCCCTGAGATGAAGAAGATCATATTTTTTTACATTCATCTTGGTGAAGCAATGTGTGAACTGTGTAGTCACTGATGTGAAATCGGTATTTTAGGTCAGGATTATCTTTGGGGGCCAATACTCTAAACATAGTTTTCAAGGAAAGAAAAAAAAATTGTTTAAAAAATGAATAGCAATTTGAGAAATGTATACATAATTTACATATCTGAATAACTTCATATAGAAGGCTCATGATCTTATTGCGAAAATACATTTCTTGTTGTTGACTCCTCAGAGTCTTTCATTAAATCTCTCAAGGAAGCAGAAAATTGTGTCATACAAGTAAGAACTCAATATTTGAAAGTGTTTGAATGTTTTCACGTCTTGCCGGTTGTGCACCACCATTATCCTCAAAAAGTGGGATTACACAGGTTAAACAACCTTTTTGTACATGGTCTTTTAGGTGGTTGACTATTTCAGCCTTCTGTGGTGTGTGCGACACTGTATGAAGGGGGGTGGAACAGCTGTAATCACAAAGTGATGAGCATTGTAATTTGACCTGAACTCCCATTGTGGAGATTGTTAGGAAAACTTTAAAAGGCCAAAAGAATGACAAGTTAAAATATGTCCATTACAAAAACATCTTTTTATTAGTAGTTGAAGAGTGCAGATGAAACTTAAGCTTTCAAAATAAGTAAAAAATGAAATCAATCCTTTTGGTTTCAAATTTTATTGGAAATGTTTAAGGGCAATTATTTGAAGGAGATTATATGCATATCAATTTGTTACTGTCATCAATAATTCAACTTTTTTTTTTCTTTGAGTAAACAACTATATTAAAAGAGACCTTGATGCTAATATTTAAACCATTTCAATAATAATCAGAGAACCAACATCCTTTAATCTAGGGGAAAACACTATCATTTCCAAACAAGTGAGGAAGACCAGCTAACGCAGTAACAAGAATCTATTGGCATCGAAAATCAAATTCTGAAACTTGTAAACTTATGACATCTATACCAGGTGACTTATGAGTTATCACGGCATGAATTCATTGTCCATGAGATGACACTCTCCCTGCAGTAGCACACTGTGCGGCATACATCTCCACGGATCGTTAGTCTCCACCAGCCACGCCTGCAGCTTTTTCTGCATGTTCTGGAATGTCTCCTTATGGTTTGGATCTTTGGCCAGGTTTTTTAGTTCTTTAGGGTCAGTTTGAAGGTCATAAAGCTCCCACTCATCACGGTAGTAGTACGTGTGGAGGGTTTTATACCAGCCTGTCGGCTTTCCTTCTCGAGTGCTAAAGGAGGTTAGGCAAAATAGTACAATGATAACTTAAATTGTTTTTCTTTCATTTTCACCTAATTTCTCAAGAACATTTTAGGCCCTTCAGTATGTGGGGAAGTCAGGATTTTGTGCTTTTCCGATCACTTTACATGTACAGATGATTATATTTCTATTAAATAATCTTAGTTTTCAGTTTTATCCTTAGAATTTGTCTAAAAATTCAACGACTGTTTATGTAGTGTATGCAGAGCTAAATCGTACCATGACAGAACAAGTAAAATAGAACTTTTGGTTTTGTCAATTGAAAGCAAAAAGTATAATTTTTAGTATTTTTAATTTTTTTCCCTAATCACTTCATCTGCTACTCAAGCGTAGATTGAATAAATAGTTTATGAAAGGCTCCTTAATTTAATCATCACCTCTATACACTCTTTATCGATCTAATCTTTCCTTTGAGAGCGAGTGTGGAGAATCCCTTGTGTACTTCTGCTTCAGGCAGAGGTTCCCAAGTTTGATAAAATATATGAAATAAAAAACAAAACAAACAAAAAACCTGTAAGAGTGGAATAAGTGAAAAACATTTCAAAACTTACTCATTTAGTATACCCTGGAATGCACTGGTGGGGAAGATCTGAGTGGATATTGGGTAAGGGGCCCGCCAGTTAATGTTATGGATGAGACGGTATCTAGAGTTTACCAGCACTCTCATGGGATATGCCATGGTGATCTGTATCAGGAAGAAAAAGAAGAAGAGTCACCTGTTAAGAAGAAAAAAAAATTAAAACACAGACACAAATATTTTCATTTGATTCTGTTTGCCCATTGTCTTCCACTTTGCGTTGCTTCAATAGATACACTGTATATTAAATGTTGATTCTGTCCTTTATTGCTACCGTAATATGAATCATGTAACGCTGTGCACCACTTTGCCTTGGCAATTTTGTGACTGCTAGAATGAGTTGGTAACCTGCTGCTCCAACATCTGGTCTTACAGCTAAAGCCTCTCACAGTTTTAGGGTCATTGTACCCTATGCTGCGCTTGTTTATTCAATGCTTGATCAGTCAGTGGTGTTTAGCAAGAAAAATTGGGTTCTGTCAGTTGTTTTTATAGAAATACCTCATGTCAGTCGGTCAAAGTAGAGAACACATGACATATTAGTTATTACCTAGAGACATATTTCTAAACTTTAGACCATCCGAAATACTCACACCATGCCACTGATGGCTAGCATATGTATGGTTGTAGTCTGTATCGTATGGGTTGGCAGCTAAAGGTAGGAGGGACCTTCCGGTCAGTTTCACCTTTTGCCCATTGAGTTTGTACTGTGGGTACTGCACACCAAACCAGTCCAGGACTGTTGGAGTGAAGTCCATCAAACTGGCCGGTGCTGAAGATTTCTAAATAAAGAACAGAAAAGGAGGAACGATTGGCAAGAGGCATGGCTTAAATCATATATCTTGAACACATCATGAATTCTTTTTTAATGGACTTACAGTCTTTTACAGTAGGAAATAATCCATAAAACAGTGTAGGGTCTGTTTGTTTGTTTTTTTTTCTGAATATCATTTGAAACAACTTTATTTTTATTACAAACCCACCTCGCCTAATTGTTGTGCATTTACTGCTGTAACAACTGGTGTATATGTGCAGCTCCTTCTTCTTCTTCCATTACCATCAAAGTGGCATGACCACTTACCTTGCCCCAGTTGTGTGTGTGATCAGGTGAAGAAATAAGCATGGGTTCCCCCATTCCAGGCTCGTAAAGGTTCGTCTTGGCCGCTGGGAACGGGATGCCATTGTCAGCAGAGAAGAGAACCAGTGTGTTGTCTTTGTGGCCCGCATCGAAGAGCTCTTTGAGGAAAAGGCCCACACCTGATACGGAAGGGGGATTTTTATTGTTCATTGTAGAATAAATATATCATTATATTAAGTTAGTCCTGATCTAGAATCACAGTTTTTGAGAAGATTGGAGGCTTTGGTAACAACAGCTTAATAGAAATAATAAAAAAAGGCCTATATTTTTTTTTGGTGGATATGTGGTGATAAATATTAGGACACACAATTAATTTTGGTGTACAAACAATCACAAGCCTGTAAGATCCAAGGCAATGGTGTCCTCGATAAGAGAGGTAAAAGATAAAGAGAGTATCTTAATTTCAAGAAGAAAACCATACATTTTGTGAGGGTCACACGTTGGAAACAAATAAGGCTTAGGCGCGTCGCAGTGTATTGAAGTGACAACATGAGTAACTCAACATTCCTCTCCAAGGCTCAGCATCTTTGCTTAAAATTCATCTTGAACCAACTGGAGGAGCCTACCTTAGACTTTTTGAAGCAGTATCTGTTACAAAATACGGAGTCGTCAAGTCTTGGATCATGGTTAATTGTACTGTTTCAAGTCTACTTTATTCTTTTTTCTGAGCGGAAGTCACCTCAATTTCAAGTTGTACAAATGAAATGCTCCAAACCATCCAGGCATACCCATGATTGCATGTTCTCTGGCAGAGGGAAATGGTGATTTACCTTGGTCCATTCTGTTGAATGTTGTGTACATGGCGGCGATGTCCTCTCTGACCGCGGGCGTGTCTGGCAGGAAGAACGGCACGATCACCTTGCTGGGATCATACACCTTGGGCTGCCAGTCCTGGATACTGCCCATCCCTGGCGCGCCGGAGCCCCACTTGTTCATGAAGGGCCCCAGTCTGTCCCAGGTGTTTACCCCGCCACGATGCGTGTCAAAGAAAGCCACGTAGAGCAGGAACGGTCTGACAGGGAGTGAGATGGGTGCGGGGTTTTGTTGAGATTGCACTGGATCAAAGAATAGGAATGTCATGAGCCGCATGGTAAGGAATCGGAGGAGATAATTGAAGTAGAGAAGCAGTATAGAAGAGCTGTAAAGACTCTGGCTTAGGGCTGGGCGAACGTAAATACCGTTGAGCAGTATATGGGACAGAGGAAAGTCAAAGGGTCATACGGAGCAGAGAGTGTTTGACAATTGTCTGGCTTTATGGTTGGAGGGGAAACTTGCCAGAGTGGTTATCTCTAGGTATTTCTTTAAGTTTTATAAAGAAAGAAGAAATATTGTCACTAAGTGATGCTGACGCTCTAAAAGATTGGAATGCTATGAGCCAGTGCGGGTTTAAAGATTGTTCTCACTTGTCTGCGTTCTTGGCTTTCTTGAGAAACTTCCGGATAAGATGCTTCATGTGTGTGATGTTCCGACCAACCTGGTCGATTGGGGAAGTCTTCATGTAATCAAATGTGTAGACAGACTTTGGTGCCACGTGATACTTGCCCACTAGTCCTGGAACAGCAACAGGTAAAACATGAAATTCTGTGCATGCTTATGTTAAGGCTTACTTCCACTTCCTTTTATTAAAAAAAAAATGACTCGCTTTAATGTATTTTTCCATATCTGATTAAATTAAAACTTTGTGGATGAAGGTAAAGGTTTATTTAAGATTTTCCTTTTTTTTTTTTAAGAAAGTCTATTTGCTAATTCTACTATGAAAACAAGAAAGTTTGTTTTCTAATTCTACCTTTTAAGAAAAGTATATTTTGAATTCTACTATTAAGTGAAGAAACTTTTTTCCCACCAATATCAGAGAAAAATTTCATAAATCATCAATACAAGTGGAAAGGCCATTTCGACCATCAAAAAATTGAATTTTTTTCCTCCATTAAAAGAAAAAAAAATCGTTTTCCACCAAGAAACGAAGAACGTTTTTATCTCCCCAAAGGCTATTGAAGTTTCTGAAATGCTTATAGCGTTGTGAATTCATGCGCTACCAACAATAAAGAACAAACTTCAACTTTGTTGCTCAGATATAATCAAAGCTGCTGTGGAAAACGAAGAAAGCTTGTTGGATTTATTCTCCAGTGAAAGTTTTTATTCGTGCAGCTAGATCTAGTGTTCTGCAACGAATCTTTCCAGTTGCTGGGCTCTCCAGTGGAAAGATATCATTCTCCCCGTGACTTTTGAACTAGCTATGTTTTTGGTCCGACTCTCGCCCAGCCCACAGTGATGGCTAAATGTTTGCTTCACCCGCCATGTTCACCGTCATGTTCTCTTGGACTGCACATGTACCTGAAGCAACCAATGAAAATCCAACGTTACCCCCCGTGGTGGTTACCTGTCATTATGCCATGATTGCTGAGGATGTTGGGGAGGCTGCGGACGCCGTCGAACGACTGGAAGTGGTGCACGGAGTGTTGGATTCCGTACATTCCGTTCTGGTGGCTGGGTAGGCCCGACAGAAGCACGGCTCTGAGGAGAGAACAGAGGGGTCAGCAGTGGGTAGGCAATACGGTGAACAGTAACATAGACAGTGGGGGAACACTGAGGGTAACGGTAGGGTGGATAGTAGAGTGAACAGTGGATGTGCAGTGGGGTTAGCAGTGGGTGGGCAGTGGGGTTAACAGTGGATGGACAGTGGGTGGACAGTGGCGTTAACAGTGGATGGACAGTGAGAGTGACGGTAGGGTGGATAGTAGAGTGAACAGTGGATGGACAGTCAGGTTAACAGTGGATGGACAGTGAGAGTGACGGTAGAGTGGATAGTAGAGTGGATGGACAGTGGGTGGACAGTGGCGTTAACAGTGGATGGACAGTGAGAGTGACGGTAGGGTGGATAGTAGAGTGAACAGTAGATGGACAGTCAGGTTAACAGTGGATGGATAGTGGGGTTAACAATGGATGGATGGTGGGGTAAACTGGATGGACAGTCAGGTTAACAGTGGATGGACAGTGGGGTTAACAATGGATGGATGGTGGGGTAAACTGGATGGACAGTCAGGTTAACAGTGGATGGACAGTGGGGTTAACGATGGATGGATGGTGGGGTAAACTGGATGGACAGTCAGGTTAACAGTGGATGGACAGTGGGGTTAACAATGGATGGATGGTGGGGTAAACTGGATGGACAGTCAGGTTAACAGTGGATGGACAGTGGGGTTAACAATGGATGGATGGTGGGGTAAACTGGATGGACAGTCAGGTTAACAGTGGATGGACAGTGGGGTTAACAATGGATGGATGGTGGGGTAAACTGGATGGACAGTCAGGTTAACAGTGGATGGACAGTCAGGTTAACAATGGATGGATGGTGGGGTAAACTGGATGGACAGTCAGGTTAACAGTGGATGGACAGTGGTGTTAACAATGGATGGATGGTGGGGTAAACTGGATGGACAGTCAGGTTAACAGTGGATGGACAGTCAGGTTAACAATGGATGGATGGTGGGGTAAACTGGATGGACAGTCAGGTTAACAGTGGATGGACAGTGGTGTTAACAATGGATGGATGGTGGGGTAAACTGGATGGACAGTCAGGTTAACAGTGGATGGACAGTGGTGTTAACAATGGATGGATGGTGGGGTTAACAGTGGATGGACAGTCAGGTTAACAGTGGATGGACAGTGGGGTTAACAGTGGATGGACAGTAATAATAATAATAATAATAACCATTTATAAAGCGCCGTATATCACCTTAAATAAAATGCTCTAGGCGCGTACAGATTTTTCACAATAAAAACAGTAGATATATAATTTGACATCAATAAGACCCTAAAACATGAAAGAGGTCACACAAAGGCTTGTTTAAAAAGGAAAGTCTTTAAATGTCGTTTAAAATTGTCGTGTGTAAAAGATAGTTTTAAATATGCCGGGAGGGCATTCCATTTAATGGAAGAGTAAATTGAAAAAGCCCTATCACCTAGCGTTGAATGAGATCGTGGTACAGCTAGTTTATTATTACCACTTGATCTTAAAACTCTATTAGGCCTATGACATTCTAAAATTTCTTGAATATAAAAAGGAGATATATTTTGAAAAAAATTTATGAACAAAGGTCAGTACTTTAAAATCAATTCTTTGCTTAACTGGAAGCCAGTGAAGATCTTTTAAGACAGGTGTAATGTGCTGATGCTTTTTAGCACAGGATACAATCCTGGCTGCCTGATTTTGTACTCTCTGAAGTTTAATTATTGAGTTAAGAGATACTCCAGTAAGCAATGAATTACAGTAGTCTATTCTGCTCATTACTAAAGAGCTGACTAGAAGTTGAGCAGTATCTTTATTAATATAGCTTCTGATCATGCCAATATTCTTAAGATGGTAGTACGATTGCTGACATATGCTATTGATCTGACAAGACATAGTAAAATTTGCGTCTAAATAACATCCCAGATTCTTTACTGAACTTGAAACAGGAACGCTGGAACTTTTTATTTGAACACTATTAAAGTTAAGATCTATAAGAGCTTTGTTCGTCCCAAACACGATCACATCTGTTTTATCACTATTTAACTTAAGTTTGTTAGAGTTCATCCAATCTGCAATTTCAACCACACATTTCTCGATTGACTCCTTTTGGTAAGATGCAGTCTCAAGCGTATTATCAAGTGGTACATAGAGCTGGGTTTCGTCTGCGTAGAGATGATAATTTACTCCATGCCGCTCTGCAATGTCAGCTACAGGTGCTGTGTACATGGTGAAAAGTAGAGGTCCCAGGACAGAACCTTGTGGGACACCATATTTTAGAGGAGATGGAGTTGCTTTGTTATTGTCGATGGATACTGTCTGCGTTCTGTTCTTAAGATAAGCATTAAGCCAATAAAGGGCTTTTCCATCGATGCCAAAACGTGAATGCGCGCGAGCCAATAGTATATCATGGTCGATTGTGTCGAAAGCAGCGCTTAAGTCCAGTAGAATCAACAGAACAGACTTTTTATTATCGATGTAACGGAGGATGTCGTTGGCAACTCTTAGCAAAGCAGACTCAGTGCTGTGATGTTTTTTATAAGCAGATTGAAAGTTAGTATGAAGATTGTTAAACGCGAGGTGTTGTAAGATTCTGCTCGATACGATTTTTTCGATGAGTTTGGAGATTATCGGTATGTTAGAGACTGGTCTATAATTTTTCATCTCCTCCTTATCCAGGGATGCTTTTTGATTAACGGTGTTACATAGGCCTGCTTCAAGGAAGATGGAAAGTCGTGGTTTGCTAGACTTGAGTTTATGATGTCAGCTAATGAAGGGGCGAGTTCCTTATGAGCCTCTTTGAAAAGCCAGGCAGGAATTTTATCCAGTACGCAACTTTTGTTTGGCATAGCGATTATAAGTTTATCGACTTCTTCCACTAAAGCAGGCCTGAATTCTTGCAGAGTCGATGAAGGATTAGATGGTGGTTCGTTATTTGGCGTTAAAGTTGATTGGCTGTCAAGTTGATTTCTTATATTATCGATCTTGCCGCCAAAGAATGAGCTGAAATTGTTGCACAGCTGTTCAGTGTCATCGTGAGAAGGAAGTACTGGTTTGTAAGATGAGGTTGGTTTATAAAGGCTTTTCACAAGTTTATAAAGTTCATTAGAATTGCCTTTGCACTCAAAAATCCTTTCTTTAAAATATTTCTTCTTACTTTTGACCAGCATGTCGTTCACTTTGTTTTTAGCATAGACATAAATCTGTCTGTGTATCTCAAGTCTAGACTTTCTCCACTTTCTCTCAGCACATCGGCGCTCTTGTTTTAAGGTGCGTAGTTCATCGGTGTACCGATGGGAGTTCGGGCGGATCGGTACATTTTTAGTTTTAACACGAGCCAGGAGATCAAGTACGGCTTCTACTGTTTCGTTAAAAATCTCTACTTTTTCATGGACAGTCTCTTTGGATGATACTTTCTCTGTCACGTTAGAGTCTACTATTAATTTTCTTAACGTGTCACTGTTGATTTTCCTTGTTTTTCTGTATGTTACTTTCTTTTTCTCAGCTTTAGGTTTCTGAAGGTTTAAATCAAAATGAATACAGCTGTGGTCAGAAATATCACAGTCGTCAACTTTAAGGCTTGACACAATTTGTTCTTTTTTATGAGTTATGATTAAGTCAAGTATGTGTCCGTTCATATGCGTGCTGTTATTCACAAGTTGAGTGAGATTTACTGACTCTATCAGTTTTGAAAATTCTTCCGCTTTTTTATCTGATGCATCATCAATGTGAAAGTTGAAGTCACCCATCAATATCATTTTGCCTGATAGCAGACATCGTTCTAAAATATATTCAGAGAACTCTTTCATGAACATTCCTACGTTTAATTTGTTCTTAGATGATGGCGGAGGACGATAGAGACATATGAATCGTAGTAAATTATTGGAGTAGTTGGCAGTTACTTCAAGATGTTCAAAAGACTTGAATTTAATGGTTTTGACCTTCTGAAGCTTTAGATGTTCTTTGAAAATAATAATAATACCCCCTCCAGTCCTATTTGCTCGTACGTGTAAGTGATTATCATACCCTTCTGGAATAAGATGAGCTAGGGTCGGGTCCTCCTCACTTGTTAGCCACGACTCAGTAATGCAAAAAATATCAAAGTCGTGATCTAGTATGTAATCACAGATTAGAATTGCTTTATTGCATACAGATCTTGCATTTAATAAGCCAACTTTAAAGGTATTATTATTTCTCAGTGGGGTTAACAGTGGATGGACAGTCAGGTTAACAGTGGATGGACAGTCAGGTTAACAGTGGATGGACAGTCAGGTTAACAGTGGATGGACAGTGGGGTTAACAGTGGATGGACAGTGGGGTTAACAGTGGATGGACAGTGGGGTTAACAGTGGATGGACAGTGGGGTTAACAGTGGATGGACAGTCAGGTTAACAGTGGATGGACAGTGGGGTTAACAGTGGATGGACAGTCAGGTTAACAGTGGATGGACAGTGGGTTTAACAGTGGATGGACAGTGGGGTTAACAGTGGGTGGACAGTGGGGTTAACAGTGGATGGACAGTGGGGTTAACAGTGGATGGACAGTCAGGTTAACAGTGGATGGACAGTCAGGTTAACAGTGGATGGACAGTGGGGTTAACAGTGGATGGACAGTGGGGTTAACAGTGGGTGGACAGTGGGGTTAACAGTGGATGGACAGTGGGGTTAACAGTGGATGGACAGTCAGGTTAACAGTGGATGGACAGTCAGGTTAACAGTGGATGGACAGTGGGGTTAACAGTGGATGGACAGTCAGGTTAACAGTGGATGGACAGTGGGGTTAACAGTGGATGGACAGTCAGGTTAACAGTGGATGGACAGTCAGGTTAACAGTGGATGGACAGTGGGGTTAACAGTGGGTGGACAGTGAGAGTGACGGTAGGGTGATTAGTAAAGTGAACAAAGGGTGGACAGTGGGGTTATCAGTAGGTAATTAGGATTATTAGTGGGTGGACAGTGAGGTTAACAGTGGGTGGACAGTGGGGTTAACAATGGATGGATGGTGGGGTAAACTGGATGGACAGTCAGGTTAACAGTGGATGGACAGTCAGGTTAACAGTGGATGGATGGTGGGGTAAACTGGATGGACAGTCAGGTTAACAGTGGATGGACAGTGGTGTTAACAATGGATGGATGGTGGGGTAAACTGGATGGACAGTCAGGTTAACAGTGGATGGACAGTGGGGTTAACAATGGGTGGATGGTGGGGTAAACTGGATGGACAGTCAGGTTAACAGTGGATGGACAGTGGGGTTAACAATGGATGGATGGTGGGGTAAACTGGATGGACAGTCAGGTTAACAGTGGATGGACAGTGGGGTTAACAATGGGTGGACAGTGAGAGTGACGGTAGGGTGATTAGTAAAGTGAACAAAGGGTGGACAGTGGGGTTATCAGTAGGTAATTAGGATTATTAGTGGGTGGACAGTGAGGTTAACAGTGGGTGGACAGTGGGGTTAACAGTGGATGGACAGTGGGGTTAACAGTGGATGGATGGTGGGGTAAACTGGATGGACAGTCAGGTTAACAGTGGATGGACAGTGGGGTTAACAGTGGATTGATGGTGGGGTAAACTGGATGGACAGTCAGGTTAACAGTGGATGGACAGTGGGGTTAACAGTGGATGGATGGTGGGGTAAACTGGATGGACAGTCAGGTTAACAGTGGATGGACAGTCAGGTTAACAGTGGATGGACAGTGAGAGTGACGGTAGGGTGATTAGTAAAGTGAACAAAGGGTGGACAGTGGGGTTATCAGTAGGTAATTAGGATTATTAGTGGGTGGACAGTGAGGTTAACAGTGGATGGACAGTGGGGTTATCAGTAGGTAATTAGGATTATTAGTGGGTGGACAGTGAGGTTAACAGTGGGTGGACAGTGAGGTTAACAGTGGATGGACAGTGGGGTTATCAGTAGGTAATTAGGATTATTAGTGGGTGGACAGTGAGGTTAACAGTGGGTGGACAGTGAGGTTAGCAGTGGATGGACAGTGGGGTTATCAGTAGGTAATTAGGATTATTAGTGGGTGGACAGTGAGGTTAACAGTGGGTGGACAGTGGGATAGATGGTAGGGTGGACTTTTTACATTCCAAGCCCCACACTGTTATTACTAAAATTATTATTCACTACATTAAGGCAGAATAGACAAAAACAGCCATCACGCCCTGTAATCTGGTATCTGGAAAAATGCTGGAGATATTCGTTTGCAATATGTCACTGCAGCAGCCAATCAAGGTAGGAACAGAGGCACAAATCTATTTTAACGGAATATGTTTGGCGTTTAAAGCCAATTTTATACTTTTAGCCCAAACAGTTCATTATCTAAAGTTGAGAGTCATTGGCCTATTCATGACTTCTCAAGTACCAAAAGAGTAACAGGCTGATTACTTCGTTTCAGTCTGTGGTATATGTCTATATGTTGGCCTATCTGATATTCTTAATCTGTGATGTATGTCCGTCATGGTAGCCTACCTGATAGTTTCAATACGTGATGTATGTCCGTCATAGTAGCCTACCTGATAGTTTCAATTTGTGATGTATGTCCGTCATCGCGGCCTACCTGATAGTTTCAATCTGTGATGTATGTCCGTCATCGCGGCCTACCTGATAGTCTAAATCTTCATGGCGGTCAACCTGATAGTTTCAATCTCTGATGTCTGTCCGTCATGGCGCCCTACTTTATAGTTTCAATATGTGATGTATGTCCTTCATGGCGGACGCCCTGATAGTTTCAATCTGTGATGTATGTCCGT
>JAWDGP010007144.1:0-37500 GCA_033675545.1 Elysia crispata | reverse complement strand
AGAAGTAAATAAGTAAATAAAAAAAATAAATATGAAAGAAATAAGTAAAATTATAGCTACACCATGTTGTCGCAGTACCATTTTTACAGATTATATATAGATGTTACATTTAGTTTACACATTATGTGCTAAGAATCGGAAATCAACGGTCTGTATATTTTTGGGGCCATGCTTCCAGTTTTTTTCTGAGATATAGGTTAAATCAAAGGCATTAATTTATGTTCTCTACCAATAGACTAATCCAACTGAACACATCACACTGGCCAAGAGTGAGATAAAGACCGCAGAATAGTTGCTACTGACTTCTGAAATCAGTTTAGAATACCCATACCCAGGAAGTTTGAATTCATCTGTAAAGTGAAATTTAAGAAAGAATAAAAAAAAAAAAAAGAAAATGTGAATAAAAAAATGAAAGAGAGCTTCCATCTTATATTCTGTTATTTGATGGTACAAACGCAGTAATAATTTTGTTATGCCTCTCCTCCCTAAATCTCTGTTTCTTCCAGGTGCTGTGGGGGATGCGGATGGTGACAGCTCTCTGGACTATGTCCATATCACCCAGATGGCTGGACCAAAACGAGGTGACACTGGTCAAGTTCTGGATGTGTTCTCCTCTGTGAGTATCACCAAGCTGTCACTGGGTGCGCGCCTTGCTCAACCTTCCACCGTCCACCTAAGTCCAACATATGGGCAGGGTGGAACCAACGATAGATACACCCATAGGAAAGGATCTGAACATAGTGCTGACTTTGCAAATGATGACGGGGTCACCATCACAAGACATTTTGAGAAGATGCATTTCTTACCTGCAGCTCTGCAGCCGTGGGCCCAGTCTTTAGGCTCCAGGGGAGTTGCGTTGTATGACAAGCCCCCATCCTGACAACATTTTGCTTCAATGAAAGACACAGGAGGAAACTGCTGTGTTGTAAACTCTCTTCTAGTGCCTGTATCAATGTTCGCTTGTATATATATAGAGAGACAGTTCACAGCTCTTCTATCAAGGGTTCAGAGACAAACAGAGTTGTATACAAGCTTGAGTTCTCAGAGAACCTGAGTGGGGAATGAGATATTTATCTTGTTTGATTTATGGACGATAGTGATGGTCCCTAGATTGCATGTTTTCATGTCAGAAATTCTGTAAAAAGTTAAGCGTTTCATTGATGCGAGTTAAAAGTAAACAGAAATAGCAAATCTAATACCAGCGAATAACCAATTCAATCTGCTGCTGATCTGTTGCAGACATTGGCTATCTGTAGGCAATAAATGACATCAAACATAAATTGACACAATCTTGATTGTTGTTAGCAAGATTATTGATAGAGATTAAGGCATTAAGAGAATTCAAACCATTACTATGCCAAGTAAATGTAAAGCTTTAGTAGATTTTTCAGAGGTTATCAAGAAACAAATAGCTTTGATTGATAACAACAGAGTTTTTAAGTTTTGTCTATATTTGTGCAATGCAGGTAATGCCTACATAATTCAGTAATTCTTCAAACAGGTATATATCTGTAAATCTTCTCATTATGTCAAATAGGTTTATTGAAGAACACCAGATATGTTGTGTTGTGAGATTTGAAAAATAAGTGACAGAAAATTTCCAAAATGTGTTGCTAAAGATTCAAAAAGCAATTATTCTCAAATATGTTTGAAACCTACTGGTTCAAGAGAAATTTCGCAAATAAACTGTTCATGAGGAATCATTTCTCCAACATTGTGTTGATAAGTTTTGAGGCCCTATGGATGCGCTGCAGTGCACAGCTACCCACATTGAGGAGGCTTTTTAAAACATTTCATACAAATTGAGAATGCATGCTGAAGAAGAAGAAGAGAAAACATACAGTTATGTATTCTGCCTCTGGATTTTTCATCCATTCATTCATGGGACAGTGCTGTATAGCTGTTGTGCCTGAAGATTCACATTTCGCTGATTGTGTGTATTATAACGATTAATGTCAACACATATTAATAATCTAAACTCAACTCTGACAGATGATTCCATGCATTGATGATGTAACTAAAATATACAAATTTTAATATTTCCAACAGTATTTCTGATCCTGTGACATTGTGAAAGTTTCCCAATTGATATATATATATTGAACATTTGAACATTGCTTACATCATGTTGCTTTCACTGGGCATCAGTGTCATAAAATAACACTTAATTTTTATGTCCGTGATAACAACCTAATTGTTGACTTTACACGTGTTCTCCACAACCTTGAGATTCTCATACCGTGGTGCTCCTGTCTTGCTCAGATACTCACTAGTCTATAGAACTCTCATAAAGCTCGTGATCTTTAATCTCAGTCAAGTTGTGTTCAGTTTGAATGATGCACTTTTATTGGTGGAATCATTTGTGAAGCCTCGTCTTATTTTAATCCTTATCAAAATTTCTAATGATGTACATATAACTATGTATGTGTGTGTGTGTGTGTGTTCTCACAAATGATAGAAATTTAATGCATGAATATTTTCTTCATAGTCCAAAAAAAAAATGAAAGTTTAATGCCATCCTTAAGGAAATCATTTACACTTTCAAACAGTTTGAAACTAAACTATACATGATGCATACTACGACATAAAGTTATATCTGTGTTTTCAGACAATTTGTCTGTCAATATTTCACGCAAATTAACTTCTTTATCTGATGTTTGTAAATAATCTTTTATTCGATTACAGCAATTGCGATCTATGTATTTTACATCACTTAATTTTATTGTCTTTGTTTTTAGCTGCTTGTCAATTATAAGATCTTTTTTCTACTCTTAGCAGAGTTCAGGTTCTTGTTTTCTCTAACCAAGCACTTAAATTGTGAGGGAGCCTGGGATTTTCAGTCCAAGTTGATTTTTAAGCATATTAAGATATATACGTTTTCTGGAACTGCAAACATTTCTAACAAGAATGGCGTTTACAGCTTCTTAAAATTGTTATTAGAAGCTGAGATTTTGGTTTCAGAGATTCATACCTAAGGATACACACTTTTGAGAAAATGGCCTTTAAAGTTTTGGTTCCTTTTCAGTAACTTTTTTAACATTTTCACACACAAAACGACTTCTCTATACCAATTAAAACAAGAAATCAAGTGGAATATTATTGTACAATAATGTTATGGGTGAATGATTAGTATTTATGTCTATTTCTTACATTTTTAATGGTGTATAACCTTTAAAAATCGTCAATATGTGAAGAGTAAGCACTGTCATGGTGTTTGCTTTTCGGTGCAATCACTTTCAATGTCAAGATCGCTAGTATCAGTATCATCCAAGTCAGAGCCAGAAGCACTGGGGCCTGTCCCAAAATAATCATGAAGATGATCTGTGTAGTTCTGGTCTAGTGCATTGTCATCATTCACGCATGAAATCTATTTAATAGAGCAGCAATCCTGCATCGCTTATCTTGAACATCTACATCTAGATGCGCGGGACGCCATTGCTCTAGGCTTCACAACTGATCACAAGCACTTTGACAAAACAAAGGCCATGCCGTCTATTTTAAAACAAATACAAATAAAACGCTTATGGCAAATATAAATATATATAATTTTTTTCTTTTAACACTGTCACTCGAAATCTGTAGTTGTGACTTACGACTGAAGGCCCTCAGCTGCCTCACAATTGTTATGCGTGAGAAGTAGAAATAGACATTAGGAGGAATAAAGATGATTGCGTCAGTTGTTGGCTGCAAGCGGTTACATAATGTGCTGAGTGATTCTGAGTTCTCTCTTGACACAAATGAAACAATTCAACTCAAACTGCTGAAGCTTGATTTATTGTGGATGAAGATTGCCCCCTCATTCATCTCTTATCTCAACCCTGATGTAAAATTTTCAAAATCTTTTTGGTTCTCAATCCCAAAATTTGTCCCTTCTATCGAATCCCTACTGTGTACTTCCTGATGTCTCATAAATCTCTCTCTCTCTCTCTCTCTCTCTCTCTCTCTCTCTCTCTCTCTCTCTCTCTCTCTCTCTCTATCTCGCTCTCTCTCTCTCCATCTCTCTCTCTCTCTCTCTCTCTCTCTCTCTCTCTCTCTCTCTCTCTCTCTCTCTCTCTCTCTCTCTCTCTCTCTCTCTCTCTCTCTCTCTCTCTCTCTCTCTCTCTCTCTCTCTCTCTCTCTCTCTCTCTCTCTCTCTCTCTCTCTCTCTCTCTCTCTCTCTCTCTCTCTCTCTCTCTCTCTCTCTCTCTCTCTCTCTCTCTCTCTCTCTCTCTCTCTCTCTCTCTCTCTCTCTCTCTCTCTCTCTCTCTCTCTCTCTCTCTCTCTCTCTCTCTCTCTCTCTCTCTCTCTCTCTCTCTCTCTCTCTCTCTCTCTCTCTCTCTCTCTCTCTCTCTCTCTCTCTCTCTCTCTCTCTCTCTCTCTCTCTCTCTCTCTCTCTCTCTCTCTCTCTCTCTCTCTCTCTCTCTCTCTCTCTCTCTCTCTCTCTCTCTCTCTCTCTCTCTCTCTCTCTCTCTCTCTCTCTCTCTCTCTCTCTCTCTCTCTCTCTCTCTCTCTCTCTCTCTCTCTCTCTCTCTCTCTCTCTCTCTCTCTCTCTCTCTCTCTCTCTCTCTCTCTCTCTCTCTCTCTCTCTCTCTCTCTCTCTCTCTCTCTCTCTCTCTCTCTCTCTCTCTCTCTCTCTCTCTCTCTCTCTCTCTCTCTCTCTCTCTCTCTCTCTCTCTCTCTCTCTCTCTCTCTCTCTCTCTCTCTCTCTCTCTCTCTCTCTCTCTCTCTCTCTCTCTCTCTCTCTCTCTCTCTCTCTCTATCTATCTATCTATCTATCTATCTATCTATCTATTTATGTATATAGCTTTTTCTATCTCTCATCCTTCCCTGCATCAATATCTAACCCATTCTACTGTATCAATCATCAGTAGCCTTCTTTGTTTTCCTTTCAACATCTTCCCCCTTGCAAAGAAATAAATGTGTAAAAAGCATAAGCTCATCACTGGCAAAATTATTTATCTTAACGCCTGAATATAGAGGAGCTGACAAATGTGGCAGAACTTATTGTCCACCTTGTCTGTCTGAGTTCTATGTTTTATTGTTTCAATCCTGTTTATTAACATTTTAATTCATTTACTTTAATAGAGTCTGTTTTGTTACTCTGCCGAGATGTTAATTTAAATTGCGTTTTTTTCTTCCTAACTTTATGATTGCTATAATGAAAAAGAGATGGATTATATTTCTCTTATATTTTCCAACTGTCTATAGTATATATCTCAATTAACCTTAAGGTGACTGATGTCCTTGAAACATATTCTTGGCATACTGTGTCAGCCTTACCTGGTCAACTCCCGAGGTCAGGCTCTTCATGTAGTAGAAGCAGTGTAAAGATTATGTTTCTATAGATATACCACTCATATTCACTTGACATAAGGACGCTATGTCGGTCTTTATAAGTTGATGACTGAAATCACCATAACAACTACATGTTTCACACTAGTAAAGGCAGACATATCTTCTTTAGATTAATATGGATTACTCTTGTGGAACAATTATACTTTTCGTTGTTTTTAGGGAAACTCCCTTTTGTTTTGATTTTCGTCATGAAATTGAATTGTTGGAAACCTTGTCATTTTGTGAACAATATTGTTTTCCTCAAAATTTTAGTTTCTAAATTAATGTTTTAACAGCTGAATAATTATATTGTAAAATTTTGAATACATTTGTTTTGTCATTGATGCAGCATGTTCCTTCATTTTATCATATGAAAGACATTCATTGATTCAGGATGTTCAAACTTCTCTATAAATACAAGGATGAGACTGAGATCTGATTGATAATGAATTGCATGGAATTTGGTTTTAAAGCTTCTATCACAGAAATAACAAAAATTAAATGATAAAAATGGAAGATGTTTCTGGCAAACCTAACAAGCATCACTAAAATTCAAGTTTAGGATTATAATAAAAAAAAATTTAAAAAAAGCAAATCTTTTGTTCTGTTTGTTTGGCTTTTTTGTGATGAAATCTTTGTGTGAAAACTTTGTAAAGTGTTATATCATTACCTATGCGTAATTTTCTCTTTGTTATTTCCGAAAGTATCTCTGGTGTTTTATGCTTTTTCCTTTTAAAACTGAAACCACTAAATGTCGTCTAGTTTTGATGAAATAGTTCCTATAATGATTTTGATAATTTTCAAATGTAGCAAAAACTGATACCATTTTATTTTGTCAAAAAATCCAACTGATAAATGTTGGGATTGATTTTTTTCCTAAAATCCAAATTCATGTGATAATTAAAACCCTTTTGGAAGTGAAGTTCTGATTAAATTATAATAGACATGGTTTGTATCTTGGTTAACTCCCCTGTCTTTTGTAAGTCCTCTTAATTGTCATTGGAATTACAGTATAAGATATAAACCCCTCCCTTCCCCCTCCTCTCTTGAAAAAAAGAATTAAAAATAGAAAAAAAATAAATAAAGGATAGGGATGAGCTTACGCTGTACTTTCTAAACTTAATTTTATATCCTTATAAACACTTGTTAGAATATCCTTATAAACGCTTGTTAGAATATCCTTATACACACTTGTTAGAATATCCTTATAAACACTTGTTAGAGTATCCTTATTATTGCTTGTTAGAATATCCTTATAAACACTTGTTAGAATGTCCTTATAAACACTTGTTAGAATATCCTTATAAACACTTGTTAGAATATCCTTATAAACACTTGTTAGAGTATTCTTATAAACACTTGTTAGAGTATTCTTATAAACACTTGTTAGAGTATTCTTATAAACACCTGTTAGAAAGCTATAAATTCCTGCAAAGACTGTCTGAAGGTGCACTGTCTTGCAAAAATCCACATGAGCCCATTTGCCTTAACTTAATTTATAGGTTCGCCATCATAGGCATTTCATAGCTCGGAGTTTTCTTGCCTTCCTGTAACAAGAGAGGTTTTGAAAAAAATACATCCATTTCTGAAATCAATCTAAATGTAAAGAATTTCAAATGCTTTATACAGAAAAAGTAACATTTCTACGTGATTTCAGGAACACATTTTATTTCTGATAGCAAGGATCGAAAACGTCCTGTAAACATTTTCCCCCTCACATTTTGAAGTTTAAACTCAGATTATTATGATAAATATGCTTGGATTGGCTGTTGTCAAGCATAACATATTTCTAATGAAGCAATGCAAAAACTGAGTACGTTTAGGCTTCATGCAATCAAAATATATTCCAAATGCTCAAATCTCGATTGATTTTGGGCTATCAGGAAATAAAGACCAAAATTTGACAAGAATAGCCATCTATTTGGTTTTTTTTTAGCCTATCGTCCTTTTTTAACCGATTTTCTTTTTCCTGATCAAGATACTAGTTGAGTTGCTGAGAAGGACGTCGCTCAGAAATCTAAAGTCCAACACATAGTTCGGGCACTGACAAGACGTGATGATCTTTGATTTCAGTCTCTACATCCAGGTATATAAAGGTTGTACTCAATTCGTCTGTGGAAGGGAAGTCAGAGAAGAGATCATTGGTTGATTCTGTTATTTTTTCTATTAATTGAGTCTTCTATTGAGGAAGCAAGTCTTAATAAATAATTTTGTCATTGAGCTTCGTAATCAAAAGCGTAATAGGAATTAAATTTAGGCAAGGGATTTTTACCTCATAGCATTTACAATGAATTGAGTAGCAAAAGTGTTCACAACTCAGTTTGCCATTTCCAGAATTACAGATTGACCAGTGAACCAACAGTTTTGTTATGTTCACTGATTCTTGAGCCAACTATACTCACTGTTTTGTGAACCAACAGTTTTGTTATGTTCACCGATTCTTGAGCCAACTATACTCACTGTTTTTGATGCTTTCTAGAACAGGGTAACAGAGATTCTTGTCTCCTGGGAGGGAGGTCAGGGCGACCTTGACTTCGAAATCTTTCACCCTGTAACTGAATTCATGGTAATCGATTCCATTGCCCTTCATGCCCACAGTGTTGGAGCCCAAGTAGGTCAGCTCATTGATACCAGAGTCGTCTGGGGGAGAGATACAGGTAGCACCGGCTAGCTGTCAACGAGTTCAAGAAATCGGTTTATCACACGGTTGGGGAGTAGCTCGTCAAATTTCTTGCAAAGTCTTATAAGGAAATAAATGTGTTTAGTGTTGTAGCAATAGAGTCCCCTTCAGTATCTTACCATGTCCGGGGTGTCCATAACAATGATAGGCTGTCTGATAGAGATGTCGTCGTGTATAAGTCATGCTTTAGTTAGGTTAAGGATGGTCGCGTCGCGTCGTGTATAAGTCTTGTGAAATTTTCTTTTAGAATGTTCGCGTCGTGTGTAAGTCTTGTTTTGTGTTGTTTGGGTGTGATGCCGTCGTGAAAAACTGTTTCATGTTGGTTGAGGTTGGTAGCGTCGAGTAGACGTTTTGTTTTATGTTGCCTCAGGGTGTATGTCTTTTTAAATGTCATAAATTTGATATTTATTTTTGTATTATAAGTACAAAGCCAACACTGTTTGCTGGATATATATATATATATGGTTTATCACTTTTTATATGAATTGAAGGATTTCAAGAAGCTGTGTAGAATATATTTTGTATTTTCAAATGCTAGACATTTTTTTCTCTGCAAGTCAAGCCATAAACATCTGAACTTTCGAACAAACATTTTTTTCTCTTACTGATACCTTCCTCCTCCAGAAATTAAAGAAAAAAAATGCAAGTATAATATAGAATCACTGACGTCGATTATCTCATGAAATATGCATAGGCTGTGACTCGCAATAGCAGAGGACCAATGAATAAAGACAGAAACAAATAAAAAAATATTTGTTGCGTTTCGAATCTATGCCCTTGGTAGAAAAAATACACATTTCAACAATGGTACTAGCGAACTTCTTCCTCTAGAGCTGCCTATAGAGTTAGAAGTGAATTTTTCTATTGCTGAGACGTGTCTAACCATGAAAGTGTTAGTACCAGCACCGGACCCTGCGGCCGACTAACTTCATTTGAACATCGGGACTGGGAACCATTAGAAACACTCAACACACACCATATTTTAACAACTGCTCTGAAATCGAGAAAGCCAACAGAAACACATCTGACATCATATGTCAACTGCTCTAAAATCGAGAAAGCCAACAGAAACACATCTGACATCATATGTCAACTGCTCTAAAATCGAGAAAACCAACAGAAATACATTTGACATCATATGTCTACTGCTCTAAAATAGAGAAAGCCAACAGAAACTCACATCTGACATGATATGTCAACAGTACTGCTCTAAAAACAAGAAAGTCAACAGAAACTCACATCTGACATCATATGTCAACTGCTCTAAAATCGAGAAAGCCAACAGAGACTCACATCTGACATCATATGTCAACTGCTCTAAAAACGAGAAAGCCAGCAGAAACTCACATCTGACATCATATGCAAACCGCTCTAAAATCGAGAAAGCCAGCAGAAACTCACATCTGACATCATATGCAAACTGCTCTAAAATCGAGAAAGCCAGCAGAAACTCACTTCTGACATCATATGTCAGCTCTCTAAAGTCGAGAGAGAAAGAGAGATAGAGAGATATAAAGAGAGTAAGAGAGAGAGAGAGAGAGAGAGAGAGAGAGAGAGAGAGAGAGAGAGAGAGAGAGAGAGAGAGAGAGAGAGACGTGGTTATGGCTCTAGAAACTGCCAACTTACTGCGATTAGTGTGTGAGTTTGGAATCTCACCTAATCAAACGCCGCTCAGCGGACAGCCAGGCTTGGTATCTTAGGCTTGCGAGGGATAAATTCAGATAGTCACGAAGCTACATTGTTGTTATAGTTATAGCTTGCATTGATTCATGTCACCTGATTGAGCGATAGTAATTTCGGTGTCTTACTTGAATTCTATGACTCATGTCGAGCTCTAGCTCCTTATCTTCATTTCCTTGTTTCTCTACGTCGTCTGTGGCATCATTGTCATCCTTTAATCTTTTCTCACCAGTCTCCGCATTCTAGTCATTTCTCTCTCTCTCTCTCTCTCTCTCTCTCTCTCTCTCTCTCTCTCTCTCTCTCTCTCTCTCTCTCTCTCTCTCTCTCTCTCTCTCTCTCTCTCTCTCTCTCTCTCTCTCTCTCTCTCTCATTCTCTCTCTCTCTCTCTCTCTCTCTCTCTCTCTCTCTCTCTCTCTCTCTCTCTCTCTCTCTCTCTCTCTCTCTTTCTCTCTCTCTGTCTCTTGGTTTATCCATCCATCTAATTATATTTGACTGTTTCTTCATTATTCGCTTTCTTTAATGTTTTCCTTTTCTTATATGGAATAATTTTTGCAGCACCAAATAGAGACAATTTGATAAAGTTTGATTAATCAGGAAAATTCGGACTTTACTCTTGTGCATCTAGATCTAGAGAAATATAAATACTGTAAACAACCAATTCTATATTTCAGCTCTGGATAGGTTTTAGTCTTTTGATAACATGAGTAAGCTGTCTAGGCTCTTTCAAAACATTATGCCAAGATGTGCATTATTTACAGGTCCGAATTGTAGAGAAAAATATACGTTTTGTGAGCAGCACCAAAACTTTCTTACCATCATAATTATTCATGTTGAATTATGAAGATTCACCGACTCGATTCTGTTTACAGTACACGCCGAACACCCCCACTCTCTAAGAACGGGGGACCCTGGTGTCAAGTGTCCGGCGCTATTGTGCGTGTTGTGTTGGGAAGGAAAACCAAGAGACTATAATATACATCAAAGTTTGTGGCTGCTTTATATATCGAGTCTGATTCTGTGACCACGAATTTCAAATCGGAAATACGTAGGTTTAGTTCAAGAGTTTCCAAACTTTATTTCTCGCAGACTATGGTGATGTTTTGTCCAGAATGTCGGTAAAACAATTCTGACAATCCGATTAGTGCTGGATCAGGTAGTGAAGCATATATACGCACACAGACACGGCACAAACTCAATTCTGTGAACATTTTAATTTTTTTTTATATATAAAGTTTGACTTGAACTAATCGACATAAACTGAGCACATGGAAATGCGTGATGTACTACCGTAACTACTGAGCAGACATCTGCTAGAGACATTTTGTCTCATTAGGATTATTGAATCATAGGTAACAAGATTAAATCATTTTTAAAAAGTTAAACAATTTTTAAAGAAATTCTCTGTTCATTGCGTTTGTTTTATCTTGTTATTTAAAAGTATCCCCTAGGTTTGCTAATGGAGCAACTCACTCATGCATCGGATCCAAGGCAAGTCAAGCGATAGCTTATTGCAGGCAGGAGGCTCGCCTGGGTCATACACTGCCTCATACAGCACACCCTACAGCAGGGCAAACAAATAGTACAAGAGTTATTGAAACGCTCAGATGCAAGACCTTTTAACGAAAACTTAAGTAATGATAACTGTGTTTCTATAAAAGCCTCGTACCAATATCTTGGTAGCTGAATATTAAGTCTTTCCTTAGCTTCTGCCTTACCACTGCTAGTTACTGGTTGATTTAAAGTTAAAATTGGTTGGCCATTCTAGTATGGACACCACAAACATTTCATAGATGACCCAAATTAAACAAATCTAAATCAATGCAGACTTTACAATGCGATATCATGCGGAGACATGTATAAGAATACTACACAGGGCCATCTGAATAAATAAAATTCGTTTCCGACGATAGTAAACTAACGCTTTGTCATGGGCTACAATGTATCGTAAAGTTTGTAAACTTTATTAACTCCGGCTCTAATCAGAAATAATTGACAAGAGTCTGTCCAAAAAAAAAATTAAAAAAAACAAAAAACATACAACTCAAGAACTCGTCGGAATTGCTAGTGGAACGGCAGGTTCTGAGGTAGTTTTAGACAAAAGTGCTAGTGGTACAGCAGGTTCTGAGGCAGTTCTAGACAAAACTGCTAGTGGTACGGCAGGTTCTGAGGTAGTTCTAGACAAAAGTGCAAGTGGTACGGCAGGTAGATCTGGTGCTAGTGATACTGCAGATAGAGCTAGTGCTAGTGCTACGACAGGTAAGCTTAGATCTAGTGCTAGTGCTACTGCAGATAGATCTAGTGCTAGTGCTACGACAGGTAGATCTGGTGCTAGTTCCAGGCAGGTAGATCTAGTGCTAGTGCTACTGCAGGTAGATCTAGTGCTAGTGCCACTGCAGGTAGATCTAGTGCTAGTGCTACTGCAGGTAGATCTAGTGCTAGTGCTACTGCAGGTAGATCTAGTGCTAGTGCCAGGCAGGTAGATCTAGTGCTAGTACTACGGCAGGTAGATCTAGTGCTAGTGCTACTGCAGGTAGATCTAGTGCTAGTGCTACTGCAGGTAGATCTGGTGCTAGTGCCAGGCAGGTAGATCTAGTGCTAGTGCTACTGCAGGTAGATCTAGTGCTAGTGCCACTGCAGGTAGATCTAGTGCTAGTGCTACTGCAGGTAGATCTAGTGCTAGTGCCAGGCAGGTAGATCTAGTGCTAGTGCCAGGCAGGTAGATCTAGTGCTACTGCTACTGCAGGTAGATCTAGTGCTAGTGCTACTGCAGGTAGATCTAGTGCTAGTACTAAGGCAGGTAGATTTAGTGCTAGTGCTAAGACAGGTAGATCTAGTGCTAGTGCTACTGCAGGTAGATCTAGTGCTAGTGCTACGACAGGTACCGGTAGATCTGGTGCTAGTGCCAGGCAGGTAGATCTAGTGCTAGTGCTAGGACAGATAGATCTAGTGCTAATGCCAGGCAGGTAGATCTAGTGCTAGTGCTACGACAGGTAGATCTGGTGCTAGTGCTAGGCAGGTAGATCTAGTACTAGTGCTACTGCAGGTAGATCTAGTGCTAGTGCTACGAGAGATAGATCTGGTGCTAGTGCCAGGCAGGTAGATCTAGTGCTAGTGCTACTGCAGGTAGATCTAGTGCTAGTACTCCGGCAGGTAGATCTGGTGCTAGTTCTTATGGTTCCTCCCATTTCAGCAGTTTATGAAAGGTTTATTTGTGGGTTGTTTTCCAACATGATTTTGGCTTACCCTCGATAATAGCTATCAAAAAAAATATCATGTTTTAGGGGAGTCCGGATTGGTTAGTGCAAAAGCTATTGGCTGATCCGACCTCTTAACTTTATTTAATAATTGTTATATAGTTCTGTCTTATTCTCTGTACACTAAGTTTCGGTAGCTTTAAGACGCTTCGCCTCTATCACGAAGAAGAGACGTACCTTTAACTCCAAATTCAGCCTAGATCTAGATCTAGATTTAGATTCTGGATCTTGCCGCGAAATAGAACTAACCTTAAGAAGTCACTAATCGATGTTGATCGTTTGAAAAAAAATCCAAGAATAATGGCATTGTATTTTCCTAGATAAAGAACTAGATTAGAATATTATTGGATGCAATATATTGTGAAATGCCAACTTGGAAGTGGTAGTCGCTACTGCTAGATTACTGTTTCCCTTTCTGTAATCATGAAGGCCAAGTTAGAAGATGATTCTTTTTCTTACGTCGTGCAGGATTAGTGGATTCGTTAATAAGATCATTTAGCGATATCTTCAAGCGGCGCTCATCGTAAATTATTTAATTATTTATTTATTTATTTATTTTGTGTCAATGCGCGCCCTATTGAGATCATATACTCTACACTAACCTCTAGCTTGATTCTAGATATATAGATTACAGCACTTTTGTTAACAAATCTCAACTACAAATTTTAGGTCTACGACTAGGTGTAATATTGAATCTGAAAAGTGGGATAAAATTAGGTCATACAAGAGGTCCAGCCAATTAAAAAGTTCTGGAAAAAGAAAACTAGACGATAGTTCAAGCATGATTCAAATGAACATGCACACATTTACTTTGAAGAAAAGCAAACTTTAAATTAATTTCATCCGACTTAAAATACGTAAACATGAAGAACGTTGATTTTAAGACTGTTTGGTTAATCAAAACAAATTTGGTATAAACAAAATTAAGATGTTATTATTGCAACAAAACATAATGAATAAACAACAGCATTGTAAATCTAATTCCAAAATTTTTGTTCAGATTTCATTGATTACATTTGAGACTAGTATTGGAAGTTCAAAGTTTTGAAAACTTCAGTCCCGTTCATTGAATGGTTTCCAAGGAATACGTAGAAAAGAAATCGGATTTCCTTTTATCATACCACCACCATAAGAACCACCACCACCACCACCACCACCACCACCACCATCACCAACACCACTACCACTGCTACCACCACCACCACCACCACCATCACCATCACCAACACGATCACCACCACCACCACCACTATCACCACCACGATCACCACCACCATCATCATCATCACCACCATCACCACCACCACCATCACTACCATCACCAGCACCAGCACCACCACCATCATCATCACCACCGGCACCACCATCACCACCAGCAACAACAACAACAACAACAACAACAAATAATAATAATAATAATAATAATAATAATAATAATAATAATAATAATAATAGTAGTAGTAGTAGTAGTAGTAGTAGTAGTAGTAGTAGTAGTAGTAGTAGTAGTAGTAGTAGTAGTAGTAGTAGTAGTAGTAGTAGTAGTAGTAGTAGTAGTAGTAGTAGTAGTAGTAGTAGTAGTAGTAGTAGTAGTAGTAGTAGTAGTAGTAATAATAATAATAATAGTAATAATAGTAATAATAATAATAATAATAATAATAATAATAATAATAATAATAATAATAATAATAATAATAATAATAATAATAATAATAATAATAATAATAATAATAATAATAATAATAACAACAGTACAATTATAATGATTTTTATTACTTATAAAATGTCTCAAAGTCTAGGAATGAATAATTTATCATAAACTGATATAAGAAAATCATCTTTAATGTTTAAAACAGAACTTGTTGAAAATTATCCGCAGTTAAAAAAAGATAATGATTGTACTATAAATAACTAATTTTCATACCCATTCGTCTGGAAAGAATTTTTTTTATACTCTTCACGCGAAATAAATGAGCTCCTTGTTAGCTTTTTTCTTTACAATCGGCTTCAAAAGAGTTCTATGAAAAATTTCTGCGAATAGAGTGAGAAGCAGCGAGGTGATGCAGTACATACTTGGTTGTAGTCAAACATCATGTGAGAGTCGAGTTCTCCTGTCGCCGCCCAGGTCGTCCAGAAACCCTCCAACTTGTTCTCGTAGTCTACTGCTACAATGGTCACAAGCTGAGGAACGGTCAGTAGCACTGTTAGTGCGGTATATTATGTCAGTAGCACGATACAATCTGGTCCAGTACATTATGTTAGTAGCACGGTAAGTCATATACATTAAGTCAGTAGGATCGAGCAGTCCGGTCCGGTAAATAATGTTGATAGGACGGTAAGTCCGTTCATTTTGTCAGTAGCATGGTAAATCCGGGATATTGTATCAGTAGCACTGTAAGTCTGGTACATTATGTCAATAGCACGATAAAATTCGGTCCGGTACATGATGTCAGTAGCACAGTAAAATCTATTCGATACATTATGTCAAAAGCACAGAAAAAGCAAACCCCATACATGATGTCACTAGCATGGTACAATCCAGTCCTGTACATGATGTCAGTAGCACGGTACAATTCAGTCCTGTACATCATGTCAGTAGCATGGTAAAACCCAGTCCGGTACATCATGTTAGTAGCAATGTAAAATTCAGTCCTGTACATCATGTCATTAGCATGGTAAAAACCGGTACAGTGCACTATCTCAGTAGCATGGTAAAATCCAATCCGGTACATTATGTCAGTAGCAAGATTATCTCAGTAGCATGGTAAAATCTAGTCCGGTACCTTATGTCAGTAGCAAGATTTAAATCCTGTCCAGTACATAATGTCGTCAGTAGCGCGGTAAAAAAAAATTCTGTCTATGTTAAAACGAATGAATTCATTAAGGTGAAACATTATAAAAGCCTACTTTAATTTAGTCCGTGTGCTTCTGAATATCTGATCGAAGGACCTAGGCATCCCTCTCTGTTCAGAATGTTTTTAAAAGAAAACACCAGGGGCATTCTTAACATTAGTTAAATCTCATTTCCAAAATGATCTAAAGAAAGATGCTTCAAATCAGACTCAACGAATTTGCTACTCTTTTTTCTTTGTTTTCCCTTATATCAAAGCCTGTTTTTTCTACATGATCTCCATGTAATTTAGTTCTATGATCGCCTGAGCTCTCTCTATAATTATTTACATGTGATGCTTTTTTCTTTAATGTCGTTCACTTTTCATTGTAAGCTCGAGATGATCAGGCGTTCTGCTTGTTGCTGCAGTCACCCTCTGTGGCTTGACCCAAACGGCGTGCCTGAACTACTGTTACAAATGTATGGCTAAGAGGTGTGTATCTCTTACACGTATCATATAAATGTAAAGGTCAACCCCTTCCCCCCATCCCAATCCCCCCACCCATCCGCCTCGCTTGGCTCAGACCGAATAGGGTCTACCTGAAAGAGACCTGCTTTTGAATGAAAATAACAGGTAAGAAAAATAAAATCCAACAAAAATACATCCTCATGTTGCTTGAGCCACAAAGTATCTACATGACGAAGAGCAGCTTCATCTTTCTAATCAAACATTGTATATGTACCTCCTCATCAGATTTAAGATCAATGACTGCTGCCTGGAGAGCAAGAGGCATACAACAGTCCAGTGGCGGGGTCTCACTGGGTTGTTTTCTTGTTCTCGTGTCAGCTGGTAGGGGGCTCGCCCCAGCCACGAGGACGGCAAGCACTACCAGGGACAGCATCTTCCTCACTCAATGATAAAAGCCTGGAAAATTGAATGGGAAAACAAAAACCTGTATCCATAGCAAAATGCACAAATAAAGAGCTGTAAAATTGAATGGGAAATTAAAAACTTGAATCCATAACAAAATGCGCAAAAAAGAACTGTAAAATTAAATGGGAAAACAAAAACTTGATTCCTTAGCAAAATGCACAAAAAAGAATTGTAAAATTGAATGGGAAAACAAAAACTTGAATCCTTAGCAAAATGCACAAAAAGCTATAAATTTGAATGGGAAAAAAAACTTGAATCTTAGCAAAATGCACAAAAAAAGATCTGGAAAATAGAATGAAGCAAAATATGATCCAAAGCAAAATGCACAAAAAAAAAGAGCTGGAAAATTGAATGACACAAAATGTGATCCTATAGCAAAATGTATTAAAAAAACGAAAAGTAAAAATCAATAAAATAAACCAGAAGTCCTTGGTATAATGCTTGAACTTTTAATTAGGCTTTAAACTACAGAATGACTTTTTTTCTTTTAGGTGGGAGTTCCATATTTGTTAGGACTAAGCTTTTTTAGCTGTCGGTTAGTACAAAAAAAAAAGTCACAAGGTAAAGAATCCTGTAAGGAGCTTTTCATCGCGGTTGACCTTAGGTTGCAGTGATATCAGAAATGTTCAAGCTCCAGAGCTTTCATCACGTGATCTCTGCACCCAGTTTTAGCCAAGATCGAGAGAAGGCAAGACTATATAAATTATTCAGTACATAACCTACGACTCCTCATTGATGACTCAGCGACCGCTCTAGGTAGGCTATTACATGGGAAGTAACTGTGTTATAGCTCTGATCTGTCTTAGTTATCGACGTTTTAATCACATGAGAGTAATGATAACTGATTTATTCTTTTAGGACCATCCTCCAAAAAAAAAAAAAAAAAAGACAGTTACTAATAGGCAGAGCTATTAGTTTTTATGAGTTTATGTTTTTGTTTCAGCTGAGAGTTGCTGTAAAAACTTTACTCGTCACAAAGAGGATCTCAATCACTGATCTGACACGTTGGAACATCATTGAAAGAATGATTCCTCTCTGATTGAGGAGACGTCAAATAGCTCAGTCGCTGGAGCATGCAATTAAGAATTAAAAAAAAAATATCTGGATCAAGATTTGAATCAGATTTCTCTAGTCAAGTGTTTGTTTTGACAGAGGCCTCACTCTGTCTCTATAGGATCTACACGGTACCTGGAGACACCAGAATAACGAGGGAGAATATGGGAATATGAGATCAGGAAATGGAGGTGAAAACAGAGTTCTAAACTGAGGGTAATTTTTAGAACAAATCGGCTCAATACTTTAAGGGCAGTGCGAAGATCTCGGACCACGATGTAAGGGAGAATGTGGAGATCTGAGCTTAGATATTAGGGAGAATTTGGAGATCTAAGCTCAGGATATTAGGGAGAATGTGAAGCTCTGAGACCACACTATTAGGGAGAATGTGGAGATCTAAGCTCAGGATATTAGGGAGAATGTGAAGCTCTGAGACCACACTATTAGGGAGAATGTGGAGATCTGAGCTCAGGATATAAGGAAGAATGTGGAGATCTGAGCTCAGGATATTAGGGAGAATGTGGAGATCTGAGATCACACTATTAGGGAGAATGTGGTGATCTGAGCTCATGATATGAGGGAGAATGTGGAGATCTGAGCTCAGGATATTAGGGAGAATGTGAAGCTTTGAGAGCACACTATTAGGGAGAATGTGGAGATCTGAGATCACACTATTAGGGAGAATGTGGAGATCTGAGCTCATTATATGAGGGAGAATGTGGAGATCTGAGCTCAGGATATTAGGGAGAATGTGAAGCTTTGACAGCACACTATTAGGGAGAATGTGGAGATCTGAGCTCATGATATGAGGGAGAATGTGGAGATCTGAGCTCAGGATGTTAAGGAGAGTGTGGAGAACAGAGCTGATGATATCAGGAAGAATGTGGAGATTTAGGCTCATGATATTAGGGAGAATGTGGAGATCTGAGATCACGACAATAGGGAGAATATGGAAATCTGAGATCCGGATAAGATAAGATAGACTTTCAACTTCACCCCTTAAGGGTCAATCTTTTTCACAAGTGTCAGCAGATTAAAATGATTAAAAACTATCATTCTGAATTGTAGACTTATTACGTTATATTCGAGCCTCACTTCTTTAAAAAAATCCAATATCAAGAAAGAGAATGCACATGACCATAATTATATCATAAAGTTTTTTGTCATGCGATGAAACAAGCTCGGAGCCATCAAAAACTGCCGTTCTCTCTCTTTTTCTCTTGCTCTCTCTCTCTCTCTCTCTCTCTCTCTCTCTCTCTCTCTCTCTCTCTCTCTCTCTCGCTGTCCTCCTATCTCTCTCCCTATCCCTATCTCTTTCTGTCGCTCTCTCTGTCCCCCTGTCTCTTTCGTTGTCTCTCCTCGTTCTTCCTTTTTAATTCGATAACTACAGATCCTACACCCCGGCAGGTCGACGCATGCCATTAGACTCCATCCTTTATAAAGTCTGCTATACTTTTAAACTGTAAGCAATACTTTGTAGCATGTTGGTAAACGAGAAACATCCTAATATGATCAATGGAAATAGCACGAAAACAATCAGATTTTGTTGTTGTTGCATCTTTGCTACCTGAGAGCTAAATAAAACAAGTATTAAAGAACAATTCAGTCTGATATGTCCTTGTGAAAAAAAGAAAAAGAGAGAGAAGAGAGATAGAATCAGAGAAAAAAAAGAGACAGAGAGAGAGAGACAAAGGAGATGGAAAAAGATCGAGAGGCAGAGAAAGAAAGACAACAGGCAGAGAGAAATGAAGAGAGAAGGATAGAGAAAAAAAGAGAGAAGAGAAAGAGAGAGATAAGTGTGAAAGAGAGCAAAAGAGAGAAGAAAGAGAGAGATAGAGAGATAGAAAGCAAAAGAGAGGAGAAAGAGAGAGATATAATAATTATAAGCCCTCACGATAGAGGTCCAATTGTTACTCCTTGATGGTAAGAAATTTTAACTCATCACTTGGTTCTGAAAATGAAAATTAACAACATTAAGAAACTCTAGAACTTGATACTGTAGAATCGTGAAAAGAAAATGAGATGTACTACTGTGAAAAAATTAACCCGTAACCTCTTGAAGAGGTAATCTATTATTCATGAAATTTGAATTCTATTAATTCTCACCTGTTACTTGCTGTTACAGTAGTCCTTTGAAATGGAGGCCAGAAAAGAGATCTATTATCATTTTATAATGTGGCGATATCTTGTCTTACACAACAAAAAATATCATTTGTTATCAAATATTGTATCATTCACTTACAAGCCTTTAGTTCTGGTCAAAACTCTCCAAACCAGGCTCAGCTTATCTAATCAGTGACGCTATCTTGGCTGAGATAAGCTGCGCACGCTTCGCGGAAGAACGGTGCAGAAAATCAGACCGCGGATTGTTTGGGGTTGTGTCGGCTGGAGAATGGCGCGGAGGGTCAATTATTGGAGCAACGTCTTGGTTTCAAAGTTAATCAAACATATCTTCATATAACGTTCAGTGAACGGCACCAGCTGTCCAGTCCACAGGATGCAATGGATGAACAAAACTCCACGGAATGATGAATCTTTATAGAACTGGAACAGATTCTCGATCGGTCACCCCTGCTGATTATTTCTGCTCATTTCGCAGGATGCAATGGATGAACAAACCTCCACGGAATGATGAATCTTTATAGAACTGGAACAGATTCTCGATCGGTCACCCTGCTGATTGTTTCTGCTCATTCCGACAAACGTATCAATGCCTTGATTTAAGAAGAAAGAAAAAGGCTGGAAAAAATCTGTGTCTAAATATGATGGCAGGACAAATGGATCACGTGACGAAATCCGGACACAACCAAATCCTACAGAGGGTTTAGGACTTGTGGTCTCTTGTAACAATGAAATCAGCAAAGCAAGAATCTCAGATCATAAACATGTCAACCTAGGGAAGACCATCGACTTTTGTAACATTCAAGGAACTGACGCCAGCAAGGCAGCATCGCCATAAGACAGATCACAAATTGCTGTGTGTGCAAGATCTGAACCCGAGGCGTTAGTATAGACGCTGGTGTGGAAAGGACACGATACAATAAAATATAAAAAATATAGGTGAATGAGAAATCGAAAAGTTCAAAATGTTTTAAAGATTAACACTCTCGAAAGCTGGCGTTTTACTCGCTTGTATTTTTGTGCTGATTACATATTTATGTCAAAGTTTATTACCAACTAAATACATAATGCCGATTATTATACGTGTTCCTTTAGAAATAAAATAAGTCAATTTTGAACTCCTTACGGCCTGCAACTCTTTCATAGTGTCTTATGCAGACTCGCATTAATATGTATGTGGAGCTAAGGGGAGTGCTGATAATATAGTCTTCCACAGGTTACATAATATATACAATTAAGTATATATATATATATGGAGGCACTGACGTCTTGGGTTATACTTCATAAGTTGGTCTCAGTTGTATTTTGGAGTTCCTGTAGTGACAGTGCCTATGCCGTTGTCCGATATATAATGTATAACTATATTGTTCTTTTGTTTCCAAATGTCAACCTGGCAAGTCTTGTAAGAGAGGAACTCATCACTATGAAGAGTGAAGTGGATGGCCATTCATCATTGGAGGATCGGGAATAAAGGTCGTTTTGAGTTTTTAACGTCGTGTCTGTTTATATCTAAGTTCTGTCTGGATCATATTATTCAATAAGTCATATTTTAAAATGTACAAACATAAGAAATATAATTTTATATATATATATATATATATTTTTTTTTTTTTTTTTGGGGGGGGGCATGGATAATACTAATTGAAGACCGCCATGACTCAGGCATTGAATGATCATTTAAGCATTTTCATTTTGTGAAACTTTAACTTTCTTTCTTTCTCTGTTCCCTCAGTCTGCAGTATAGCTATTTTGTTGAATGCTGTCTCAAGCCTCGACACCCGCACATCTTTAGTTAGAAAATAGTTGACTTAGCACTCCACTGACACTCAAAGAAGCCGAGAGAGTGAACTTTGTAGAACTGCGCGGCTGTTAGGCACGCTACCATAATAGGACTTTAGGTTGGCCTGCAGTTAACATGAAACAGTACGAAGCACTGAGCTTTTATACTTTCTTCTAGTGGGTTCTATCACCATAGGAGGATAATTAAACATCCTAGCTCGTTGCATTTACATTATCAGGTACAAGGTGCAAGTTCCTAGGTTTTGATTTGTTTGAAGTACTCAAGTTCATCGACCATGCTTCAGCCTCGACTTGTGTGTTCTAAGTTGGTCACTATGAATGACTGTCGACCTATTCTCACCTAGATTATTGTTCAGCTCTACGTTAGACCTCAATTTGTCGGACTCAACCTTTCGATGGCACCTCCTGTCAATAGTTACTGGTGCTGTATTTTGGAGACTATTAAATATTTTCCTATTTACATATTGAGAAGGATCCTAGTGCGCGGTCTTGCATGCATGCAACGTTTTTTCTTTTCACCACATACATCATGCTGCAGAGTAACCAGGGCAAGGACTTGCACTGTTTTCCAGTTTGTGGCTTTGATGGGACCGACAGTGCACAGAGCCAAACTATCTACACCCAAGAAGTATAATCTTTGATATACTGATCTGACATAAATCAGCTAGTTTCGAAAGTCAACCTGACTAGATTACCAATAAAGATAAAAAAAGAAAACAAACAACAACAACAACAACAACAAAAGCTTAGCATGGCGCTTGACAGCAGAGTTACGTAGATGCAAAAATACAGAGATAAGTTACGCATATAAACTGATAAAAACAAAGCTGCGTGTATACTCTGTCGAGACAACTGCTCGGCCAACAGAGAGCAGAACTGGCTTCAATTGTTTTACAGTATTACACACCTCTAACACCACACTCGCTATTGGGTTGTCGCTCAACGGAGACAACTTTGTGAAAACCAGCACAGGCAGCGATCAGGTGATGGATTCTATCAGCGGGTGGGACAATAAAGGTCATCAGGGTACGATGTGACCGAAGCATCTCGAATCAAATAAAACATCCTTATTGACAAGAGGTACCTCGTCTACAGAAGACACGGTGAACCTCTGCAATTACTAAACACACGTACAAACAGAATATTAAAACTTTTTTTTCCCCGCCAATCCATCTCATTATCTTAATGATTAACTAAAAAGAACTCATGGCGGAGGTTCTAAAAAATTCTCCATTCATTTAAGCCACTATCAGCACCATAACATAGCAGTGGTAACATAACGAAATGCAATTTGTAATTCTAGTATGTTACCATTGTGAATTACATCTAATATATCGTCATTGTAACGTAATTTCTTGTTGACCAGTCTTCATTACGGTTGTCTCAGGTATTTCTAGATTTTTTTCTTAGTATGTACATCTATTGTTGTTGTTTTTGTATACTTAAGATACTTCCAGTACGTTTCTTCTTGTTGTATACATCCTCTGTATTATGACTGAGAGCAGTGGTCACTGCTGGGGTAGGGATGTGTCTTATCTCATAGTATTTTGCTCAAAGTCAACCCCATAGTTTCTAGAGCACTAAGGTTATGTCAGAGAATCATTCACAACATTACACTATTAGATAAGGCTGAGAACTGGCGCTATCAGGATGCTTTTGTAACTCATGTGGCATTCGATATTTTGTGATAGTGTATCAACGCTGTGTACTTCATGCTGAAATGGCTTTACTAATGCTACGTACTTTTTTGTTGATCAACTGCTACTTGCGGCAAAACCACTAGGTCTTTAAAGTGACCTGTTTTCGTAACCCAATTACGTTAAAAACAAGAAAACAAAACATGAAAGAAAAAATCGTTTTGACTTATACTACGGACTCTGCAGATATTTTATCTGATATGTAAAATCAGTACGTAATTGGAAAATTATTTTTAGGAGAAGACTTTTTAAAAGTGTGTCCATAAGTCTTGCAAACAGTAATACAGGCGTTCATACCAACCTTAAAAATAATCTCTTCATTATCAATAAAGTAACAAAACCTGGAGATAAAAAAGGTTAAGTGTAATGTTGGTAGAGCTATTATCATGGGATATTCTTGGCTTTTGATTGTTTACATAATTTCAAAGTTCAGTTTTCGAATCGCGATGTAAAACCAACCCAAAAACACCAGGCTGTACGCCGATCTTGAGGCTTATGAAGGCGGATCAATGTATACATTAAAATGACACTCTAAGGTCTGCACATTGTTTACATTAACATGACATCTTAGGTCCACACATTGTATACATTGACATGACATCTTAGGTCCACACATTGTATACATTGACATGACATCTTAGGTCCACACATTGTATACATTGACATGACATCTTAGGTCCACACATTGTATACATTGACATGACATCTTAGGTCCACACATTGTATACATTGACATGACATCTTAGGTCCACACATTGTAAACATTGACATGACATCTTAGGTCCACACATTGTATACATTGACATGACATCTTAGGTCCACACATTGTATACATTGACATGACATCTTAGGTCCACACATTGTAAACATTGACATGACATCTTAGGTCCACACATTGTATACATTGACATGACATCTTAGGTCCACACATTGTATCCATTGACATGAAGTCTTAGGTCCACACATTGTAAATATTGACATGACATCTTAGGTCCACACATTGTAAACATTGACATGACATCCTAGGTCCACACATTGTATACATTGACATGACATCTTAGGTCCACACATTGTATATATTGACATGACATATTAGGTCCACACATTGTAAACATTGACATGACATCTTAGGTCCACACATTGTAAACATTGACATGACATCTTAGGTCCACACATTGTATACATTGACATGACATCTTAGGTCCACACATTGTATACATTGACATGACATCTTAGGTCCACACATTGTATACATTGACATGACATATTAGGTCCACACATTGTAAACATTGACATGACATCTTAGGTCCACACATTGTATACATTGACATGACATCTTAGGTCCACACATTGTATACATTGACATGACATCTTAGGTCCACATATTGTATACATTCACATGACATGTTAGGTCCACACATTGTAAACATTGATATGACATCTTAGGTCCACACATTGTATACATTGACATGACATCTTAGGTCCACTTATTGTAAACATTCACATGACATCTTAGGTCCACACATTGTAAACATTGACATGAAATCTTAGGTCGACATATTGTAAACATTGACATGACATCTTAGGTCCACACATTGTATACATTGACATGACATCTTAAGTCCACACTCAAGTTGATCCTGAAACCATTTTAACACTGGAGAATTTTAGCATGTTTATATGCACATACGTTATAGATTTTAAGTATTTCTTTCATGGCTGACCGAAAGATGCATTTTTCGTTTATCAGGCATTAATTGCATTCAATACGTCAAAATATATTTTGATATATTAAAACATTTAAAAGTTAGTTGCACATTTTTTCACCAGAAATAATTTTGGTAGCAAAACCTACATTTTGATGATCTTTAAAAGTTTCTTTTGTTTTAGAATATATGAATATAATCTATCTCTATAATTTGCTGATTCCATAAAGTTGGCGCGATCAGTTTCTGTTTTAACTGTTCAAATTTTGCGCTTTCTATGAAGCGCCTGTAAATAGGAGAAAGCTGTCTTACATTTTAGTGATTTTGATTTTTTTCCTTAGGGCAAGGGAAGTTTGATAGAGGAAAAATCAGAGCGTCTTTTTATCTAAAGCGTTTACATCCCATTTGACTAAATGTTTTTTAAAGCTGCAATTGTCGTTTGTTTATTTTTATCTCACACATCTATAACTTGACACAAGTTGTGACGATCAAAGACAAGCCCTGGTGATATTAAAACATTTTGGTTGTAGAGTATCCAGAATGATCTGTCGAGGCAGAAACAAAGATAAAATAATCAATTTTACTTGTATATCTCCTTCGTATTTTACAACGAACAACGAATCGTGTTAGACGTTAGTGATAAACCATGTTTACTCTATCAAGCTAGAAAGAACCCGACAGAAGACAGGATTTAAAGCAAATCTTGATCTTAAAATGTTTAGGTAGAGGGAAACAATTCGACACAACACAAGAGAGAACCAAAGAAAACCTGGCATAGTCATGTCAGAGATAAAAGTACACTTATGTCTTTAATCTATCACACATTGTTTTGATTTTATTTGTAGCACTTCACTGTGAGACTAGAACTCTTGAGCAGGGGAAGTGGCTTGGCGGCACTCCTCAACCAACCACGGCGCTATTAGTACCGACACACGGGGCGGGCATGGTCAGAATGGAAGCATCTTCGATGGTGGAGGTCATTTGGAGGAACATGTAGAGGGTATCCATGTTATCTGTGGGCCATGAACCAGAACAAAGACAGAGAAGTGGTTTATTGTATACATGTAGAGAGCATCCATGTTATCTGTGGGCCATGAATCAGAACAAAGACAGAGAACTGGTTTATTGTATACATGTAGAGAGCATCCATGTTATCTGTGGGCCATGAATCAGAACAAAGACAGAGAACTGGTTTATTGTATACATGTAGAGAGCATCCATGTTATCTGTGGGCCATGAATCAGAACAAAGACAGAGAACTGGTTTATTGTATACATGTAGAGAGCATCCATGTTATCTGTGGGCCATGAATCAAAAGAAAGAAAAAGAAGTGGTTTATTGTATACATGTAGAGAGCATCCATGTTATCTGTGGGCCATGAATCAAAACAAAGAGAGAGAGAAGTGGTCTATTGTATACATCTAGAAAGCATCCATGTTATCTGTGGGCTATGAACCAGAACAAAGAGACAGAGAAGTGGTGTATTTTATACATGTAGAGAGCATCCATGTTATCTGTGGGCCATGAATCAAAACAAAGAAAAAGAAGTGGTTTATTGTATACATGTAGAGAGCATCCATGTTATCTGTGGGCCATGAATCAGAACAAAGACAGAGAACTGGTTTATTGTATACATGTAGAGAGCATCCATGTTATCTGTGGGCCATGAATCAGAACAAAGACAGAGAACTGGTTTATTGTATACATGTAGAGAGCATCCATGTTATCTGTGGGCCATGAATCAAAAGAAAGAAAAAGAAGTGGTTTATTGTATACATGTAGAGAGCATCCATGTTATCTGTGGGCCACGAATCAGAACAAAGAGACAGAGAAGTGGTTTATTGTATACATGTAGAGAGCATCCATGTTATCTGTGGGCCATGAATCAGAACAAAGAGAGAGAACTGGTTTATTGTATACATGTAGAGAGCATCCATGTTATCTGTGCGTCATGAACCAGAACAAAGAGAGAGAAGTGGTTTATTGTATACATGTAGAAAGCATCCATGTTATCTTTGGGCCAAGAATTAGAACAAAGAGAGAAAAGTGGTCTATTGTATACATGTAGAGAGCATCCATGTTATCTGTGGGCCACGAATCAGAACAAAGAGAGAGAAGTGGTTTATTGTATACATGTAAAGAGCATCCATGTTATCAGTGCGTCATGGATCAGAACAAAGAGAGAGAACTGGTTTATTGTATAAGTATAGAGAGCATCAATGTTATCTGTGGGCTATGAACCAGAACAAAGAGAGAGAAGTGGTTTATTGTATACATGTAGAGAGCATCCATGTTATCTGTGCGTCATGAACCAGAACAAAGAAAGAGAACTGGTTTATTGTATACATGTAGAGAGCATCCATGTTATCTGTGGGCCATGAACCAGAACAAAGAGACAGAGAAGTGGTGTATTTTATACATGTAGAGAGCATCCATGTTATCCGTGCGTCATGAACCAGAACAAAGAAAGAGAATTGGTTTATTGTATACATGTAGAGAGCATCCATGTTATCTGTGGGCCATGAACCAGAACAAAGAGAGAGAAGTGGTTTATTGTATACATGTAGAGAGCATCCATGTTATCTGTGGGCCATGAATCAGAACAAAGAGAGAGAAGTGGTTTATTGTATACATGTAGAGAGCATCCATGTTATCTGTGGGCCATGAACCAGAACAAAGAGAAAGAAGTGGTTTATTGTATACATGTAGAGAGCATCCATGTTATCTGTGGGCCATGAATCAGAACAAAGAGAGAGAGAAGTGGTCTATTGTATACATCTAGAAAGCATCCATGTTATCTGTGGGCTATGAACCAGAACAAAGAGACAGAGAAGTGGTGTATTTTATACATGTAGAGAGCATCCATGTTATCTGTGGGCCATGAACCAGAACAAAGAGACAGAGAAGTGGTGTATTGTGTACATGTAAAGAGCATCCATATTATCTGTGGGTCATGAACCCGAACAAAGAGAGAGAAGTGGTTTATTGTATTTGTAGAAGTTAAGTGCTGGATTGGAAATATTTATATGTTATAAATTGCCCAAACGAGCAACGACTTCCAACACTATGATTTTATGTGCAGTAAGTAACCTGATTTGTGTTGAATAAACTTTAAGAACTTCAGAGAACCTTTGTCTATTCAACAGAGCTATTTCACATTGTTTTTTGTTTCTTGAATGAATTCACTAGAAGTAATGTACTTTATCGGAACTTCAAAATGTTCGAACGAATAGAAAAGCAACGTTTTGAAAATGTTCATGGTGCAAGATAATTTTCTCTCACCATTCTTGACCCGCTCTAGAACAGGGTAACACATGTTGCTGGTGCCCGGGATGGCGCCCACAGCGATGGTAAACGCCGAATTTCCAGCCTGGTAGCTGTAGGAGTCGTAGTCGATGCCCATCCTCTTCAGGCCCAGAGTGCTGGATCCCAAGTAGGTCATGTCAGTGAGTCGAGAGTCGTCTGTCAGAGGAGAGGTGAGCACATCCTTGGTCATCACCTGATTCAGTTTGTTGGGTGATCTATCTATCGGAGCTGCCAAATATTTTTTTTGTCACGTGTCGACAGCTCAAATGACAGGATGTTTGAACATTGTAAGAAGAATGCACGTATTAAACGGTTACAAACCTTAAAGGAATGATATTACAAGTCATTGAAACCCCAGCCTGTTTTATAATACGAATTCTACTAGCTGATGATAGGTACTTCACTTGTAAATAATGTAATCAAGTGAATACTATACATTTGTGCTGTCTTTATACTCTAGCATTTCTGAACGGGATGTCTGTTGGAGTATTTTCCGAACTTACGAGGCATGGACTTGACTTTTCAACCTTGATGACTATCTTTTTTGGACATGTGATAAGAATAGAAGAACTAGAACATCTCGTGACAACTGGAATCATTGAAGAAAAATGCAGCAGGGGACAGAAGAGAGAAAAGATATTGGATGGATTTCCAAAGTGGCTCAAAGTAGGAAGAGTGATAACGCACTAAAACCGACGAGGAATGGAGATGCGGGAAAGGTCATGACCGTCTATGCTAAAGGGCTGGGCATCCGATTGATTGATTTTTGCCTCCAGATTTTTTTCTGTCTATATTGTTTGGCCAACGATCATACGCTGATCGTGCTGAACCATTATCTGACACTAAGTATTTAACAGATCAACGATGAATATTAGTTCATTTGTTCTTTTTTTATAGTTCGATTATAAATATTATTTCGGGTGTTCATTTAACAGAACAATAAGAAATATTGCTTAGCAAGTTGATTTTAATAAAGCAATAATAAATATTATTTCGTGGGTTCATTCCAATACACTATTTATCAATATATCTTTTATACCTGCTTATCTTTCATAATTGACCTCAGGCTTGACCTCAACCTTAAGAACCTGAATTAACGCTTATGTTTCAAGTGTGTAAAAGCATAATTTTAAAGAACACAATTTTCAAATTCTTTTAACAAAAATTTACGAAGCTGCTGTTGTCAGCGTAGACTGGTCTGAGGAGAGGAGTAGAAACTGAGAGTCCCAATAAGTCTCCACTTTATGCTTGTGGGTGAGTATGACATCAAACCCTCTTATCCTGCAGTTTTTTTCTGATCAGCCAGGTGCTGGCATGAAGAGTCAGAGTGTGACTAGAACAATCTCCAGGCTTGAAGCGTCAGAGTGTGATTCGAGGACTAGAACAACCTCCAGGCTTGAAGCGTCAGAGTGTGATTCTAGGTCTATAACAATCTCCAGGCTTGAAGCGTCAGAGTGTGATTCTAGGTCTATAACAACCTCCAGGTTTGAAGTGTCAGAGTGTGATTCTAGGTCTAGAACAATCTCCAGGCTTGAAGTGTCAGAGTGTGATTCTAGGTCTAGAACAATCTCCAAACACTTTAGTAGAGGCCATTGTTCTGATCCAATGAAGGATCAAGGTGGTCTTTCTCACAACGTTGGTTTCTTTTCTGTCTAACAAGTTACGAGGAATGGTTGAAGTAAACATGCTGATTTCGCACTATCTAAACACGGATAAAAATTTCTAATTTGTTCTATCACCTGACCAAAGCAAGACCAGCCTCCTATTATCTGGAAGTGGATCCCAGCCTGCTAAAAAGTTCGGATACTTTACTTCTCCTGATACTGACATATTACAGTTTTAACCCTGGCCACTGCTGGTTGTACCATGGCAGGGCCACCACGAGAAAGACAACTTACTCATGCAGCTGAACATAGGCATGTTAAAGGTCTCCTTCTTGCAGGTTGGCGCTTGGTCGGCCATCCATACCGCTTCGTACATCATTTGCTGAGAAGAGACAAACCGGAATTTCTCGTAAGTTGGAGAAAGTTTAGAAAAATAGAAGAATAATGGAAGGAGGGTAGAAGAGGAGAAGTAGATATGCGAATTTCTTTTACCAGTTATTTCATGATCGGTCTCTTACTATACGAGCTGCCCCTTAATGTTACCTTTACATACTGTAACTGTTCGCAGTGAAGCCATGTACGGGAAGAGGCCTTGGCAAAGTTTTTTGAATCAACTGCCGCCGTAAAAGATAAAGAAGAGTTTTCAACCCTCCTTTTTTATTTATCTACATACAGGCTGTTCTATAAGATTAAGCTGTCCAAATAATCTCGGGTGAAAAAAATAGACGTGTGGCTCGTTATAAACTTGATTTACCTTTTGAAAAGTCTTTAGAAAAGTCGAAGACCCACGGGACATCAACACCTTAGCATAAGAGGAAGCTCTTTGTTATTTTGTCAGGAATGATTTTACTCTTTTCGCTGCAAAGATAACTCTTTTCATCTAGATATTGATCAATGTAATTAACGGGTGCTTAAAGATTTTGAGACATTTCTTGGTTTAAACGTCATTCAGCAAGAAACGGCGAGAGGATCAGCGGTGTGACGTGGAGCATACTTTACTGTAGTCGAACAGGGCGTGGGACACGACTTGACCGGTGGTCCTCATGGTAGTCCACACGCCTTCCAGCATCTTGGTTGTGTCAAAAACCACTGTGGATACAACCTGGGGAAAGGGGAAATCACTCAGTGTAAACCACAGAACTCAATATGCCATACTCAGCTTCAAAATGCAAATAACCAAAGATTACTCATTATACTATGATTTGCAAAATATAATTTATGGGGCGTTAGATAACCAAGAAGCCTTGCTTCGATCATATCAAGGCAAATTAGATAAAATGTGCACTCTGTGAAAAAAAATCAACAGGTTTAGGAAAACAGTAGTTTTCTCTCCACAATATCCTTTAATATCTTTACCTATGGTTGATTGTATATACATGTAGCTCTTTGTTTAGGTCAAACAGCAATGTTTTTGAAGTTATTTTCAAACTTTCCACAAAAAATTAATGTAAAACGTCTCAGAAATTTGGATATCACTAAATGCATCGTTGTCAAAATCATATTAAAGAAAAATATGACATGTAGAATAAGGGTTTGCAAAACAGAGAATCAGACTGTCTTAAGATTTCCACAAAATTTAGAGCGTAAAATATTGTCGATCAGCTAAGTATAAAAAATTACGTCATATTGAGACTTGAGATCGACAAGTACTCCCTGCCAGGTAGCTGGGATACAGCAGGGTTGTGGCGGGGTCATACTACTCATCATTCCTCCCTGCATCATGGACATAGTGGTCATCATGTCAGCTGGTTGGGAACACGCCCCGACCACGAGCAGGGCAAACGCTGCTGGGGAAACATCTCGACTGCTGGATCAAATCTTTGCTGTGAGAATCAAGATAAAAACTGTTCAAAATAAATCTGGATTTTTTTCTGAAAAACGATCTAAAAATGAAAAGAGTTTACAGTCCCGACCTTTGGTTGCACGGCACGGAGAGGCAGACAGGTCTGTTTATGGCCAAGAGAGGCAGACAGGTCTGTTTATGGCCAAGAGAGGCAGACAGGTCTGTTTATGGCCAAGAGAGGCAGACAGGTCTGTTTATGGCCAAGAGAGGCAGACAGGTCTGTTTATGGCCAAGAGAGGCAGACAGGTCTGTTTATGGCCAAGAGAGGCAGACAGGTCTGTTTATGGCCAAGAGAGGCAGACAGGTCTGTTTATGGCCAAGAGAGGCAGACAGGTCTGTTTATGGCCAAGAGAGGCAGACAGGTCTGTTTATGGCTAAGAGAGGCAGACAGGTCTGTTTATGGCCAAGAGAGGCAGACAGGTCTGTTTATGGCTAAGAGAGGCAGACAGGTCTGTTTATGGCCAAGAGAGGCAGACAGGTCTGTTTATGGCCAAGAGAGACGGAACGGAATCCGATTTCTGAGGACAACTATTTGCTGATTCTTTGGGAATGAATCTATAAAGAAACGTGTACTACTAACCTTCACCCAGAGCAACATACTCAGGGTCCGTTAAAAGGTTGCTCCTTAAAAAGGGTTAACGAATAGATCGAACAATCAAATAGGATATAAACGGAAATTCCAACAACTCAGTTAATATTTTACACAATTGAATTTACAACACATGCACACTCTTTCAGATTAGAAAATATAAAAATAGCACAATCGACTTCATATCCACCAAAACAACAATGTAGAAATCGAAAACACAAAAATTGACCTTTGCTGAAAGCTTAGCTAAAACTGACAGTCCCAAAGTTTACCTTAGCAGTGTGGACCAGTCTATGTCTTAGGCTGTGACTAACCTGAAACCTGCGCGTTGGTCAACTGGAGGGAGAAAGATTGAGAAAATTTTGGATCGTTTTATGGTTCGCCCCTTATCTCACTATTTCACAAGATGTAGGCCAATGGCATCATCTATATTATAAAAGCTTTCTGCGCTATCTTTAAAGCTTAAATGTTCTGTCTGACACACTACCAGCCCCTCCCCCTCCCCCTCCTTTCTCCCTTCCCTTACCCCAACATTTTCCTCCCCCAACACGCACCATTTCTACTTTATCAATATTTCCCTCCCTTAACTTTCATAACAGGTCACCTTGATGTGAAGCCAGAGAAAATATTGCGAGTCAGACACTTATTTCATCAAGTTTTGACAGTTTGCGTAACACCAAGTTGCGCCTTTAGATATTTCAAAAATCGTTTTGTTTACAAGTTTTTTTTTTTTAACTCAGTAATGATTTTAATAGATATTTTACAATACAGATTGAACTGCAAACTAAAATTAAAGATTATTTGAAAAATTCATTCCAGCAAAGTTAGCTGCATGCGACTAAAAAAATATAGTATGTTACTTCCTAATGGCAGAGACCAGTAAAACCAGCATTGCAGTCGATAAACTCTGTTTTTCGAAGTCACCCTTAGTGCTGTCAACAGCAGCCAAGCGATTAAACTTCCTCACCCATGGTAGGAACAGATCACGGCCACAGTAGCGCCATTGGTAATTGTCTTAGAGCAGCTTTGGACGGAACGTACGGCTGACACTATCCGGGCAATCTCGTCTTACAGCTCTGCTTCAAGAATGGTTGGAAGCTAAACTTCCTTTCTCTAACCGACCGACACTAGTTAAGGCAACACAACCAATCAGATTTATGTTGGAAAACTACAGATTCTGCAATACTGGGAGATCCATTCCAGCAGTTTGGTGGAGAACTGTTCCAACCCTAACCATAGATATTGGCAGGAAACTCACAAACCTGTCGATGACGTGGATGGAGCGAAGGAACCATGGTAGAAATATGATCGTCATACCTCGCTGATTATCAAATATTTATTTGAGCTGAAATTAACCAACTTATTTCTTTTCTATTATGACGATTCTTTGGTGCCAAGCGTGAATCGCGAACACATGGAGAATTTATTTTATGAGAGACAATTCTCATCACTTGTCTCGAAATTGAACGCGCTTTATAGTTTTCTCTTTTCTCACTGGACTGATGTCTATCAATGATGACTATCAGATAAACTTAAACTTCTAACACTATCAATATTACAAAATAGACACCAATTAAAGTATAAGAAATTAGAGGATGCAGTAGCCGAGAGAACAACTATCCTGCTGCAAAACAACTGCAACTGTCCCAGCCAATCGTGTATGAAAAAGAAAACAAAACATACAGCGAGGCCAGCTTGTTTCACTCAACGAAGTGGGTTGGAACCTCTCCGTGAAAAGTCTCAGAACTCAGCGACAAGAGCGAGACGAACTGTTGGAATCGGGCAAGTTCGACTAGGTTAGAATCTGAAGAAACGTAAATTTCTTTCAGAATATGACATCTTTCAAGGCGGCATAACGGCAAACACTTTTGATAGCTTTCTGCAAACCGTTGCCAATCTGTATCAGACTAAAACATTGAGGTAGACCTTGATTAAACGTTTGGCAAGGCTGCAGTGTACAGAATCTGCAACAGAATGTATAAGTGGCTGGGCTACGTAAGCAGAAGATCAAACAGAAAATACGAGTGGCTGTGCTACATAAACAGAACCTGCAACAGAAAATACGGGTAACTGGGCTACCTAAACAGAACCTGCAACAGAACTAATGGCTGGGCTACATAAACAGTACCAGCAACAGAAAATATGAATGGCTGGGCTACATAAACAGTACCAGCAACAGAAAAAACAAGTGGCTATGCTACATACACAGAACCTACAACAGAAAATACGGGTGGCTGGGCTACATAAACAGAACATGCAACAGAAAATACGGGTGGCTGTGCTACATAAACAGAACCTGCAACAGAAAATACGGGTAACTGGGCTACCTAAACAGAACCTGCAACAGAACTAATGGCTGGGCTACATAAACAGTACCAGCAACAGAAAATATGAATGGCTGGGCTACATAAACAGTACCAGCAACAGAAAAAACAAGTGGCTATGCTACATACACAGAACCTACAACAGAAAATACGGGTGGCTGGGCTACATAAACAGAACATGCAACAGAAAATACGGGTGGCTGGGCTACCTAAACAGAACATGCAACAGAAAATACGGGTAACTGGGCTACCTAAACAGAACCTGCAACAGAACTAATGGCTGGGCTACATAAACAGTACCAGCAACAGAAAATATGAATGGCTGGGCTACATAAACAGTACCAGCAACAGAAAAAACAAGTGGCTATGCTACATACACAGAACCTACAACAGAAAATACGGGTGGCTGGGCTACATAAACAGAACATGCAACAGAAAATACGGGTGGCTGGGCTACCTAAACAGAACATGCAACAGAAAATACGGGTGGCTGGGCTACATAAACAGAACATGCAACAGAAAATACGGGTGACTGGGCTACCTAAACAGAACATGCAACAGAAAATACGGGTGGCTGGGCTACCTAAACAGAACATGCAACAGAAAATACGAGTGGCTGCATAAACAGAACCTGCAACACAAAATGTGACTAGCAAGGCTAAATCAACCGACCTAGCCTCAGAACTTTGAAGAAAAGATTCCAACTGTTTCTCAAAGTCCAAGAAACTGGTGTGATGACTACATCTCTGAAGCATAATGCGTCAACACATAGCCCGCCACATCTTGTGCTTAGCAGGACAAGACGTTGACGTGAATTTCTTTTCACTGTAAATTATTTCAGTTAAGATCAGTACTGACACTATCCAAACTTGAGTCTCAGATTTAACAATATTTTGTTTACTGCCTGTTTGGAATATTTTTGAAGCATGTTTTTGTGTGTGAATTGACTCCCCATGATTATAATCTTTACACTCGTAATCTTTATCTTTCAATATTTTGTGACATTATCTTTGCATTCCTAATCTATATATGTGAATGTTTTGTGACATTATCTTTGCATTCTTAATCTTTATTTTTGACTGTTTTGTGACATTTTATTCGCATTTTTAATCTGTATCTTTGAATATTTTGTGACATTATCTTTGCATAGTCAATCTTTATCTATAAATATTTTACGACATTATCTTTGCATTGGTAATCTTTATCTTTAAATTCTTTGTGACATTATCTTTGCATTGGTAATATTTATCTTTAAATATTTTGTGACATTATCTTTGCGTTCTTAATGTTTACCTTTAGATATTTTGTGACATTATCTTTGCATAGTTTGTCTATATCTTTGAATATTTTGTGATATTATCTTTGCATTTGGTGAATCTTTCTGGTATTTGATATTTCCAAGTGGATGCTGCACGCATTGTGTGTGTCTTTCGATTACACTATCGATAAAGGTAAACCGCTGGTTTCAACATGATGAGAGCAATAAGGTCCGTGCTTTGCAAAAACTTGTCAATTCTTGTCTACCCCAAATGTTACATCAATGAGTAGGAATTACCTCTTGCTTTTATCACTTATAGGATTTACATCTTTCAGAGATTATCAAAGGTATATAAACGTTAGAGGCAAGTGTACAGGCTTTAGAAATAATTATGGAAGTAAGAATGACAATATGATATTTTGAAGGACATTGAAAAATGTTGGGTAGGAGTATTTAAATCATTTTCATATATAATTTTATCCTCCAAGAAAGGAAACTTGGAGCACACAGCTGTTCCTGTCTAAAGACGCGAAAGAAGAGCTCCAGCTATGCCAGGCTAACGGGTTGATCCAACTCTTTCTTTTTGCTTGTTTTGCATTTTCAAAAAAAAAAGAATAAAAAAAGAATAAAAAAAGTGTGCCGGAGTTTATTTTCAAATCTTGTAGTTTTGAGATCAATGTTTGTCTTGGTAGAAAGAAATTTGGTTAATAAATGAACTTAAAATTTATAGAACTAATTTCATATATTAGATGTTTAGATTTTCGGTTCACCACACGACAGCAAGGAAAAAATTTGTCATGATATCACTTCCCCTAGACAGCCGTTAGTTATTGGTTCTGGGGTTTTTGTGACCTATCCTTAAAAAGCAGTATAGATCCAACTGAAGTGAAAAGCAAAAAACATTTAGAAAACTGTTTCTCTCAGTAGGAGTGTCATATTCAATCACTGCTTCTCACCCCACGACAAGTAGTATATATAAGGCTGGTTCTGGAACACCTAGCACGAAAAACATACCACATCTACATACACTCGGACCCCAATTCTGCATGTAAGAAAAACATACCACATCTACATGCACAATTACTCCAATTCTGCATGTACGCGAAACACGCCTGGCCTACATACACAATTGCCCCAATTCTTTATGTACGCGAAACACGCCCGGCCTACACACGCGCAACTACCATTAACCAGACGAGGGGCCCGCCCCACCCCCCTGGCGGACCCCCCAACCATATTGCTTCGCAACAACAAAAAAATCAACCAGAGGCCGGCCTACATGCACAATGTACGCAAAGCTTTTGCCGCGGCACCCACCCCCACACCCTCTGCCATGCCCAGCGCAGCCCCCAAGGCTAGTTTCAAGATAGGAAAAAATTCGGAGGACAGATAAAAAAATGGAGCCAGGCCTAGAGCGCAGCTTGTTAGATGTGGGCCGTAGGGACGGTCCTGTATGAACGCGGTATCCAAGGTAAACAAACCATAGCAACGGCGTTCATAAATGAACGCGG
>JAWDGP010007143.1:27500-43765 GCA_033675545.1 Elysia crispata | reverse complement strand
CTCCATTTCTCCTTATTTTTATTTGCTTTTGTTCCGTTTTCTCGCTTTTAGTAGGACCTCGGCTTTCTTTTTTTCTGGTTCACATTGTTCCTTTCCCCCCCCCTCCCTCCTCCCATCTCTCCGCCACCTCTTCTAGCTGTTTTTTTGCATTCTTTACGTTTTTTTTTCTCTCCTGATATTTCTTTTTTTCTTTCCATCTTTTTGCATCTCACATTTACACGCCCTTCTTTCTTTTTTTCGGCTTACTGTTTTTACTTATCAAAGATCTTGTGCGTTGTCTAAATAGTTCGAATAAAAAGCTTATAGGTTTGTTCCATTTTTGTTGAAATTGTCTTTGCTCCAGTGGCTTTAAGATCTTTATCAAGGTGTTTACGAATAAGAGCAATCAGATAGTATTGATTGTTTTTTAATGGATTATATCTTCTGAAGGCATGAAATATTTTTAACAGTAAATTAATAGGGTTTTTTTGGATATTAATGGAGAAAAAACCTCGCTTATTATTTCCAATCTTTAAGGTGTGAGCACAAAACAATTTAAAAATGCACTTCTTACTTACAACTAACAATTCACAATTAAAAAAAAAGATAATTCAGATGCTTTCATAAAAATGTTAAAAATGCTTTTAATTTCAATACCCTTCTATCACTTTGTTTTAACACCGAATTTGACATATGCAGCCGTTGTGAAGAAGACAACTTAAGACTTCCAATTTTTTTTACTCCATAAAAAGCAAATATTTAATGGCTTGGCTTTAAAAGATTGCAAATAATCACTTTGATTCTTAAAAACTAAGACTAAGAATAACTAAATAAATTAAAAATATGTTTGAAGGAAAAATTGGAGCTTTCCATTCTTGCTTCTTCTTCATCATCATCATCATCATTATCATCATCATCATCTTTAATATCACCATCACCTTTCATAGTTGTCATCACTGTTATCATCATTTTCATTATCATCACAATGTTAGTCATCATCTTCTTCAAAATCATCATCATCATCACTTCTTCTTATTAACATGATCTTCATATCATAATCTCATCGTCACCATCATTATCTTTATCACGTTTAATCACTGCCTTCTCATCATTTTATTGTTATTATTATTATCATTATTGTTATCATTATTATTATTATTATTATTATTGTTATTATTATTATTATTATTATTATTATTATTATTATTATTATTATTATTATTATTATTATTATTATTACTATTATTATCATTATAATTATTACTATTATTATTATTATTATTATTATTATTATTATTATTATTATTATGCCATTATTGATATTATTTTTGCGCTGGATAATAGATGTCGACACAACATAAGACTGCAGAAAACACTTTACTATGACCGAACAAATTAGGCATATATAAAACTTTTTATTATTATAAATTTGCTTCAGCCAAACATACTCTGACGCAAATTTGTCTTACCTAGAATAATGAAAGACACAAAAAAACGGTCAACAATCAAGAGTTATAAGAACTTTTTGTTATGCTTTTTTAAACACCACGATTGTGTATGAGCTTTTCATTTATAAATGAATCGAACGCATAATGCCTTGGAGCTGCGAGACTTTAAATTTTTTGCAGAATTTTTGTTATGATTTTACACAGAAAGTTGGTGTTTAAATGGCAAAAAACCTATAATATTATTGTTTATTAAACGCGTGTCTTTCCTCACACTGGTGAGGTATACTGTCTGTCCAAACATTGAAAAAAGGACTAGTCTTAAGCGACAATAGTTCAATTCTTTTCTGGTTAATAAGATGTTGCTGAAACGATCCCTACATTAAGAAACGGTAAATATGAAATAAACATCGCAGGAAGATTGAAACATGTTGTTTGAGTACGATCTATTTCAACCAGATTTTACCTTTCGATTGTAATACCTGGAGAAAAAGAGAGAGTACAAAACAGTTCTTGTAAAGGTCAACATGTTTAAAATGAACAGTGACAATTGAAGTGTAAAGGAAAAAAAATACATTTAGTTGAGTAAAACAAAAAGACTTGAAAAGCAGGATAAAAATATTTGAGAAAAATCTCTTCAATTAAAACAATGTTTTTTGAGACATACTTAAAACACATTGTTACCAATATAGATTAAGTTTGTAATAAATAAAAAGAAATTTACTGAGACTAAACCGAAAACGAAAACTGACAACCGGCAAAAAAGGGTCTCTAAATCTAAAGTTATTGGCAAAATTAGCATGCAATGGCTAAGGGGTTTACTCTAACCTAAGTCTAATCAAATGCCGACAAAAAGAAAACCAAAAAAACAAAACAAAAAACGTACCATAGTGGCTACTGAGAGTCTAAATACCATACAATGTTTGAGGTTCTGTAGATACGATGCTGTCTATTAGAGATTTTTAAGGCACTATACTATCTTTAAGAGATATTTAGACAAAAATCTATCTATGAAAACGATTTAGATACCCTACTATCTTTTTGAGATAACTTATATACCATACTATCTATCAAAAATGGCTTAGTTATCATACATTCTTTTCTGATAGTTTAGATATTATACTATTTATAAAAGATGTTTCAGGTACAATATTATCTTTTTGAGATAGTTTAGATACAACATCATCTATGAAATATGGTTTAGATACCATGCTTTACCTTAGAGACATTTTAGGTTCTTTACTATCTCCAAACGATGGTTTGGTATCGATGGAATGTCGACTAAGGTAATTTTGTACTAACTCAAAGATTTGTTAACATACATAAATCTTCAAAATCAATTTTTAAAGATCTATTAAATTGAGATTTGATTTTAAGACATAATATTAATTAATATAGAATGTAGTTGAGAGACGAGAAAAACTCAAAAGTCAGAGAGACTTACGACTTACTTTAAGTATTCAACGTAATCGAGAGCGCGATCAAAATCAAGATCATAATCATAAATGAGGGTTCTATATGCATCGCGGAGCTTCTTCGCTGAAACATTACGCTAGAAACGGAGAAATTGACGAGAATTAGTGAAGCTTTAGCAGTAAACGGCTCACACACACATGCTATCAATGTCGAAAAATATAGTTAGATATAATAGGACAAGATCCATATTTCATTCACAGACTAAAAGACTCCCCTACCTTTGAAAGCCGGCTACAAAAAACTACGTCGCAATCAAGGATAAATGCTAGAATGAAAGTGAATATCTCGATAGAAGAGTGACTGTATAATATCATTAACTTTTCCGACAGACTTCTTAATTTTAACTTGATATAACATGAGTTTTTTTTTTCAAAACTTGTTTCTTGGGTCGATTTCCGGCAAAGACAACAGAAAATAGAGAGAGAGGGAGAGAGAGAGAGAGAGAGAGAGAGAGAGAGAGAGAGACAGAGAGAGAGAGAGAGAGAGACAGACAGACAGACAGACAGACAGACAGACAGGTAAGACAGACAGACGGACAGACAGACAGACAGAGCAATTTGTTTAAACCTATTAACATAAGAGGTAAAACAAGTTTGATAAAATTAACTCAACAATGATGTTTCGCTCCGGAAACTCACTAAACAAAGAAAAAAAAAACAATAAAAAAACAACAACAAAAAACAAAACAAAACAAAACAAAAAACAAAAAAAAACAAACAAAAAGAAACAACAAAACAAACAGATATTCGTCTTTTAAAAAATTCACAAAAGAGCCAAAATATCTTGGCAATATAATAAAATATTACAAAATAAGATCATATTGTTAGGCTACACAAATCTGTCATTAACATACCAGCTAAATTAATTATAGATCTTGGGATGCTTCCCTGAAACAGAAATAAGTTTTCTATTTCTCGGGTTACCCTATCTTACGTGAATAATAAAGAGAAAGGTTCCAAGCAAAACTTACAGGTTTACTTCTAAGCCCGAGTTCATAAGCTTCATCCAGTGAGATTAAACCATCTTTGTTAAAATCTTGGTAGGCGAATACTTCATATATCTTTGGATCAACGTATTGCTTTGGCCTGGCTGTAGCCGCGACACACAGCAATGGTAAAATCACCACGAAGTTCATTATCTTTCAGTCTGATTCCTTAGGTTAATAAAAACAATGTAAACAATAAGTCTCCGATGACGTATTGCTTGCCTGTTGCTCATATCATAACCACAAAAATACAGTTTTAATACAGTTTTAATAAAAGATGCCTAATTTATTCTCCCTTTCTCTGCTTCCGTATAGCATGTTCTGGAATCTCTATCTTTGGGAGTTTAAGACTTGCTTTCAATACCGCCTTAGCTTCCACGATATGTTTCTCACAACTTCCGTCAATATTAAACACTTTGAGGTAGTTTCCCTTTTCATCGAAGGTATTTGAAGAATTTAAGCTATACAGATTCAATATATTTTAAAGTTTCGACATTTAACAGCCATGAAAATGAATGATAAAGTTAAACAGACTTCGGTACCAGAGGGTAATAAGAGATGAACGATAAATGAATTTTTCCGAAAGGTTTTGAGGGACCGGTTATCTCTGTATAAAGACAAAAATAGTGGAGATGACGAAAATAATCAACTTAATTACATTTTACGAGTTTTAATTTTCGATATTTAACAGTCATGAACGATGCATGCAAGCAGACTTAGGTTATCAGAGGGTAATAAGAGATGAACGGTATATCAAAAAAGACTTAGATCAATAGAGTGTAACAAGACATGAATGATATATTCAAACAAAATTAGGGTTAAAGACTGCAATAAGAAATGAACGATATATGCAAAAAGAGAAATTGGTTTTATTTTTTCCTTAAGTAAAGTCTCACCAATCGGTAGGCTCTTTCATAAAACAATTTTTTTTAACCTGGTGCTACTAGCTGCACTTAAGGCAAACATTAAATCTAACTTTCACTGCTCTCCCACTAGTCCCTCACTGATACCTTACTAGTCTAAGCTCAAACTAGATGCGTTCTGAGAAGAAAATTGTGAATTTAAGGTCAATCATTGGCTCTAAAATGGCGCGAGATAGTTGAAGGATTCGGGACTAGGTCAAACAAGGCCTAATGTGATTTAGGTGCACACAAATCTTTCTTTTTCTTAACTTTAAGGACGATTCATTGAAGCAGGTCAATATCGTGAGTCATCTCACCACATCGATTTCAGTCACAGGTTGGGTATAGTTGTAGAGAATTTTGAAGAAACTATTGCACTCTCCCGAATGACTTGGCCTGCTGTATCGTGATGCTATATGTTGTTTTGTCAATGGGTTTGATTTCGCCGCAAAAGATCGCTACTTCCAATTAAACAATTGTGATAACCTCTTTTATACCTTAACGCAGTGATTCTAACTTGCAACTAGCTTTAAAAATCTGCTTTAGTTAGGTTGATTTGTTTGCTTTATGAATTTTATTAAACTCCTAAAGGTTTTTTGTATTATTAAGTCTTTCTTTGTTCGCATGCAGAGTCTAACAAAGGATTTAGTTGTGAAGAAACACCTAAATGTCTTCAGGTTTTTTTTTTTTTACTTTTAAGTACATTAGATGCTAATAGTCATTGCATTGACCGCTTTATTCGAGTTAAAAGCTTGACAACAGTTGAAATATGACTCGACAAAAATTTTCTTTTGTGTTGATATGAAGCGTTCACAGTATCTCCTTAAATAAAAAAAAACAACCCCACAACAGCATGAATCAAACAATAACTGTTGTCTCGCTGGAGAAAATCATCCTGGATCCCTGTCTGAATAACACTCTATTACTAAGGGTAAATTAATATAATTGTCATTAACATGAATACAATCATCTTCGACCAATCAATGCTTTTGAGTCTAGAAAAATTCATGCCATTATTAAATCAAACGGCAAGAATTTTTCTCGTGCATCATTTGGAAAGGAGAAGAATTTATGATAAATAAAAAGTGACGGATTCATGATTTGGAAAGAAGACGAATGCGTGATTCGAAAAGGAAGCGAATTCGAGATTCGTGAAAGAGATGAATTCAGGATTCTGAAGGAGATGAATTCGTGATTCGCTAAGGAGATGAAATCATGACTCTGTAACGCCATAAAATTCATGATTCAGTAATGAGATAATTATATTCATGATACGGTAAGGAGATGAATTCATGATTTTGGACCGAAATAAAATTCGTGAATCGGTAAGGAGATTAAATCATGATTCGGGAATGAGCTGAATTTTTTATTCGGTATGGAGATAAACTCGTGATTTTGTAACGAGATAAGTTCATGGTCTTGTAACGAGATCAATTCATGATTCTGTAAAGATGTGAATTCATGATTCGGCAAAAAATGAATTTGTCATTCCGTAAGGAGATGAATTTATGATTCGGTAAGGTGGTGAATTTAAAATTCGGTAAGGAGGTGAATTTGAGATTCGGTAAGGAGGTGACTTTAAAATTCGGTAAGGAGGTGAATATATGATTCGGTAAGGAGGTTTACTTAAAATTTCATAAGGAGGTGAATATGAGATTCGGTAAGGAGGTGAATTTGAAATTCGGTAAGGAGGTGAATTTGAAATTCGGTAAGGAGGAGATTTTGAGATTCGGTAAGGAGATAAATTTGAGATTCGGGAAGGAGGTAAATTTGAGATTCGGTAAGGACAGGATTTTATGATTCGGTTAGAAATGAATTCATCTTTCTGTAAAGAGATGATTCGTGATTCGGAAAGAGATAGATGCGTGATTCAATAATAAGATAATTCGGTAAGGAACTGAATTTAATTTTTTTTTATTCGGTAAGGATATGAACTCGTGATTTTGTATCGGAATGAATTCATGATACTGTAATGAGTAGAATTCGTGATCCGCTAAAATATGAATTTATGATTCGGTAAGGAAATTAAATCGTATAACATAGCAGATCACTCATGAACGTCTCAAGAAATCTAGAGTCTCTAGCAAAGCATCTGACCTCGATTTTTATACTTCTTAGATTAATTTAATACATCTAAACTGAATAATTCAATGCGTTCAAGAAGAAGAAGAAGAAGAAGAAGAAGAAGAAGAAGAAGAAGAAGAAGAAGAAGAAGAAGAAGAAGAAGAAGAAGAAGAAGAAGAAGAAGAAGAAGAAGAAGAAGAAGAAGAAGAAGAAGAAGAAGAAGAAGAAGAAGAAGAAGAAGAAGAAAATGTCTGGATAAAAAGAACTGATTAACGAACTTACGTTCCTTTGAGACCTTGGTGTAGCCAGCTGTGTTTGTTGTGTTCTGGATTACAAAGACAGGTTTGGTTTATGAAAAGTATTTATATGTGCAACCTTGCACATTTAGCTGTAAAACAGCGTATATGTCTTTAGAAAAATACTTTTAAGTAAAAGAGAAAAGGCAATCAGAAAATTAAACATTGAGATATATATGGAGTCCTGGAGAGAAACAAAGAGATCAGAGAATCAAAGTTATAAAGAGAAGAGATATACGATATCCTGGAGATCAATAAAAGCAAAGAGAGAGAGAGAGAGAGAGAGAGAGAGAGAGGAGAGAGACAGAAAGACAGAGAGAGACAGAGACAGACAGAGACAGAGAGAAAGAGACAGAGAGAGAGAGACAGACAGACAGACAGACAGAAAGACAGATAGAGACAGACACAGATACGGAGATAGAGTAAACGAAAAGTAAAGAATAGACGGGCAATCATTAGAAAGACAAATGTAACGAAACTGATTTTGTGAATGATGCGGTTTTATTATCCCTGTATTTTGCCATACTTTTAAACAACTCAGAAGGAAGTTGTAAAGTTTTTTTTTTTCATTCCAATATCTTTTTAGACTTTCAATTTGGTATATATATATATTGTTAACTTAATAACTTCTTAATACATTTTAAAGGTAATGCTATATCCATCATACTCCACATTGCTACTCATTTCGCTGGTATATTAGGCATCAAAAGGTGCTTCTTCTTTTCATGGAAAACTCTTGAAAAAGTACATAATTTACTTTTATTTCGGGTAGTCTTATATCAAAATTAATACTATATGAGGATATACAGTATTACATTTCACAATGTACATGGCTCTACACGATTCGAATGAAGACTTCTACATCAGACAGATTGATGACTATTGATCTTGTAAGAATCCGCAAAAGCTTAATAGGACACATAACTCTAGCATGAGATAGAGGCTGGTTTGACTTTGTTTTTATATTCCACCAATTCCTTTGAAATGGTCCGGACGAAATGCGATAAAATCCGCTTAAAAAGTTAAAGGCAACACCTTATAGAGAAGCTCTTGCTTAAAATAATTTCTCTTTGGCAGTCCTTTAACCTTGCATTTCTTTATATATTTGCAATGGTTGAAAAATCAACTCTCATTTAAAGTCAACTAAATTTTTCAAACCCGAAGTGTTGACCTTATTTAGGTTTTTTTTTAAATGTGTTGGGATTCCCATAATTATGTCTCATAATTTGAATGGCTATAAAAAAACTATGAACAGCCATACTTTAGGCAGAATCACTACTGAATATATAGCAGTAGTAGTAGTAGTAGTACATGTAGTAGTAGTAGTAGTAGTAGTAGTAGTAGTAGTAGTAGTAGTAGTAGTAGTAGTAGTAGTAGTAGTAGTAGTAGTAGTAGTAGTAGTAGTAGTAGTATTAGTAGTAGTAGTAGTAGTAGTAGTAGTAGTAGTAGTAGTAGTAGTAGTAGTAGTAGTAGTAGTAGTAGTAGTAGTAGTAGTAGTAAAAGTAGTAGTGGTAGTAGTAGTAGTAGTCGCAATAGTAGTAGTAGTAGTAGTAGTAGTAGTAGTAGTAGTAGTAGTAGTAGTAGTAGTAGTAGTAGTAGTAGTAGTACGTCCAAATCTATCTATATTTGCATATTCCATTCAATTCTTGTTCAACCCTGATGACCTAGGTCTGTTTGCATACATCATTTACAGTCAGTTCAAACAGGACGGTTTCAACCGCGACGGCTGCCGCGCGTTTACCGCTGGGATCGATCATACAAGGCGGTTTGCAACGCGACGTAACCACAGCGGTTGATTCAAGAACTCTCGGAAATGTGCAGTGTCAGGAGTGATTTGGAGGAAATAGCATCCGTTTGGTTGTTACATCGCCGCTTGAAAAGACGCAAACACAGACATAGAAAATATTGGATTCATCGAATTCTAAGTGATAGACTATTGCACGGCATGTTTACCACCCTGTATCCTTCCTTAAGAGCGCATGAAACAAAGTTTTTCAATTATTTGAGAATGTCTTTGAAATTATTTGACGACTTACTGCAACTAGTCAAGGGAGACCTATCTTCAACCAAGAAGCTGATGAGGGAGATGTCATATCCCATATTGATGGGCGCTTTTCAATTTCGGTGATAAATAAGTCAGTATCAAACTGCTCTTCCATGCTTTCTTCCTCAAGCCAAACCAGTAACCAATCAGGGGCAAAGCTCCAGGTTAAATCACACATCCTGTTCTCTCATTGGTTGGCAAACAACCAACGTTGCCCAATGCCTGCACACCAAGCGGGAGACCTCGACGTTTATAGTGTGAAATGGTTCGACGTAAATGCACCACTAGTGGTTCACAATCACCGCGGATAATTACATTACACTTTTCATCAGATCAATCAATAAGAATATTACTTTCTTTCGATCTTCATTTCTTAAAAAATGGTTTGCCTAAACCGTGTGCGCTTGAAATAAGCAAGGGGTTTTATGTCCTGTAATCTAGGGTTAAGCCACAAGGGAATCATAGTCACTGCAGTAAATACGGTACTCTTTTCATTGAATCAAAAGGAAGATCGATTTCTTTTCATTTTCATTTCTAAAACAGGTCTCTCTAAAACTTTTCATATGCGTTTGAAATAGGTATGAGTCTCATTAGCCAGCATTAGTCAATTTGCACCTTGAACAATCTCGAGCTTTGGCCACTTCTAAACGCTTAAAGATCATTTCGCAACGTTTTAGTTGCAGTTCAGAATTCGAATCTGAAAATTCATACACAATTAAATCATTTTTTTTCTCTGATTCAAACCATTTAGTTGTGAACAATAGTTATGCTGTGAATAACCCACATGCTGCTATAAGTCTACACAGTGTTATGTTGAGGACACAGGTTTGACCCGACCCTAACTTTCAACGTGCTCCTATGTGGATGTGATGAGAGGCGTCTCTCAGGCGAAGAAAAAGATGATAAAATAATGCATGGATTACTTTGATCTAAGGCTTTGACGAAACACTTGCTTTGCTCCTTTTATAAGCGCCTTCTATTATTGAAATTTTGTAAGATCTTATTTCCTTTGAAAAAAAATTGTTCCAAATCCGTTTTGTAATTAAAGATAAAATGACCAGACAGACAAGCTGTTTATCTATATGAGAATTTAGCAGAATTGCTTCCACTGATGATAGTTTCGATAAAACTCTTCGTTTCATATATAATATCATGCCAACTAGCTAACACAATAAACGCGCCAAGTAATTTTTTTTTTCTTTTTGCTATACGTTGCTTTGAAAAAGCTAATCAATTATTTGATCCACCAATTCGAAATACAGAATATTATTTTATTCAAAAACTTACGAAAGTATAACATCTTTCTTCCTCACTCTCTCTTTCCCTCAATCACTCTCTCTCTCTCTCTCTCTCTCTCTGTCTATCTCCTCTCCGTCTTTCTTTTTGTCTCTCTCTCCACCTCTCTTTCTCTCTCCCTCTATATATTTCTGATTCTCCCTCTCTCTTTCTTTTCTATTTCTCTATTTCTTTCTTTCTCTCTCTCCCCCTGGCTCTTAATCTCTGTCTCTTATCGTCTCTATCCTTTTATTTATTTATTTCTCCCTCTCTTTTCCTCCATCTCGTTAGTTCTTTCCTTTAAGCTTTTTATTATTTACCGCATAAATATTGTCTGGTCTAGGATACACATTGCAGTGAAAGAAAACAAAAAGGACAGTTTTTAAGTGGCAACATGTTGCTGTCATTTGCTGACAAATCCGGCGCATGATGCAGCGACTTTTTTGGCAAAACCACCATTAGCAGGGCGGCGTGCCAATAAGTGTTGAAAGAAAAATACCTGCATGGACGGATTCGTGCTTTATCAAACACGGCGTTACTTAGTGTCATAATAGCTCATTTTAATGCGATCTGGAAGCTTCATTTAATAATATTTTCATTTGATCATTCACTCATTAAAAAATAGTAAAAAAAAGTTGTCATATAAAAATTTATAAAAAATAACTTTGATAGAAGCGTTTATATCAGTCATTTAAAAAGTTTGAAAAATGACCTGGTTACTGAACTAATTAACATGATTAAGTGACCCCTAGGGATAATCGGCTCCACAGAACTTGAAAAATAAAATTACTGTCACTAAGACAAAATATTTTTCTAAACATTCACGCAAAAATTATATACTCAGCTCAAAAATTGTGTCTGTGAGCTTGGTCCAAACATACATCTGTTTTAATTATTACTACAGCGTATGTTACTCCATCGAGTTAAATATCCAAACAAGGGACAATGGCGAATAATGAAATATATTTTATCATTGGTGTTTTTGAACTATCTCTTGTGGCTGACCAGAGGCTTTGACAGGTGTTGATGAAGCTATGGGGTAGTTGGAACGGTGAGTGCTTGTTGCTCGTTAGAAGTCATGTCTATGATCGCTGCGCTGATAAATCATGTTTTGTGGTAAGTTTTGTAGATCTATATTCTACGTCTGTACCTCTGTCGATCGTTACTTCCACTGTCTGTGTGTCTGCTAGTGGTGCATCTAACGTGTTCGTTTTCTTAATTGTCTCTAGTGGGAGAAGTATCTATGTGATCTCTATCTTCAAGCTGATATTATTGGTGAGAATCTTCTCTATCTGTCTCTATGCTATCACTTGGCCTTCTGGTATCTACTAGTTCTACGCTGATTTCGTTATCTGCATGGTTATCTGTCATCGTGACAGTTGTGTCTGCAAGTGTAAATAGTGTATCTAGTGTTGTGTTATCAATCTGTATGAGTGTCTGGGTGGGTTTTATTTTCAGTGAGTTCTCTGTCGGTCGTGTCTCTCTCAGTTTGAGAGCTCATGCCTGCTTTGTAAACTCCCATGCCTTTAGCTAGGTTAGAGTGACGATACCACAAAAATGAGTTAATTAGAGATTTTGTTCGTCGAAATCACACCATAAAGCGCTAGTTGTTTGTGTCATAGATATAGCCGCTTTTATTGTTTCCACACCTCTTCTTTTTCCACGCTGATATGTTTGCCTTACATTATATCGCAACATATCGCGAAAAAAGTCATTGATTTTGGATGGATCCCAAACACCATGCGAATGTCATCACTAAGTTAAACGCCAGAGAATGACTTTAATTTTATAATGTTTCTTCCCTTCTTATTTAAAGTCAGTTGGCCACATTGTCGGCACATTCCATTCGCATATATTGATAGTGACGATCTTTAGTATGTTCCATAATGGTGTAAAAAAATATTCAAAAACTCTCTATCATTGCTGAGGATATGAAACCTGTTAAATCAGAAAGACAAATGATATTTGAAAACCGTTGAAGAAGAAAAAATGAATTATATGGGGCCGTTTGTCTATAATTGTCATATTAAGAGGACACAATATAGATATAATGGTAGAGCCGATCTTGAGTATGTTCCATTATGGTGTAAAAAATTACTTAAAATTCTCTATCCTTGCTGAGGATAAGAAACCTGTTAAATCAGAAAGAGAAATAATGTTTGAAAACCGTTGAAGAAGAAAAAATGATATCTATAGAGCCGTTTGTAATTGTCTTATTAGATTGACACAATAGAAGTAAATTTATAAAACTTAATTAACAAACTAAGTGAGCAAAACGAGGTTCTAAAACAAAACCTTTTAAAGATAAAAACACGGGAATTTCATAAAAATCACAAGACAGATTTTATTGATCGAAAGTCAAGACAAAACCGATGTAGGTCGTTAACAAACTTGACCACAGCTTGTTAAACAAAGACAAACTTTATTACGCATCAAAGTGCAGTGCGCAAAATAACGGGCGCACGGTTTTCCGCTACAGAGCAGCGTCAGCAGAGCTTATCTAACAGTGATTGATTCACTGAAGGCGGTCGTCGGTAAGGAGATGCGGGCAGCAGGCCTAAACTAAAGTATCGCTGAGAGACGATTTTGAGACGCTGTGAAAAACACTTTCAGAATATGGAGGAAAATATGAAAAAAAAAAGTTCTGCTAACATTGCTTAAATGACTAAGAGAAATGAAGTTGCTAGCAGGACATTTTTACGTGTGAGCAAACATTTAATTTAGCGTTGAATTCTACATCGCACCTTTTGCAATAAGCGAGTATAAAAGAAAAAAAACCCACATGTTTTATCAAGCAAGGCCTACATTATCGATATAAAAAATAGCCGATTGAGCACTAATATAATACATTGATCAAGAAAAAAAAACGTAGAGGGTATAAAGATACACTATCCAAATCATGTGGACCTTCAAAAAAGGTCGAAGTAGTGTTTAGCCAAAATTGAAAGTCCCTTGATATATACATCATGCATATAGGAGTGGAAATTAGTTCAAGTATTTCAAAATTCATATCGACCCGTGCAAATTGGTTTTTGAAGTTTAATAGCAAGAGAACCGATCTGAGCAAACTAAATGTGTGGTGGCCTGAGAAAACCAGTCACATGCCGGAAATTTTGGATGTAAAGATATTAAACATGTGGATGCACTAGATAATACTGAACATGCCACACTTTGAATTTTGAAATTATCTTAATTAGGGGCTGAGTTATGGGCATTTTAGTGTCGCAAGTCAAAAATCTTGAAACTGAGAAAAACGCGTTTAAAGTTAGTGCTTTAAATTTTGCTTATTTTGTGTACTTTTATCGCCCAAAGTTGCAATGTATTCTATACAAGCAGTTGAAACACTTATGAGGATAAATATTTAATATTTGTGGAGTGTAAAAAACATGTAAAAAGAATTTCAGGGCAAACAAAAAAAATGTTGCGCAAACAATACATGCGAAAAAGAAAACCAAGATAATAAAGGAACCAAGAAAATCAAGCAAGTTTGATGTTTTATTATTATTAAAAAGGCAGGAGATAATGCATTTCATTGAAAATTGTACATTCTTCACAAAAGAAAAGTGGATGTGGAGATATTTTCAATAATTACAATCTAAAATTACAAGAAAAAGTCGTTTTTTAAATGAGGATGAGGGATTTAATGGACAGAAAAATAGAGATATGTAAATAACTGTCTATATTGTAAAGAGAAAACCATTGTCAGGGATGATTAAATAGATATTTGATATTGATAAAAAGAATAAAAAGAAAATAAATGCTCCTGCACTACTGGTTTGGTTCAGTGTTGAAATGACTTTGACAGCAATTTGGCGGGATCTTTCATGATCATTGTAAATAATAATAAAAATCTGATAGACTACATCTCAAACTCTCCCAAAGCATTACATTAAAAAGTACAAAGGGACATGTATAAGTAGAAGTTTAAAGTTCACTTCCAGCCCAGATGTTATAAAAATTTAAAAAACCCAATGAATTTCGACATAATTCTTCCTCACTTAGTGCTCTTCTTGTATTCTCTCTAATAACCAAGCATATCTGTAAAGAAAAAAAATTCCATCCTTTGCAATTACAGATGCAGCTGTCTCTTCACCTTGAGTCAGTGGGACGCATCCACAACCCTACACCTCAGTGAAAAGCTCATCTGAAATTTGTGTTGGATTATGGGGTGGAGGGAAGAGTTTGGGAGAAATAAGAAGATAATACAATTGGTCTAATTCCCTATGATAACCGTTATAGATACAAGTCTTATTCAAAAATAGCAAAAGAAATTAAATGAAAACTCGAAAAAAATCATAGAAATTAGAATGCATTTCAGTTTATAACCATAAAAATAATTTTGAAAAAAAGTGGGCCCTCATAAATAAAAACAATGACATAGCTGATGCTGGTGTTAAAAAGAGAGAGAGAAAGATGGTGCTCATTTATGAGGAAATATTGAGATACTGCAAGTCATCACTACAATAAGAACTGTCACCTTTAAGAACTGAAATGGTCACTGCTTAACTCCGTTACTGATAAATCATCTGGCTTGTCCAATGTTGGCTCCTCTACAGCTTCTGCTGAGAGATGAAGGAATAAATTATAATAAATTCATAAATTTGTTTTAGTAAGTAATCAAATTTGAGTAATGCACATTAATTTCATTTTACATTTCAGCAGTTATCAACTATAGTTAACATGACTTTACTTAAGGGATTTGTCTCTTTTTAGAATCTAGTAATGTGATGAGATTCAGACACTAGATTAGTCAATACATAAATTTACATGTACAATATCATCATCGGTCTACTCCAGTCTAAATTCAGATTGGATTGCAGTAATCTAATTAAAACTATTTTGAAATCACAATCTTTTCTCCAGTTGATATCTAGATCTTCAAAGATCTAGATCTAGGTCTAGACAAGGCAAACCTATCTTTAAAGCTGTGTATGCTCTCGTCTAGACCTAATCTAGATCTAGATCTAGATTTGAGTTATTTTTTCTATGAAACATTCAGTGCAGTTAAATACACTGAAATTGTAAAACTTAGTATGTTTTAGTAGGATAGAAACTAGTTTTCCTCACCAGAAGCTTCTTTCCTGGAGTTGTGGGTGTGGCACTTGCGCTGACATTGATGCTAGATCATGTCTCCATTAGACTTTTTCTCCCATTCCCAGACCAAATTTAGCCTTTCCCATTGATTGGATGACTAAAATATTGTTCTTACACTTATCTTATCATTTGATGAGACGTTTATCTTTCAAATGTGGTCTCTTAAAGCGAGTTTAATAGGAAAATATCCTCAGTTTTTTCATCTCGATTCGTTGAGTCAGCCATGTTGTTGTCTTTAGTTACCATACAAAAATTGCTAGTAGCGATGGAATTTTTAATTTTGAAGTATTATACGTGTGTTAAAGCTAAGAAAAAAGAAGGTTTCACCATAATAGAATAGTTGTATAATTCTTTGAATGAGCTTTTGGGGTGTAAAAGTTTTGAAAGTAAAAAAGAAATAACTTAAACTGTGTATGAGGTGAAATGGATCACAGTGATTTTGACTTGTGTGATGCGCAGAAAATGTTGTGCCGATGTAAACAAATATGTTAATGCGCATTCGATACCACAGAAAAGAGCGAAAATAAACGAATACAACGGTATGCAACAATATAGGGTTCAAAGAGGTGAAAATTTCACTACGCGGATGCAAACAGTGCATATAAATACCATTAAATGTTAACGATTTTTCTCACTTTGAAGCTCGATAGTGTTCAGAAAAAAACTGTTTTAAAATATTTAGAGACAAAATTAAAGATCTTACTT
>JAWDGP010007143.1:0-20000 GCA_033675545.1 Elysia crispata | reverse complement strand
CACAAATGCGCTTTTTTTTTAATTTTTATTTCTTAATGATTTCTGAACACCACTTTTCTATGTATTTGAAAGTACTGTTCTTTATTTGACAGACTTTTGATGGATCGACCAAAGATGATACAAGAACAGGTTTGCTGGACAACAGAATTTTAAAACCTAAATTTATAGCAGCAGAAATAAAAGATTAAAACGTGTATTACTTTGACCAAAGTCTTTTTAATGAAATATTATGGTTAAGCAGCAATGAAGTTTCTTTTTGAAAAAAAAAATAAAAAAAAGAAATCATTATGTTACTTTTTTTTTATTCCATAGTAAGAAATCATAGTTGTGAGTGGTCTTTATCTCAAAGTACATAGACAATTATTTCATTAACATTCTTTAGAAAAAAGGAGACAAAACAAACAAAAAAATAACAATTTAATGTAAATCTCCATTAGCTAAAAGGTTCAAAGTTCATGCTAAATAAACAAAAAAAGCATATTAAAAAAGAATAAAAAAAACACAGCAAAAAAAATATCTCCTTTGTGCGGATAGAGCCGCGCTCCTGACGACATTCTATCCCACGCCAATAATTTTCTGAATCTAATACACTTTCAATATCTGTTAATACCCAAAAACTGTTCCAAATTTCGGGCCCCACGAAAAAAAAAATTAAAAAACTCCACATAAGTGTACGATAAAAAAAGAAACTACTTCATAAATTTCCATTCTCTCGACGTTAATTTAGTAATAATTTTAATTAGGTCAATTGGTTTTGTACGATAGTAAAAGAAAACGATCAAACGAGCTTTAAATAGTCATGATGCAATAACAAAGCATCATACGTACTTGTTCTTTCGGCTGTTTAGGAATTTGAGGAATGGTAAATGCAAACAGAGGCACAATAAATGAATGGTATATGCAAACAGAGCTAGGTCATCAGGTTGTATCAAGAAATTAACCATTTATGTAAATAGACTTAGGTATTCAGGGTGCAACAGGAGCTGAAAGATATATGCAAACAGTGTTAGTTCATCAGTATGTAACAAGATTCTTTTCCCTTTTATTCTCCCAAGAAAAATATAGAGATTATAGACTTTCAGAAAATTACTTAATAATATCGGCTCCTTGAGAGGAGAATTCTAACAAAGTAACACCTTAAACAAATCACCTAAATCATGGATGAGTAGGAATAATCTTTCTCTTTCTGTGAGCCATTGTGTATCCTGATAATTTCCTGGAAGCTGGGGAAAATAGACTCTATAAAATCAATTACTGATTTTACAGATTTTCAAAATACGGAGGCAAATAATATCAGGCTGTTCTATTACTGGCAGAGAGCCGTCTCCAAGTGACTACGCCGCATCTGTCGTCTGAATACGTGTGTTGGTTTTAAGCTTATATACTTTTTCATCTGATCACAGAGAGGACTTCGTGAGTATGCATTCACAACGTTCGCTCTTGTGCCACACCTGATAACTGGTAAGGCCTGTCGGAAGTCCCGCACATTAAAGCTGCAATGCCTCCCATCGGGATTTCAGCATTTGTCATGTCCCTCAAGGTTCTGTCAAGGGCTTCGAAAACTATTTTGTTTGACAAAGGGGCTTCATCATTTATAATGGCACTGCAATCTTGAATAAGGCGTGCAAGTGCCGTTTCTTTCTTAGTGCAGCAAACTGGCAGTTCCGTCTGGGTGAGGTTCAAAGGGACTTTGAGCGTGCTGTGAGTGGTTCCTCCCCTTGTTAGTAGCGTAGCAGCAAGACTACTGCTGCCAGTAGCAATACTCTGACAGCGAAAGGATGCCAAAATTGTCCCGCTTAGACCAACTCCAAACTTTGTGTTTTTCCGTGTGTAATAACGGCGGATGTCGACATGAAGCATCGTGCTAGCAAAGGCATCTTGCTGGCACAAGTGGAAAATGCTGTGAGAGAAGTGGTCACTGGTGGTTCTGCTTCTGATTTCACTGCTGCGGTGTGCTCTGTAAAGTATACACGCTGGCTGTTTACCAGATGTACAGCAAGTGAACGACTGGTGGTGAACGTTCATGCATCGACATCTGAAAGATTCTCCGTTGGCCTCTGTGCTGCCAATGTAGCGGGCATTCACAAAGCTCTTGATCTCATCGCCTTCACCGTTTCTTTCAATCTTAAAAGTAGCTTGATCTGTGCTCTTGGGTAATATTTCAGAACATATTAGCCATAACAGTTTGTGGACATGGGGAGGACCACGCTTCTGAAACTCTATAGAGTACAACCATGCGTGAAAGTCCCCAAAAGACACATTTTTTTCAAATAGTCCAGTAGCTTCTAGAGTTTTAAACAAAAAGCTCTTACAGTCAAGACAGGACTATCGTGAGCTTTCTGTCCCTGCTTGAAGTAGGTTTGAATTACTGGCCATTTTTGGATTTGTCGTAAGGGTAATGAAACGATCTGGATACCCATAATGCTAACATATGTCATGCATGGTGTCCTGTTGCCTTTCGCACGTGTATCTGGATCCTCCAGTAAAAGTGGCTGGTAGGATGACTCGTTCACCGACATTTGCTGAATCACCATCTCCAGCAAACATTGTATCTCTAAAGGCTCCATAGCTGTCAGCCCTGAGCGTGCCTTGTTCTCTGCGATAGAGACATAGGAGCTTGGTTTCGATCTTTGCATACGTGTCTACTATATACTGCTGGAACAACCGTCTCCCTAAAATGAGAAAGTTGTCGCTTCGTTGATAAAAATGAAAACAGTTGAAGTGCAGCTGAGAAACTTTGAGAAACTTTGTGCCTAATGTCAGTTCAAGTTGCTGACTCTATCCATGGCTCCCTGTGGAAACCAGAAATGTATACTGAAGAGTATCATAAGCTGGACAAAGCTCATATATTTGATTAAGGGAGTCCTCAAGTAAATGCAGTAAGATGTCCCGTTGGCCAACAGGCTCTGTAGGCATCTTTATGCCCACCTCTTTGGTTTCTGGCGCATTAAATCTTCTCTCTGTTTGCCAAGAGGACGACGATTTTCATATATAAAAATGCTGAAGTTGTCAGTTGTTTCGCCTGACGAATTCCATAACGGTTTTAAGCTCTCTGATGTCAACATTTCTTTCCACGAGTATATCTTGAATTTTGCTCACTAACTGGAGCCTTAGGCCACCAGTTATACTCATTCTGGTGATGAGTTGGGTCACCTCTCCATCGATGAAATAAACTTGCAAAAATTTCGTAGTTCCATTTCGAGCAGGTGCCAGTATGCCAGTTAGGTGTCACACTTGACCTTGCAAGCAAAAAGTTGGATTTCCAGTCTGGAAGTGTCACTTCATCACAGTCAAAAGGGGTGATTTGAAAAGCACAATTATATTTCATCAGATTAGAAAGGGAGTACTCTGATACAGAGAAATGGCCTGGGTATAAGCCCCTTAAATCTTACGGTAGAGGAATCTGTGAGGATCAAGATCGACTTTACCATTGTTGTTACACATGGCTTTAGTCTCTCCAGGAAATGTTGATGCCTGGCAATATTCACATATAACCGTCACTTTTCCTTCTTGGCTTGTAAGATGAAAACCTTCTTGAGTTCAGCTTAGTGCAACCGGTAGGATTGTGGTGACAGCTGGTGCAGTTAGAGGAGAGCAGAAGTGTGATCATTGACCTAGGTAGGTATGGTAAAAAAGCGTTATTTACCAGATTTTCATCAACAGCTTTGGCCATTTCAGGCGGTTGGTTTTCATTCGCATGACCATTTGACCGCAATCGCTTAGCACCAGGAGTGTTTCGTCAAAGGCCATGTGCTCTATTCTCTCTCTGCATAGGTTTTTCGTGTACTGTGGTACAAATAAAAAAAAAATGGTCGTCATAAAATGAATGAAGAATTTCAAGCTCTTTCTCAATTCCAATTGTCGACTTAAGCGTCATTAATAGAAATATATATATATATATATATATATATATATATATATATATATATATATAGCTGCATGCAGAATATGAAACAAATAATTTCTAACCACAATAAAACAGTCCTTGAAACCACAAAGATAAAAGAAAAACAAGGAAAGACTTGCAACTGCAGGGATAAAAAATCTTGCCCACTCAAAGGCCAGTGCCTCCAAAAGGGAGTGGTAAACAAGGCAACTGTGGACCAGAAACCCTCGAAAAAACAAGACACTTATATAGGAATAACAGAAAATGAGTTCAAAACCAGATACAATCAGCATACATCCAGCTTTAGACTCAACCCCAAAAAATCACCACAACTTTAAGTGAATTCATATGGAAACTTAAGAAATCAAAAACCGAATACCACTTATCATGGGATGTAATCGAAAGAGCGCAGCCATACTCAGCAGCAACAAACAGATGCAACCTTTGCATAGCAGAGAAATATTTCATTCTAAAAACAAAACCAAGCCTCAACAAAAGAAGGGAAATATTTTCATCGTGCCCCCACAGAAAGAAACATTTACTACAAAAGTACCAGTGGCCCGGAAACGAAAATAAACAACAACACAAGGTCGGAACGGCAACCGAACACACATCAGTAATACCCGAATAGAGCGGAGGACAGGCGACACCTTTGTCCTCCGCTTGAAACACAAGTGTAGTATGCAGAGAATTTAAGGTAAGATCTTCTATATCTATGAAATGCTCCCACACTTGAGCACTCTTATCAATTATTCCAACTTATCTTTAAACTATATATATATATATACTTAATTCTTGTGTGTAAAGTTGACGAAAAAGTAAGAATAATAAAAAAAAAGAAAGAAATGGAAACAACAACAAAACAACTAGATAATTACTAGTGATTATTGATTTTAAGGTATCTGTATTTAACCTAAGTGTGCTCGACTATGTTTTTAAGCTTCTATATTTTTAACTTTCCATAAGATTTAGAGAAATAAAATGTTGATGCGAGGATATCATGTAAAATATACCTTCTAGCATTTTTGATTACCCTCACATTTTGTTAAAATATGTCACTAGTTTAATTGACTATGCCTCAAATGAGAAAAAGTTAATGTTTCATTTTTTTTATTCTACACATAAACACACACACACACATATATATATATATATATATATATATATATATATATGTATATATATATGATATATATATATATATATATTATATATTTTTCCCCCTCGTTTCAGCTAAAAGATATCAGGAAAATACTCTTTTTTTTTAGGACAGCTTTTTTTTTCCTTTGTCAGGTTTCATGGAAATAATCACAGGTGTCTACTTCAGCGGCAACTTTGCAGAACACTATCTAGAATTATGTAGCTGACAAAAATATGATTCAGTAAAATTGATAACCGGACAACTGGCAAATGGATGACCTTCATTGAATCATTCATTGATTCCATTTTCCGAATTACATGAAGATGTATATGTATAGTTATATCCTGTTGTGTCAGAGAAATACACATATAGACGACATGCATTAGAACTATTTCAGGCTTTTTTTTATTTATTTTAGTTCTTGGTATACTTCTTTGTTTAGCAGTTTTATTAAGAGTTAGCAATTTGCATTACGTTTCATGAATAGAAATTTCTGAATAAAATGTCTCCTTCTAATTAACAAAAGCTTTTGAATTGAAACTCATTTCAGGATCAAGAGCCGATAACCAAGAGATGTTCTCATTGAAAAGGCATTGTGTGCTATTATCTTTCTTTTATATCCCAATCCCTCTAATGCCTTGCAATTTTCTTATCCTTTATTTATTTTTTTATTTAATTTTGCTTTCATTCTCTCCTCTTTAAAATGTTTTTTCCCTCATTCTCTGTCTATCTATCTTTATCAATCTCTATTCGTTGTCTGCCCTGCTTCCTCTATCATTCAGTTATTTTTTGCCATGTCTCTCTCCTGTGTGAGTGTTCAGCCTCATCCTACCTCTCTGAGTTTAACTCATCACCTCTTCTATAAAATGAAGCTAAATAGTGCTGTCTTTTCCTCCCCTATATGCGTTCGTTTTATACAATTAGAATGATTGTTTTTCATTTTTTTCCCTTTTTGTCTCATTGTCATTTTTTTATTATTTCTTTCTGTTTTCTTCACCCCCAATCTTATTCGTCTTTAAGGGACATAGATTGAGAAAATAAAAGAAAACATTTTTTAAAGCTTAGAAAAAAGGTCATTACAAAACCTGGAAACTATGTGTAAATTATTTAATGAATTAGTAAATTATAATATTGTTTAAATCAACAAATTTCAGATTTCACTGAGAAAAAATTGAAACGAATCATTATTTCAAATATTACGAATAAGCTCTCAAGTTTAAATTCTGTCCGTGAGAACACTGGTTATACTCATATACCTTCCCTGAATAGAATCCAAAAGTTAGTGACTGTTGTGAGTATAAACATATGCCAGTAAATGCATTATACAAACTAGTTGGTTACCCGTTCGATGAACGGAGTGTCAGAGGGAGAGAGAGAGAGAGAGAGAGAGAGAGAGAGAGAGAGAGAGAGAGAGAGAGAGAGAGAGAGAGAGAGAGAGAGAGATGCATAGTTAATACCTGTGGGAAGACATTTTAGTCATCACCGAAGGAAAAATAACCTGTGGAGAAAGATAATAGGTATCACCAAACGAAAAAAGTTTGCGCTGACCTGTTTATAACACTTCTTTGTAGACCATATTTCTTGTTATAGATGACTGTGGTGAGCACAGGTAAGCAATGTTGTCTCGCTTTCCGCTTCTGGACAGCGCAACTTAAAGCATCCCATGGGAGAAAACTGGCTGTTGTAAATCTAGTCCGATGGAATGCAAAGTTTGTCCCTGTGCCTTATTGATGGTCATGGCAAAACACCCCTTTCAAGGCAATTGCCTTTTTTGGAATTTGAATGGGAATGTTGTGTCTGATGGCTGGAGCGGTATGCTAGGCACCAAATGAATCTCACCTTTGTGTGCCCCGACAGCTATTTCTACTTCTGGTGTATTTCTATTGCAAGAACATATGATGCATCTTGTTCCATTCACCAGTTCTGGGGGCTTTATAGATCTAAGCAGCATCACCGGCATTCCAACTTTCAATGATAAAATATGTTGTGGGAGTCCTGAGACCTCAACGGAGTTTAAAAATTCAGCAGGAAACTTAACAGATTGTTCCTCATCCAACATTGAATTTACTGAAGTGTAAGTGACTGCAGGGTTAGGAATTCTGGCCATCAAAATGTCATTCACTTTCGCTGCACTATCATTGTGGGGGAGGTGGGGGGGGATTTGCACGCTGCATTAACCAGTCTCTATTAACTTGGATAGATGTGATTTTAAGTCAGCACACTTTTTTCCAAAAGGATGAATGGATATGTAGTCAGGGGCAGCTTCTATTTGCACACCTTCATCTGCATTGAGCAAAACCCTAATATTTGTTGTCAGTTGGAATGATGTCACAGAAGGCCACAAATAAGAGGACTTAAGACACGCGTCGACGATATTTGATTGAGTTCCATGTGGGACGACAGGGAGGATTTGTCGAAAGTCACCACACAATAGTGTTAACAGTCCATCCATGATGTCGTTTGAAGATCTAATGTCACGTAATGTGTTGCCAATGATGTTGAATAATAAAAGGATTATTCTTAATTTTAAATTGAGAAAGTCATAACAAACAATTTATATAAGCCTGAGATCCTCTCTTGTGATGGGGCAGATATATATATATATATATATATATATATATATATATATATATATATATGTATATATACACACAGACATTCCTTTGCTATTTTTAGTTTGTATACTTGGATTCGTTGAAAAGCAGCTATAACTTTATCTTCTTGTATCGCACCATGAAAATGTTCGCTATCTGATATTTTGTCGTGGATGATAACACACAGATCTTGTCATTTTGGCTTAAGTGATATTTTTTGTACTTATTTTCTTCAATTGATTCATCATACCCAAAAAAGAAAAGTGAAATGGAATAGTTTCTGTCAACTTTCATCTACTTTAAATAATGTGGACTTTATTCTTTCGAATAACGTTTGCTTCTAAGAAGTAAAACAATAAGTTAAAATCAATAAAACAAAGTTAGCAGATCTTGTTAGAAATGAAATCACCTGAAAGTATGATGAAGAGAGCGTTAGGGGGAACTTGCAGTTTACTCTGGCTGTACTAGTAAAACTTTAAAAAGTCAGAATAAAAAAGTCGAAATAAAAACCATTTCATACAAGTTCAATTTAATATTAAATGAACTGAAGGTACACCTTTTTTTCTTCTGACTTAAACTACGGAATTGAAGGTGTCACTAAATTTGAAAAAGTGAAAAAAAAAGATTATTAATGTTTTGTTTTTTTTCACAATTGCATTAAGGTGACCCAATTTCAAAAACTATGTTTGTCTTGTTGCAGTTTGTTTCTGTTCAATTTTTTTTTAGTTTAACGGTTCAATCCAAAGAATTTTCGCAGTGGATCATTTGATAAATGGATTTGTTTTCTCAACAATGTAACCTTGAAGAAAAAAAAATAAATAAAAACCTAGGCAAATCTGCTGGTGTAAAAATTTAGCTTGTAACATTCCGATATCATTCCCAGTCTTGATTTCTGACTTGATTCTAAAGGCAGCTACTGAAGGGAAACAATTAGGGGAACCTGGATGGCAGGCGCTGCAAGGGTTAACTAAGAATCAAAATGTAGATTGCCAACATTTGCAAACGGAAGAAAACGACCCGTTGTTATCAACGAAGCTTGACCGAGGGTGAATGCGAAAAATTGTAAGCACAATGTAACTAATTTGGCAGGAGAAAGACATAAACGCATTCCCTAGGGTGAACTATGACTTTCACTGCAAATATCTCGATTTACTAAGTACAGACGGGTCTCGGTCATGCAATATTTGTTTGCTTGTTTTGTTATCATAACGCAGAAGCAATGCTCATCATGGATTGTTAAAAAGGTAAATTAAAAACATACAGAATATGTTTTTTTCTATATTTTATTTTTAAGGCAGAACTCATGTAGATCAGGTTTAAGTTCCTCACAATCAGCTGTCATAATGTCCACGAACTGCTTTTTAAGTAGTATAATTGTAGGCCTTTAAAAGAAGTATATTTAAACCGTTACGTTAATATTGATTGGATAGAATGATTAGTTACAAGCATGAATGCCCGTTTAAATGAATAGGTAGGGAAGACATCTACATGGAAGAAATGCAAACTTAACTAAAATAACAATTTTTTTTTATTATGAGCTTTACACCTGCATCAATGAAAAGGTTAATTTACAGCAATCAACAAGTTGGGAAGATAACCACAATAAAAGAAAAAAATACAACAATAACAGATTGTATGCCCCAGAGCCAGTCATGGTACAGTTTAAAATAATTCTATAGATCTTTGACACACTGTAGTTCTCTAGTTGACGTGAATTGTTTAATTGAGTAAAGAGATTCGGCTTCCAGATCAACAGGTTTCTATCGTGTACAAAGAGATCAGCGCTGGCGGGAAGTGGGCGGTTTAGAAAGTGGGGCGCTTAGCCAGAGCAATGGCGCGCGTCATTGTGTTGTCGCGCGAAAACGGTGGAATCCATAACGGCGTGGTATCTAGTAATATTTTTAGAACATCTTTGATTGTACCTAAGGAGATATTGGATGGGAAGTAACGAGATTGGCTGAATTCTGTAATACTATTAGTCCAAACCAATCGAATTACGGTTCAATCACAGCCTCTTGTTACTCTGAAGCAGAGTAAAAAAATGGGTGGAGTTTACTGAGATGGAAACAAAGGTCTCAGTCGAGAGGGTGATGTGAGGATGGGCTGTATGTAGAGTATAAGCAGAGAGGATGAACATCAGGCCTCAGCCTTTGCTTTTTGGTAATTTTTGATGTGTTGTCACTGTGTATCAAATGGTAGGAAACCATAGTCTGTCGCTCAGATTGTTGAGCGAGCGTTTTAATTGATGTCTCCTAAGTTGTTTGAAACGATCTATAAGATTGTAAAAAATAATCTTACTTTAAAGGTAAAAGAAGTGAAGGAGTGAGGAGGAGGAGGACGGGCGTGGGTGATAGGTGAAAGAAGGAGGGGGGTGGGTGCGTTTAATCTCGTACAAAACGAAGAGAAAAAAAAAAGATTTGAGATAATTGTACAATGATAATACCCGGCAAAATGCATTACTCATTTTAAGATAATTGGCTTCCAAACATATCTCATAGTTAGGTAAAAAAAAGCGTTCTGTTTTGATGATTTTTTTTCCTTCTATAGAATATGCCTGATGTTACGTGGACGGAAATCGAGAATATGAATAGTAAATAGACAACCTTTTACATTTTTTGCAGAGCAAAGCCTTTATATTCTTCACTGGATATTTTAAACCTAGCATTTTCTTAAGCGGTTTTATGTGTTCCGTTTTCAGTTGTTTGTCTTGTATCTGAAGAATTCATCTGTTACAAAAATAGTTAATTATCAAGAGCTTTGTAAATTCACTTTTCTCCCAGTAATGGTTATTTTGTTTCTTTTCATTCTGACTTTTTAACGCTTAACTAGTACAGCCGTTGTAAACTGAAAATTGCCTCTAACGCTCTCTTCATAATTCTTTTAGGTGATTCATTTCTAAGAAGATCTCTTAGCTTTGTGTTATTGATTTCAATTCTTTTTTTACTTCTTAGAAGCCATCGTAAACCGAGAGAAGAAAGTAAACGTTATTAAAAGTAGATTGAAGAATTTACAGAAACTTTTTCATTTCACTTTTGGATCAGTTGAAGAAAATGTGGAAATAATTATTTCCTAATCCAAAATGGCAAGATGTGTGTGTTATCATCCCCGATAAATATAACATTGTGAACATTTTCATGGTGGCATACAAGAAGACAAAATTTTAGATTCTTTTGAACAAATCAAAGTATAAAAGAAAAAAACAAATAAATGGCATTTAGGAATGTACACATATCTGCTGCATCACAAGAGAGGATCTCAGTTTTCTGTAAATTGTTTCTAATGACTTTCTCAATGTACAATAACAAATCACCCCTTTATTATGCTAAATGATCTGTAACTTAACACTGTGTCATAACTCCAGACAAAAAGCTTGCTCTTACAGTTTAATCTATTTGTATTACAGAAAACGAAAATGTAGAGGCTTTTTCCTGGATGATAAACTACATCGAAATAAATATATATCATGCCTTTATGTTGAGCCACCCAGAATGAAAACTTGATATAATGAACTTCTGTAAAACAAAGATGTCATAATGCAAAAGATATCTACATCCCCTTCAATCTAACACAGGCAACCATTGATACATTCGACATGACCTAATAAAGCTAAAGAGATGAGAACAGTAAAGGGACTTTCTTAGCCGGAGCTGTGATAAACTAATGTGCACGTCTTGTGAAATGTTACAATGTAGTATTAAAAGACGTTTACCGGCAACGCAGAAATAGTAATAAAAATATAGGAACACAAGCTGAAAACCCCGCTCTACAAATGGGAACCTGGTGTAAATTTCCTCGTGCTTAGATGCGTTTGTGCATTTAAAGAAGCTTTTAATCAATCTTGATATCTCTCCTCTTACTTACATGATCCAGATATATATGCCTCCACTTGTACATCTTTACCAAGAATCTAAATATCTCAATATCTCTAATCATAAACACAAAATTTACATTTAGAAGTAAATTCCTTTTGGGTTAGGGAAATCGTCGAAATTATTCTATTCTATTCTAATCTGATTTTTAGATCCTTCTAAACGCTAATCAGAAAACTGTAAATTTTCGCGATAATTTCATGAAAGTGCACTACCTTGCGAGGTTTCTTGGCGACGCAGTTAATTTCAACCTAGACCTACACCTTAAAAGGATTATGAAAGACTTCTGTAGAATGACCAACTGGCGCGCGAAATGGGTGATCAAAAGTTACCTTATGTTGACGAAACAAAGCATTTTGGGGAAATCGAGGAAAGCAAATTTTTTTTTTATTTGGGTTGATTTTTTTATGAATGAGAAGCGAGCCACATAAATGCTGTAGACGCCTGGAAAGTTTTAAAGGTGTGGGTTGGGTAATAACTGAGGTTTGCGCTCAAAGTCTCCCTAGTCCGCTAATATATATACATATATATAAATATACATATGATATATATGTATATATAGAGCAAGAGACACAGAGAGAGATAAACCCAGGATGAAAGTCTTTTTTTTTAGAATTATATAACGCATTAATTTGATCGTGGTTTGTATTCCCAAATTGTAAATAAAAAGGAATCAGTTTTGAAAAGTACAATAAAAAGACAATAATAACAACAGAACAAAACAAACAAACAAAAGGAACATCAACTAAAATTAAGATAAAAGAAGAAAAAAACAAATGAAAAAACCATGTAATTACATTCGAGTCATGAAAAAAAAAAGAACTGCTCGAAGAAAAACTTTAAATGATTTATTTGGTAAAGTTTGTAACCAATTACATTGATATACACACATTTTGCCTACCTGGCTGCATTCACCTTCGCATAAAAGACTTTTTGTTTGAATCTCACTCCTGTGACCTATCTAGACTTTGTGGTGGTCATACCTAAAGTTTCCATATGTATTATTCCTTGAAGCATTGACAGCTTTTGTTCCAGGACAATCTAAAGGCGTGTGAAAGGCCGTTTGTCAATTCAACGTTAAGCCAGCTGACCCTAACACCGGTAGCTCCGTCAAGGGATAGAACCCGTATCTCCTTAGACTATCTCATTCCAACGCTCTGCCTTGTGAGCAATGTGGACTGTCAACCATCAATGACGGGGATCCTTCTTTACAACTCGTCGGTCTCTAGCACTAACTGAGCAAGAGGTGAGACCCCACACAGATTGAACTGTGGTAAGTTCCAAGGGCTTGCAAAGGTGGGAAAGCAGAACCTGTTTACAATCAGCTTCTTTGAAGTCTAGCGACAGAAACATATGGGCAACACGCCAGATGCATAAGACTAGACCAGGCTAGATTAGGGTGGGATGGGAGAGGTGTGTCAATCTCGCTAGCAACATTGGATATTAGGGCGCCTGTCAACAAATTATGTTTACTTCGGCAGAGAGATTGAGGAGCATAGCGTTTTTGCAATGAATATCGAATTTTACCTTAGATCTAAACATGATGTAAAGAATTCAAGTCACAATCACAAATATAAAAAAAAATGTTTTCATTCGAATGATTGGTTTTCAATTGTGCATAAAGTTGAAGAAAAAGTAGAAAAAAAATAAAATAAGGGGAATGGGCAGGTGGAAAAACTAGATAATTATCAGTAATTCTTGAATATCAGGTGTCTGTGTTTGACCTAAGTGTGCTCGACTATGTTTTTTAAGCTTTCATTTCTTTTAATTTTTTTTATAAGTTTTAGAGGAATAAAATGATGATAAAAGAAAAAAAAATAAAAGTATGTTTTATTGCCCCTCACAGTTTGTTTAAATATGTCAGTAGTTCAGATAATAAGACCGCAATTAAAAAAAAAAGTTAGGATTTTATTTATTTAATCAGTAATCTATATAGATAATATTTATTCTAAACCCTATAAGGACAATATTTTTTTCTTTTTTCAGGACAGCATATTTTTTTTCTTTTTTTCTTTTTCTTGTCAAAAAGAGCCACTTTGCAAAATAATTTCTAGAATTCTATAACATTTGTAAGCTACCAAAAATATGATTCAGAAAAATTGATAACCAGACAACTGGCGAATGGATGACCTTTATTTATTGATTTCATTTTCTCAATTACTTGAAGATGTATATGTATAGTTATATCCTGTTGTGTCAGAGAAATACACATATAGTCGGCATGCATTAGAACTATTGCAACCGTTTTCATTAATATCATCAATATGTACATGAAAAAGTTATACTTTTTATTTTTTAACAGTTCTATCAGGCATTATCAATTTTCAATAAGATTTAATGAATATAACTTTCTAAAAACAAAGTTTCTTTTTAATTTAAAAGGAATTTGAATTGAGAATCATTTCAGGATCAAGGGCTGATAACCAAGGGATTTTGTCATTGAAAAGGCAATGTGTGCTATTATCTTTCTTTTATATGCCAATTTCTCTGTTTCCTCCCATTTTCCGCATTGTGTCGTTTTAATTTTTTTTTAATGTTGCCTTCCCTCTAGCCTTTTCCAAACGATTTTTTCCTCATTCTTTGTCTGCCTGTCTCTGTCTGTCTCTGTCTGTCTCTATCTATCTATCTCTATCTCCTTGTCTGCCCCGCTTCCTCCATCCCTCAGTTATTTCTTGTCTTGTCTCTCTTCTCATAAGTGTATAGCTTTTGTCCTCCATCTCTGAGTTTAATTCAATTTATCACCCCTTCAAGAAAATGAAGCAAAATCCTTTTATGTCCTGTCGTCTATAGCTGTCTTTTCGTCCTCTAAATGCCGTCCGATTTCATTTTTTTTTTAATTTTTAATTCACATTTTCCTCATCGTTCCGTTTTATTTTTTTTTTAATTTCCCCTTCACTCTCCCTTTTTTTGAAATGATTTTTTTCTCAATCTTTGCCTCTGTCTATGTCTATCTATCTATATCTATCTTCTTGTCTGCTCTGCTTCACCCATCCCTCAGTTATTTCTTGCGTTGTCTCCCTTTTCAGAAGTGTTTAGCCCTTTTTTCCATCTCTGAGTTTAATTCATCACCACTTCGATAAAATGAAGCAAAATTCGTTTACGTCTTTTTGTCTATAGGTGTCTTTTTCTCTTCTATATGCCGTTCGATTTCTACATATAGATTGATTTTTTTCCCCATTTTTTTTACCTTTTTTTCTCATAGCCATTTTTTTTTCAATTTTTTTCTCTTTTGTTTTACCCCGAATTTCATTTTCATTTATGAAACATGAATTTAGGGAAAAAAAGTTACAATATCCAAAACCTAGGCCTACATCTACCGTGAGTTTGTAGAGAGAACTTTTTTCAGGATTTTGTGTTTCGATAGATACATAGTAAAGTGTGACTGTTGTGATTCCTTTTTTCACATTATACAAAGCCTATGCAAACAAATTTTATGCGGTCAGAGAAAAAAGGTCTTTACAGTCATATTGTACTCACAATTTGAACAATCGAAACTAGATCATCTGAAAGAGATCTTTAACGTTTCATTGATCTTTCGAAATAGCTCCCGGATCTCTTTAAACTCAATTCAGGTTTAAAAAATCTATATTGTGAGCTTTTAGGTTTTCAGGCTTAAGAATTCTCTTTAAAACATAATTTTGCAAATTCCTTACACATTATTAGATCCGAACTAACTTGTACGAAATGGTGGAAAAACCTATCTGTTTCTTCTACTTGAATTTGTGTCTACTTAGAGATTTCGTGGTTTCATAAACGAATAATATAGTCGTGATTTTGCCTAAAACATATCTTCTCTTTCGAAATGTTTACAGCCATTAGAAATATGAGACATAATTATGTCAATCTGAACACATTGCAATAAAATCTGGATAAAGTCAACACCTCGGGATTGACAAACTTAGTTGACTTTAAACGAGAGTTGACTTTTTAATCATTGCAAATATATAACATAATAAGAAATACAAAGAAAAAGGGCGCCAAAAAGAGTTGACTTTGAGCAGATGTTTCTCTTTAAGGTGTTGCCTTTAAGCGGATTCCATTTTCTTTGATACTCACCATTTTAAAGGAATAGGTGGAATCGAAAACAAACTAAAACCAGCCTCGCTCTCCTTTTAAATTTACGGACTCTTACAAGATCAATACAGTCATATCTGTTTGACGCAGAAGTCTTTTATTCGAAACGTGACGTGTAGAGCCTGTAGATTTTGGGGTATAACTCTGTATACCCTCATCCACTATTTTGATAAAAGACTACACATAATTGGTTCACAACTAATGGCAAAGTATGTTCATTTTTTGGAATCGTCTATGATAAGAAATAAAAAAAATCTTATGCCCTCATTAAGTGAATGCGAAATGAGTAGAAATGTTGGGTATGATGGATATAGCATTACCTCTGAAAGCAATTTCACAACTACCGAATTGAAACTCAAAAATGATTTGGGAATAGAAAATGGCAACTTCTTTCTGAGTTGTTTAAGAGCATGGCAAAATACGTTGTTGGATAATAAAACAACTTCATTTACAAACTTTGTTTCGTTATATTTATCTCTAGCTCTATCTCATTTTTTTCCTCAGGGATACGATATATCTCTTCTCTCTGATTGTCTGATTGTGTTTTCTCTTTAACTTCAAAAGATTTCTTAAATTACAATAATATATCCAGTGTTTTGCACGTAAATGTGCAAATGCTGCATGTATAAATAAGTCTCGTAAACCTTATCAGTCTATGAAATCGAAAAGGTAACTAAAACACCTGCCTACACCAAGGTATCAATTAAAAGGAAAGATGATTAATCAGTTCTTCTTCTTCTTCTTCTTCTTCTTCTTCTTCTTCTTCTTCTTCTTCTTCTTCTTCTTCTTCTTCTTCTTCTTCTTCTTCTTCTTCTTCTTCTTCTTCTTCTTCTTCTTCTTCTTCTTCTTCTTCTTCTTCTTCTTCTTCTTCTTCTTCTTCTTCTTCTTCTTCTTCTTCTTCTTCTTCTTCTTCTTCTTCTTCTTCTTCTTCTTCTTCTTCTTCTTCTTCTTCTTCTTCTTCTTCTTCTTCTTCTTCTTCTTCTTCTTCTTCTTCTTCTTCTTCTTCTTCTTCTTCTTCTTCTTCTTCTTCTTCTTCTTCTTCTTCTTCTTCTTCTTCTTCTTCTTCTTCTTCTTCTTCTTCTTCTTCTTCTTCTTCTTCTTCTTCTTCTTCTTCTTCTTCTTCTTCTTCTTCTTCTTCTTCTTCTTCTTCTTCTTCTTCTTCTTCTTCTTCTTCTTCTTCTTCTTCTTCTTCTTCTTCTTCTTCTTCTTCTTCTTCTTCTTCTTCTTCTTCTTCTTTTGCTGGTTATTATTATTATTATTATTATTATTATTATTATTATTATTATTATTATTATTATTATTATTATTATTATTATTATTATTATTATTATTATTATTATTATTATCATTATTATTATTATTACTATTATTATTATTATTATTACTTTTATTTTATTATGATTAACAAACAACTACACATAACTTTCTGGGGTAATTACAAGATAACAGAAAGTGTTTAAAAAATGGGGAAAAAGAACAAAAAATTCATTTAAACTTATGATTCTAATTTTTGACCGACATTAAAAAAATTTAAAAGAAAAAAATGTAGATCAACCTAAAATGGTAAGTGATCGTTAATTTTTTATTTATGTTTTACTAAAAAAAAATTCTTCAACACTTATTACAAAAGGACAAATGTTAAGCTAAATTTGATTTTTTTTAAGCTAAATTTGATTTGTTATTTTCTCAGTGGAAAATGAACTTTATTTTCCTTTGGATGAAAGAAATCTTGGAAACTTTTAATTCATTAAGATAGATACACTTTCCATCAAACGAAATAAGTTGAACAGATTTAATCCTTATTCATCTTCAGCCAGAGTTTATTTGAAATCTTGAGTTCCTGGCAAACAAAACCCAGACCTAAACCTTCTAGTTAGTTTTTAATTTAGAGACAACTGCTCAGAGAGAGAAGAAAATTAATTCTATATCTTTACTTTGATAATAGGTACAGACTGGATAGCATCAAGGCCTTTAACTGGTAAATAATCAATATTTTTTAAAAGCTGGTGTACTATGTGTCTTTGATCATATATCATTTCCATTTTAATTGAGGTTAAACACGTTCACTCTCTCTCTCTCTCTCTCTCTCTCTTTCTCCCTCTCTCTCTCTCTTTTCTATTTTTCCCTCACTCTCTTTTTTATCTCTTACTTTATTCGTTCTCTCTTTTTCTCTCTCCCATCTGTTCTCTTTTTCCTTACTCTCTCGCTTCTGTCTCATATTTCTCTCTCTTCTCTTTCTCTCTTTCGTTCGATCTCCGTATCTCTGCCTCAAAAAAAAGTAAATTTGGAAAATTAAATATAGTAAAAATGCCATGAAATTTGGTAATATCGTTCATTTCTTTAAATAAAATTTTCAGCACCACGGGACTTTTTCAAAACAATATTACTAGATAAAATTAAGAAAGGAAAGAGAGAGAGAGAGAGAGAAAGAGAGAGAGAGAGAGAGAGAGAGAGAGAGAGAGAGAGAGAGTGAGAGGATGAGGGAGACAGTCAGACAGACAGAAATAAATAGACAGGATCCCATAGAAGTGTGGCTAAACTGAAACTAAACTAACTAGATCTAGTCTTGTTGCTAAGGCTGAACGGAGAAAATTCCACTCTCTTCTTTCTGTGTTTCTGGGAGTCATGAAGTATTCTACAATACAATCTGCTGTGTAAGCAAACTAGACCTAGCTTGGAAACTTTTTTCTTTTGCGTTTTCGTCAGCAACTGACCTAGATCAAGATCTTTACACCTGGCAGAGTCTTGTAAAGTATGATATAGAAATTTAGATATAGACAGGGTTTTAAGGGTAATATTTATTCGACTTGGCAAGTGCAAAGTGCAAGAAAAAATAGCTTTTGTTGTTCTTTTTCAGTGTTGAACGAGGTATGTAAATTCAAAATCTAAGAGTGTCAACAAGTCAGGGCGCTCTGATCTTTTTCACAAACATCTTATACGTTAGTTTGATCTTTAGTCAAAATTTACATAAATATTTTTTTATTGGCAGAACTTAGACATATTTTATCCTGTGTTTAGAAAGGAACAGGGTGTCTTCCCTTTATCACGCACCCTTGTGCTTTGATCTATCTCCAAAATTATAATTTACCTCAAGTTTTTAATTTAACAACTGGATGACGTGTTTTCTAAATAAGTTCACAGCATTGTCTGAAAAGCCATCAAAGCAAGAAAACGAACACGTTAAATGCACCACTAGCAGATACATTGACAGTGGAAGTAACCATCGACAGAGGTACATACATAGAATATAGATCTAAAAACATGATGTATCAGTACAGCGGACATAGACATGACTTCTAACGAGCAACAAGCACTCGCCGTTCCAACTACCTCATAGCTTCATCAAAACCTGTCAAAGCCTCTGGTCAGCCACAAGAGATAGTTCAAAAACACCAATGATAAAATATATTTCATTATTAGCCATTGTCTCTTGTTTGGATATTTAACTCGATGGAGTAGCATATGCTGTAGTAATAATTAAAAAAATTTATGTTTGGACTAAGCTCACAGACAATTTTTGAGCTGAGGATATAATTTTGGCGTGAATGTTTAGAAAAATATTTTGTTTTATTGACAGTAACATTTTTTCAAGTTCTGTAGAGCCGCTTGTCCGCTAGCGGTCACATAATCATGTTAATAAGCTCAGTAACCAGGTTATTTTTCAAACTTTTTAAATGACTGATATAAAATCTTCTATCAAAGCTAATTTTATATTTTTTTTAATGACAACTTTTTTTCACTTTTCTAATGAGTGAATGAACAAATGAAAAGATAATTAAATGAAACTTCCAGATCGTATACCCCGTGATCTAGTTATCGCTTGACTGGGGCCAGTGCGCCGCAACTAAAGTAAATGTATCACTTAAGTGACGCCGTGTTTTTTAAAGCACGAATCCGTCCTCGCAGGTATTTTTTGTCAACACTTATTGACACGCTGCCCTCCTCATGGTGGTTTTGCCAAAAAATGTCCTGCGACTTGCGCCGGACTTACCCGCAAATGACTATCATGTTGCCACTTAGACACTGTTTTTTTTTTTTTTTGTTTTCTTTCACTGCAATATTTATGCGGTAAATAATAAACAGCTAAAAGGTAAGAACTAGAGAGATGGAGAAAAAGAAAGAGAGGGAGAAAGAAATAAATAAAAGGATAAAGACAATAAGAGACAGAGATAAAGAAACAGGGGGAGAGAGAGAAAGGAAGAAATAGAGAAATAGAAAAGAAAGAGATAGGGAGAGACATAAATATAGAGAGGGAGAGAGAAAGAGACAGAGAGAGGTGGAGAGAGAGACAAAAAGAAAGAGGGAGAGGAGATAGACAGAGAGAGAGTAGTTGAGGGAAAGAGAGAGTGTGCAAGAACGATGTTAAACTTTCGTAAGTTTTTAAATAAAATAATATACTGTATTTCGAATTGGTGGTTCATACAATTGGGTTGCTT
>JAWDGP010007142.1:152500-160195 GCA_033675545.1 Elysia crispata | reverse complement strand
TTAGCTAAGGATATTGATATCCTGTAATACCATAATATCATTGCAACAACTGAAGAAAACTAAACTGGCCTCAAACACAGGGAAAGCTGAATCATTAATAAACCCCTGAGCAATACGATACATTTCAAATATCATGAAATTCCTTAAAAAGTAGCACTTGCAGTAATAAATATACTAAAAACAAAAACAATTATATCAAACACTTAGAATGCACCAAAAACCTTTAAAGTGATATGCAGAAATTATCCTATAAAATCTCACATAATTAGTCACGTCAAAGGTCTAACCAGCCACAAAAACTCTCAGCATCCGTAATTTGATTAGCCTTTATTCTCTGTGAGACTTAGTTGGTCATTAATTAATTGAATAATTTGAAATAGATTTGAAATATTGAAACGCGGTTTTTCTCTCGTACCAACTAGCCTTAGATAGGTCTATTCTAAGCTTAAAGCTAACTAAAGCTTTGCTATCAATGGGATAAATGTAAACATTTTTATTTAAGCGCCAAGCGGGATTCACCCATTAAAATTGCTGATACACAGGGTCAGGTAAAACAGCAATGAAAAGGCTCGCAGCAAAATATCAAATATGACCAAAAACAACATCAACAACCCGGACAAACAATTAAAAACAAAACCAGCGACAACAGAATCTCGAAGCCCTTAACAGTTTATGCGTCGTAGGTTATTTCAAAACAGAAGGAGTGCTCTTGTGTTGATAAAAAAAAACAATTTATTATCTTGCCCATTCCTTCCCTATCTTTTCTCTCTCTCTCTCTCTCTCTCTCTCTCTCTCTCTCTCTCTCTCTCTCTCTCTCTCTCTCTCTCTCTCTCTCTCTCTCTCTCTCTCTCTCTCTCTCTCTCTCTCTCTCTCACTAACTCTCTCTCTCTCTCTCTCTCTCTCTCTCTCTCTCTCTCTCTCTCTCTCTCTCTCTCTCTCTCTCTCTCTCTCTCTCTCTCTCACTCTCTCTCTCACTCTCTCTTTCTCTCACTAACTCTCTCTCTCACTCTCTCTCTCACTAACTCTCTCTCTTTCTCTCTCTCTCACTCTCTCTCTCTCTCTCCCTATCTCTCTCTCTCTCTCCTTTTTTTTTTCTTCATTTTTCTCATCTCAACTTCAAATCATTTTAATCTGTATAATTATTTCAATGTCAGTATATTACTCACTATTTCTCTCTAACTGTGCCGATATTTCTTCGTTCCTCTTTAATTTCTTCTTCATCTACATACACATACACACTATTTCTCTCTCTCTCTCTCTCTCTCTCTCTCTCTCTCTCTCTCTCTCTCTCTCTCTCTGTCTCCCTCCCCTTATCCCTCTTTCTCTTTTGCCTTTCTTTTCAGACTTTCGATATCTTTATTCTTTTTATGTTTGTGATAGTATCAGTTTATTCCTCACGCTTTATTTTTAATTATGTGTCGCTTTCCTTTCTAGTCTTTTTGGTTGTTTCTTTTACTCTTCTACTTTTTCTCTCAATCTCTCTCATTCTCTCTCTTTTATTTGCTTCTCTTCTATCACTTTCAATACATTTTTTAAAACTTTTATATCTGTGTCTTCTTCATAATAACTAAATCTTTCTTTATACCTGTGGTCGTTATTTCTTTTCTCTTTCTAGTTCTTAGTCTTCCACTCTCTCTATCTTTTGCTTTTTCTTTGTTCTTTGCCTCTCTTGTCTAAATTTCGATATATTTTTAATTTATTTCCTCTCTTTCTGTGTCAGTATAATAGCTTTATCTCTATGTGTCTCTATTTCTCTCTTCTCTTTCTTGTTTTTCGTGTTCTTCTCTCTCCCTCTCCCTCTCCCTCTCTCTCTCTCTCTCTCTCTCTCTCTCTCTCTCTCTCTCTCTCTTTCTCTCTAAATCTAACATCGCTCAATCAAGCACGGCTTACCTCAAGAATGATAAATACCATGATTGACTATCTGTTTGCAACAATCACTCTCTCTCTCTCTCTCTCTCTCTCTCTCTCTCTCTCTCTCTCTCTCTCTCTCTCTCTCTCTCTCTCTCTCTCTCTCTCGGGCTAACTAAATGAAAAGTAAAAGGTTCACCTTGAGATCGGACTGCTTATCATTCACAGATTCATAAAAGACAAACACAAATGCATAACCACGCAAAAGACAGTCAAGGTTAAAGGGAAAAAAAAACAAACCCATAGGCGTGTTGACAAACTGAACAAACTCACCCCTAGATACAAAGGACAGCTATTTCAAGTCAATCAGTTATGGTATAGAGTTACGCATCATACACGGTTTTAATTGATTTTTCTCTGAAAATTGAAAGATTCATCCCACTATGTACCATGACATATGAATATTTTTTTATTTATTAAATATTAGCTAAGAAGTGCAGTTTGTAGTTAAATTTTCCGGCTTTCGACCTTTTTAAAAAAAAACTTGATAAACACAGCTATGAGAAAATGCCCAGCAGTTAAACCGCATGAAGAAAGTGTGTCACTGTTTACTTATATGAAACAGGAGTGCTAGAACTTTGCCTGGCAAGATAACTTCGCCAGAAGCTGGCTTCAAGCCATAACGGTGTTAAGGCCCGTAAAACGGTCAAGGTCCACATACTATGACGGCCCGCGCCTGTCGTCATTTATAATTTGGGTCTGATGTGGCTCCTCCCACAAAACACCGGGATGCGCACTTGTGTGCATCACCTTGGTGCTTGGATGCTGGCAGGGAAGTTTTGTCGTGGGTCGTGTGATAAGCACAACCTGCTCAGAGGTACCGGCGACTTGGGTACTTCGTCGATGTGGTGTCGGTGGGCCGGCTATCCTGAGAGTGTCTATATGGCGGAGGTTCAGAGCTGAAACCCTTCACCCCCTGCAATCCTTTGACATATCTCCCTTAATAAGAAGTTGATTATCTTCCTTTATAGGTTTTTTTTTTAAATTTTGCTTTGAAAGGGGCATTATCCATTAAATATGCAACACCTTTTTATTTGTTATCTTTCACGGGTGCAAAATTTCACATACTTTTCCTTTACTGTCCACTTGTGATCGGCACGTCAAATATCTGCTTATGAGTACTAAAATCGTGATAGACTCTGCCTCGATGAGAATCTAAGTAAATAACCACACATGCAGAGAAATGTTTAGTAATAAACTGATATAGACGGAGGCATAAAGGTAAAATGAATGTATTAAAAGTATAGTAAGAGGGGCAAAGGAGAAAAAGAGAGAGAGAGAGAGAGAGAGAGAGAGAGAGAGAGAGAGAGAGAGAGAGAGAGAGAGAGAGAGAGAGAGAGAGAGAGAGAGAGAGAGAGAGAGAGAGAGAGAGAGAGAGAAATCTACCCTTAAATTTTTATGTTTTATTTCATTGTATTAAAAACCTTGAAATTTAAATGCTGCAGCAATGTTTGTTGAAATAGGGTCATCTACGCTGATCTCCCTTAGCCTTACGGTTAACACAAATCTTGCATATCTTTGCCAGGCTGCCAACAAAAATTCTATTCCTCGTTATGATACGCTTCCTATGTGCATGAGAGGTGCTGGCTTGGATACGAGTAAAGTATATTTAATGCTTCGATTCCTCACTCATTTCTAAGGATTCGAATCGCGATTCATGAATTACAAGTCCAGACGCCAAAAACTAGTTTGAGAAAGACAGATCAAGACGCATCAGACATCAGTTTTACCGAAATCATCTTTCTACGGGACAGACGCTCTTGAAACGCTGTTAGATCTACCATATTATCTTATTTCCCAAAGTAAGATAAGTTGCATTAAATGTATTTCCCAAACAAATCCCGTCGCCTTTTTTGCCCAGTAAACCTCGTGACCTAAATTAAAATTGATTTTAAACAAATTTAGACGTAAGTAAAATAAGTGGACGAAAGAATCGAAATAAGAAAAATAAATAAAACTTCCATGTGTTGTAAAATATAATAAACTCCTATCACACAAAACAGATAATACAGTATCTACATAATTTGTATTATTGTGTAGTTCATGAGCAAAACTTTCGAACAAAAAATCGAAGTTACCAAACTGCAGATGACAAGAAAGTCGTGCAGGAATAATAGAGCCGACTTGAGGTTAACGGGAGTAATTACACTTTGATATCATTTTTTTAATGTGTTCTCCGTATGAAGTTCCACTTAGTTTTCTCGTGATTAAATTCAAAAAGATGGACTGAAACATAAATGGTTTTCATGTTTTGCCACCAGTTCTGACGAGATTCGGTTTTAATATAGATCTTAGTCTCAACCGCAATCGAACAAGACTTAGAAATCCAATTGAATAACTTCACAGTTTAAGAGTTTTATTTCCTAGTATGTATTCGATTCGGTTTTGTGAGAATAATCGGTCCGGGTAATCGGTCTTATCGAAATCCTTGAAAATAATCAGAAAGACCCTGAACGAATACCGGTGCAGTAAGCGTGACACCGTGTGCAACACAATATAAGTTTTTCTGCTCTGCCGTTTCATTATTTCATTTTGTTTTTTTGTTTTTAAACATGACGCGAATGAAAAGACAATAAATGTAAAAAACCAGTCTTGCCAATCTCAGAGTAAAAATTGCGTGCAGTGGAGCGTGATGTGGAAACCGTCATCGTTGCTTTCTCGCAAACTAAGGGTGGAAAGAGCGAGTGAAAAATGAATTTAGTAAGTTGTCGTTTTGTGCTCTTTCCAAAAAGCTTATTAATTTTTGAAGAAAGGTGTCGAAATATCATGCCATAGAAGAGGTTTGAAACTTCGAAATTTCTGGGACCTGTTGAGTCAAACTTTTTCCGGTGTCACTTTCTCTTTCCTTATTCTTCCTCTCCACCTCCACCACCCCCACCCTTATCTCTTTCTATCCCTCTGTGTCTGTCTGTCTGTCTGTCTCTGTCTCTGTCTCTCTCTCTCTCTCTCTCTCTCTCTCTCTCTCTCTCTCTCTCTCTCTCTCTCTCTCTCTCTCTCTCTCTCTCTCTCTCCCCCTCCCTCCCTCCCTCCCTCTATCTTACTCTCTCTTTAATTTTTTTTATTTTGTTCTTATCGTTTATTACTTTCTGAGTTGTTTTTTTTTCCATTATTTTTTTTTTCATTTCCTTTTTTTCCCACATCTGCTTGTTTAATTTTCATGTTATTATTGTTTCCTTTTTGATATTGATACGTGATTCATTTATTGGTCAATTTTTTTCAATATATATAAGCCCTGTTTTTTTTTAAACAACGTTTTTTTTTTTTTAACATTTTGAATCTCTGTGTTCTGTTTCTTATTTATGTTTTTGTGTTTTGACCAAGGCATAAAAGTGATGGCTGTTGGCAATACAATATATTGATGTATTGACGTTTATCTTTATCATTTATCCATCTACGTTTGTATTCAATTTTATATTATTAAAGTAATAAAGAAAAGAAAAATTACAGAAGGCAAAAAACTTCATATTTGATTCCTTAAAATACACACAAAAATTACGAAGCCTCACTTTTGCAATAGTGTAGATAGAGAAACATTTGTCAGAGTTGAAATATGTCGAAAAATTAGAGTTAATTCACGAAAATTAAGAAATCACAAAAGAAAAGATCGTTGAAAATCTTTTCTTTCGTAAGACATTTCAAAAAGAGTTTGATAACCATGATACTCACTTCTCTTGGTTGGTTTATTTAAGTGAAAGTTACAAAAAGTTTGGGGGTTTTCCCCGCAAACACGACTATGCCTATTAAGAATGTAAAAGTCAAGTAGAGGGGAGACGCAGTTTTATTGCTTACCATGAAAGATATATTTATGTTTGTCTTTTACATGTGTAGATGTGGCGCAGAGGAAAAAAACTGACTTGTGTATTTCAACAGGTTTTCCCACTTCACCAAGCAAAATATGTGTTTCTCCGTCCATCTTGTAGCTTTCATTGGTAAAATAACGCATCCACATGATACACTATAATGTTTACGCGTTGAAATGTTGTCCCTCACTAAAGAGTGGCCCGATGATAGGAAGTCCAAGTCGCAGTCATGTCAAGTGCGCCTTTGTAGCGCATGATAAATACACCCAGCATACAATTTTATTCATGCTTTCACTAAGATGTACACTTGTATTAACTTATGGCATAACTTATTCTTGTATGATGAAGCTAATGCAGGACGAAACTTTGCCATGTAAATAAATGTTCTTTCATCTTTTCCGTCCATCTAACAACAGTTTGGCCGATTGATATTTTAAAAAATAACACGCCTTTGCAAATAAAAGGTGCGCACCAGACCATTTTATCTCTCTAAAATTTGTTATTGAGACCAAGGTACATTCCGATTATGTTTTCTGCATCCTGTGGGCTAAAACTACAAGCCTGTTATCTGCTGTAGTAGCGTTTGACTGATTTTTTCGAAGAAAGCCACTAGAAAAAATGATAATAATAGCGCCGCTAGCTACAAAATGTAGGTGTAGTTGTTTCTCTACTGCTGCCATTTTTCTAAACTTATCTTGTGCCACTGCCTCGTTCAGTATCTCAAGCTGCACAGCGTGTAAAGCAGTTCAGAAGATAATAATGTGCAGAATGGTGCTCAATGGACCGAAAGAGGAAGCTTCGAAAGTGCCGTGCACACCAAGCCGTGCCGCTCACGTGTTGTGAAGAAACTTGATGCGTGCTGACTCTACCAGAAGCAGAACATTGCGTATTCTTCCGCGCTCACGGAGCTAGAATGCCGTGTGTATTTGTAGGCGCACCTGGATTTAGATCTCTGTCATGTGTTAATTTTCTCAGGATCTTTTTTGCGTAACAATACTTTCGCATTGACCTGTGTAGTAAAGGTCGCAAAGATGAGATTTTATCAAAGTAGGGATAGACCGATTAAAAGGTAAAGGAAATTAAAGTGTTATGCAGAATTCCATATTTAACGATTCAAGCTTTAAAAAAATTGTTACAGACAAGTTGATACTTGTTATAAGACCGTGATACCAGTGTTTTATTTTATTATTGTTATTATTGTTGTTGCTATTGTTGCTATCACTACTACTACAACTACTACTACTACTACTACTACTACTACTACTACTACTACTACTACTACTACTACTACTACTACTACTACTACTACTACTACTACTACTACTACTACTACTCCACCTCCTCCTCCTCCTCCTCCTCCTCCTCCTCCTCCTACGACTACTACTACTACTACTACTACTACTACTACTACTACTACTACTACTACTACTACTACTACTACTACTACTACTACTACTACTACTACTACTACTCCTGCTACTACTACTACTACTACTACTACTACTACTACTACTACTACTACTACTACTACTGCTGCTGCTACTACTACTACTACTACTACTACTACTACCACTATTCCTTCTCCACCTCTTCCCACACCTACTACTACTACCAATACTACTACTACTACTACTACTACTACTACTACTACTACTACTACTACTACTACTACTACTACTACTACTACTACTACTACTTCTATTACTACTACTACTACTACTACTACTACTACTACTACTACTACTACTACTACTACTACTACTACTACTACTACTACTACTACTACTACTACTACTACTACTACTACTACTACTGCTGCTACTGCTGCTGCTACTACTACTACTACTACTACTACTACTACTAATACTACTATTACTGCATGCTGCTGCACCTGCTGCTGCTGTTCTGCTGCTGCTACGCTGCCGCTGCTGGGCTGGCTGCTGCTGCTGCTGCTGCTGCTGCGCTGCTGCTGCTGCTGCTGGCTGTT
>JAWDGP010007142.1:120000-147500 GCA_033675545.1 Elysia crispata | reverse complement strand
CTTAATCTATCACCTTTCCGGTGTCTCAGGTTAATACATCTGACATCAGATGCTGATTGGTTCTTTGCTTGTGTGTTTGATAGAGCTTTTCTACAAGTAGGTGAATTATTACGGCCTTTCCTGTATTTCAAACAAGCACCCGTTGCGCAGTGTGCAATTGAAAAGAAGAGGCCAAAAACTCACTCACCAATAGTGTGTGTGTACGTACGTGTGTATGTGTGTATGTGTGTGGGGGGAGGAGTTTGAATGGTCACAGACCCCAGCGCTTCTATGAAAATTTTAACTTAAAAATTCAGGATTATAATAAACCATTGACTCAACACAAGACAGCATTCATCTAGTTGCAGTAAGTGATACGTGTCCGTGGGTTTGAACAGACAAGCCTTAAAGCAGGAGGCATGGTGTACTGGAATTTTTTTTCTTTAATTTAGTCAAAAAGCTTTTAGGTTTGAGGGTTTAAAAAGATTGCATGCAGATATTTTCATTTTTTTTACCTAGTTAAAAAGTGGTTGGGTTCAATGTAGTTAGAAATGTAAATCAAGTGTGTCACCAAATTTCTAAACTTCTGAAAAAAAAAATGAGCGAAACGAATTTTCAACTTCCTAATTTGCATATTATAAATATGATCAATCTTTCAGACCTTCCATAGCATTGTAGTAATTATATGTGAATTCAGGTTTGCAACAAATCGTTACCAGGTTTTGCAGCCGTCGTCTTTTCAATCATAAATCCTCATTGACTTCTTCTTCTTCTTCTTCTTCTTCTTCTTCTTCTTCTTCTTCTTCTTCTTCTTCTTCTTCTTCTTCTTCTTCTTCTTCTTCTTCTTCTTCTTCTTCTTCTTCTTCTTCTTCTTCTTCTTCTTCTTCTTCTTCTTCTTCTTCTTCTTCTTCTTCTTCTTCTTCTTCTTCTTCTTCTTCTTCTTTTTCTTCTTCTTCTTCTTCTTCTTCTTCTTCTCCTTCTTCTTCTTCTTCTTCTTCTTCTTCTTCTTCTTCTTCTTCTTCTTCTTCTTCTTCTTCTTCTTCTTCTTCTTCTTCTTCTTCTTCTTCTTTTTCTTTCCCTCATTATCATGATAAAAAGAAAGATGGAAGAAAAATAATGAAAAAAAAAAAAAAAAAAACAGAAGGAGTTGAATGATGATGAAAAAAGAAAAAGGAGACATTCAAATTTTTTATGCTGTGTTTTTTTAAATTGAAGTGTTTATCCCAAAGAAATATTAATTTTGGTTAAACATTTTTTCTTTTTTTTTGTTGTACAGCAACATTATAATTTTAACATACTTTTTTAAAGAGATCTCTATATAATATCTTAAAAAAGCTCAACAAAGTTTAATGGACTTTAACTGACTGGGTTACATATGCTTCTAGTGCTTGATTCCTAAATTACAAACCATTACAAGTTATATCACGCTTCTAATCGTAATATCCAAACAGTAATTATTTTCACAACTTGTACACAAACATGTTCTAGACTCGAAGTCCCTAGATGCCTTGGTCTTTTGTTTCTCAAGTCTAGTACTATCCTAAAACATCAATATATTATAATTATTTCAAAAAAAAAAAATTAGAAGAAGCGTTTCGAGAACGCACACAATGCAAGAAAATCAAAATCAATCTTGCAAGACACGGTCTTGTACAGTAGTTAAGTTGTGTGAGGCAAGGAACAAAAGGCAGCGACTCTGCTGAATTAAAAGAAAATAATTTTAAACATTAGACCCGGCACGGCTCCACGGAGGATTGTTTTGCATAAGATTAAAGTTGATATGTTCTGCTGCTAGCATTACAAATAAACAGAGCTATAGATTGATATGTCTCTCTCTCTCTCTCTCTCTCTCTCTCTCTCTCTCTCTCTCTCTCTCTCTCTCTCTCTCTCTCTCTCTCTCTCTCTCTCTCTCTCTCTCTCTCTCTCTCTCTCTGTCTGTCTCTCTCTCTCTCTCTCTCTCTCTCTCTCTCTCTCTCTCTCTCTCTCTCTGTCTGTCTGTCTGTCTCTCTCTCTCTCTCTCTCTCTCTCTCTCTCTCTCTCTCTCTCTCTCTCTCTTTCTCTCGCTCGCTCGCTCGCTTTGACTGCTACCTGTCTTTGTTTTTGCCTTTAGTTCTGTATAGTTCACGCAAAAATACTAGACTGACAATTCCAGAATCTTTGGTTGTAATAATTATGTCTCTGTCTGTCTATCTGTCTGTCTGTCTCACTCTCTCTCTCTCTCTCACTCTCTCTCTCCCTTTCTCTCTATCTCTTTCTCTCTCTTTTACCTTCTCCTTCTTTTCTATTTCTCTCTTTTCTTTTGACTATAGAATGAAGGGAATGAAGAGAAAGAAATAAGAAAGAGCATTATTTTTTACGCCTCAAAAGAAATTTATTTTTAAATCGTTGAATGAAAGAGATCACTTCAATATTTTATTATTCATACTGTTTTTGTATGACCCAATTGCTCTACTTTTTTTCTTTTCTCTATTCATTCTTTCTTTCTTCCGCCCCTTCTCTTTTTTATATATTGGGGCAGAGAGAGAGAGAGAGAGAGAGAGAGAGAGAGAGAGAGAGAGAGAGAGAGAGAGAGAGAGAGAGAGAGAGAGAGGGAGACGCAAGGACTGGCCTACTTTTTCTTTTCAAAACAGATGACCTGAATAATTTTGTGTTGTGTCTGTGGCACCAAGAGTACTAGATGTCAGAATAGTTCTATAGTTTGTTTTATGTGTGAAAACCACAGTTTATTTTCTTTCTATTTGGGCTCATAATTTTCTGAGATTTATTTTTACTTCTGCAGCTCATCCCCATTGCTTCGTCTTCTTTTCCGAAACAATTTTACGCAGAGCAGTGTCTCTGTCTCTGTATCTTTCTATCTCTGACTCTCTCTCTCTCTCTCTCTCTCTCTCTCTCTCTCTCTCTCTCTCTCTCTCTCTCTCTCTCTCTCTCTTCTTCTTCTTCTTCTTCTTCTTCTTCTTCTTCTTCTTCTTCTTCTTCTTCTTCTTCTTCTTCTTCTTCTTCTTCTTCTTCTTCTTCTTCTTCTTCTTCTTCTACAACTACTACTACTACTACTACTACTACTACTACTACTACTACTACTACTACTACTACTACTACTACTACTACTACTACTACTACTACTACTACTACTACTACTACTACTACTACTACTACTACTACTACTACTACTGTTGCTGCTGCTGCTACTACTACCACCACCACCACTACTATCACTACTACTATGCTGCTCTTTCAGGCTCAAAATAAAGTTACAAATGTGACTTAGTCCCTTGATGCTGGAAAGGATAATACTGAAGAAATTCAAGGCTTTTTATTACTTTTTTTCCTTTAGTGTCCTTGCTACAAGACTTAATATGCATTTTACCACAATGCCAGTTTTTTGTTGTTATTTTTTTTCCACTCAGCATTCATAGCTATATCTCTGACAGAGGTTTAAATTTTTGTTATGTAATATAGGTGTGTCGAAAACTAGATTATATCATGAAGCAGCAAAGTTTCAATTTTTAAAACACGATTACACAAAATGCGATGAAGGCTTGAGAACGAAAAATAATGTAGTTACTTTATAAAGGCCAAGGACCTTACAGTAGTGATACAGAATCACAGCAGATAGCGGCGTGACCATAAAAACTGCCACAACTTCTAGATAGCTTGATGTTTCGCGCTAACGTGTGATTAAAAAAAAAAAAAAGAATGACGGAACGGCAACAGTGCACAGTACAGTACGACAAAAGTGATCCACCTTGATTATTTCCGATGTCATTGATCAATATCACCGGAGCGCATCGCCAGATGTACCAGAAAAAATCAATACAAGTTTATTTTAGTTCTAGCACCATTAATTTCAGAAGCTAAACCTAATGACGTGTAGGCGGAAAGGTGTACCTATAGCGTATTCAGTGAAAAAGTGAACGATTCTTACCAAGTTGAAGTTTGTCGTATATATTTACTGACCCATTTAGTGACAAATGAGGAAGTTTTGATTAGACTTGGTGTTGAGAGAGGACTGCTATATTAAATAAGAACACACAAGTTGTCATATTTTGGCGACATTGCAAGACATGACAGCCTGCAGAAAACAGTTCTCACGGGTAGAATAGATGGTAGAAGAGAAAGAGGCAGACCCAGACGTCAGTGGTACGACGACATCGAACAATGGACTGGCCACCAGCTCTACACGAACATCAAGCTAGCCCAGGATCATGTGGCTTGGAGAAGCGTAGCAAGTCGATCCGAGAAAGATCCTCAACAGCCGGGATGACAAGGACAACAACAACAACAACAACAACAACAACAACAACAACAACAACAACAACAACAACAACAACAACCCACTTAGCATTCATCGATGTCAAAATAACTAAGGTTCATAGATAGATCAGAAGGGTGACGGAGGCAGAGATATTAATACATTATCAACACAGATCGTGTTATTCTGAAAAATTGTTGGACAAGCACTTACACTGTATGTTTCGATATTAAACTGTTTTTTTAGCTCACATGATTTCCCTCCCTCCTCCCCCCACCCTTTTTTCCCTTTTCCATTTTCACTGTAAAGTTGTACGTCGTGTTATAATAATGAAAGTAATAGGAAGTGTCACTATATTTGATTTTCATAATAATTCAAGTCTTGTAAATTACCAATGACATGGTAGCATTGCTTGTCACATAATAATTCAAGCCCTGTTAGTTTTCCATGACACGGAAGCATTGCTTGTAGCATAATAATTCCAGTCCTGTCAGTTACACATGACATGGAAGCATTGCTTGTCGCATAATAATTCAAGTCCTGTGAGTTACCCATGTCATGGAAGCATTGCTTGTCACATAATAATTCCAGTCCTGTCAGTTACACATGACATGGAAGCATTGCTTGTCACATAATAATTCAAGCCCTGTCAGTTTTCTATGACATGGAAGCATTGCTTGTCACATAATAATTCCGGTCCTGTCAGTTACACATGACATGGAAGCATTGCTTGTCGCATAATAATTCAAGTCCTGTCAGTTACCCATGTCATGGAAGCATTGCTTGTCACATAATAATTCCGGTCCTGTCAGTTACACATGACATGGAAGCATTGCTTGTCGCATAATAATTCAAGTCCTGTCAGTTACACATGACATGGAAGCATTGCTTGTCGCATAATAATTCAAGTCCTGTCAGTTACCCATGTCATGGAAGCATTGCTTGTCACATAATAATTCCGGTCCTGTCAGTTACACATGACATGGAAGCATTGCTTGTCGCATAATAATTCAAGTCCTGTCAGTTACACATGACATGGAAGCATTGCTTGTCGCATAATAATTCAAGTCCTGTCAGTTACCCATGTCATGGAAGCATTGCTTGTCACATAATAATTCCAGTCCTGTCAGTTACACATGACATGGAAGCATTGCTTGTCGCATAATAATTCCAGTCCTGTCAGTTACACATGACATGGAAGCATTGCTTGTCACATAATAATTCAAGCCCTGTCAGTTTTCTATGACATGGAAGCATTGCTTGTCACATAATAATTCCGGTCCTGTCAGTTACACATGACATGGAAGCATTGCTTGTCGCATAATAATTCAAGTCCTGTCAGTTACACATGACATGGAAGCATTGCTTGTCGCATAATAATTCAAGTCCTGTCAGTTACCCATGTCATGGAAGCATTGCTTGTCACATAATAATTCCAGTCCTGTCAGTTACACATGACATGGAAGCATTGCTTGTCGCATAATAATTCCAGTCCTGTCAGTTACACATGACATGGAAGCATTGCTTGTCACATAATAATTCAAGCCCTGTCAGTTTTCTATGACATGGAAGCATTGCTTGTCACATAATAATTCCGGTCCTGTCAGTTACACATGACATGGAAGCATTGCTTGTCGCATAATAATTCAAGTCCTATCAGTTACCCATGTCATGGAAGCATTGCTTGTTGCATAATAATTCCAGTCCTGTCAGTTAAGTTACACATGACATGGAAGCATTGCTTGTCACATAATAATTCAAGCCCTGTCAGTTACCCATGACATGGAAGCATTGCTTGTCACATAATAATTCAAGCCCTGTCAGTTTTCCATGACATGGAAGCATTGCTTGTCACATAATAATTCAAGCCCTGTCAGTTTTCCATGACATGGAAGCATTGCTTGTCGCATAATAATTCAAGTCCTATCAGTTACCCATGTCATGGAAGCATTGCTTGTTGCATAATAATTCCAGTCCTGTCAGTTAAGTTACACATGACATGGAAGCATTGCTTGTCGCATAATAATTCCAGTCCTGTCAGTTACCCATGACATGGAAGCATTGCTTGTCACATAATAATTCAAGCCCTGTCAGCTACACATGACATGGAAGCATTGCTTGTCGCATAATAATTCAAGTCCTGTCAGTTACCCATGTCATGGAAGCATTGCTTGTCGCATAATAATTCCGGTCCTGTCAGTTACACATGACATGGAAGCATTGCTTGTCGCATAATAATTCAAGTCCTGTCAGTTACCCATGTCATGGAAGCATTGAGTGTCGCATAATAATTCCAGTCCTGTCAGTTATACATGACATGGAAGCATTGAGTGTCGCATAATAATTCCAGTCCTGTCAGTTACACATGACATGGAAGCATTGAGTGTCGCATAATAATTCCAGTCCTGTCAGTTACCCACGTCATGAAGGCATTGCTTGTCGTATACTCCAGTTTTTTTTTTCCACCAGAGATCGACATAAACCTTCCATTGTGGATTTGCAACATGCGGTTCTTATACTGGAAGACAATTAAGTCCATAGTTTACCAATCTATTTGAAGATCCTACTAAATGGTTATTAAAAGTTCATGTAGATGTTAACAGTAAAATATGTAAAAAATACAATGTCTTGTAGATATTCTAAGCTGTCCATTTTTTTATATCTGAATGATAGTAAACGTTTAAAAGATCTATAAATAGGTTGGGGTTATGTAAAATTAACTAAATATTCTTCTACATAGAGGACAATGCCATAGACTTTGCGTCTCTGTTATGTCTGATAATTGTTATGAAGACATTACTCTAAAGCATGAAGAAATCACAATTCTAATATAGAAAGTGTGTTCTCCTCCCCCCCCCCCAAAAAAAAAAAATAGACTTTCTTTCAAAAATTTTTTTTCATTTTTCCAGGTCTCACTGGCTGCTTCCCAGAAAGAATCTGTTGATATTTCGCACGTACATGTGGCTGTTTCTCTGCGCCTCGTGCTGCGTGTTTGTGTTCAACATCGTCACGTTCAGTCGCCGCTTGGATACGAAATCCTCTTTGAGGCTTCTGGACTTCACGAATGTCTCAACAACAGCTCTGACAGTTATGTGGGACTCCAGCATAGCGTCCAGCTCAGGAGAGTCCAGCGCACTGACCATGAGAGCCGTGTTGACCAGACACACGTCACCCATTCCCGATGACTCGCGGCTCAAAAATACCCCGGGAATCCCCAGTCCTCCTACTACGCCCAGGGTCGACAGAGTGCCTCTAACTTCCATGAAGGGGAGGTTCATAGGGAAAGATTTCTTTTATGACGTCATTTTACCTTCCATCACGTGTAGAGGTCGTGACGTAGAGCTGGTCATCTGCGTGTCGGTGAAGCGTGATGCCTGGGCCAGGAGAGAGGCCATTCGCCTCACCTGGGGGAGTTCTGGCCGAAGCGGTATCAGACCTGCAGTTAGCCTCAAGAGTGGCGGTTGGAACTTCGCCAACTCAACTGAGACAAAAGGGGACATAATTCTGATCTTCTTCATCGGGGCGTCTTCGTTAATGTCTGCCAAAGATGAGCAGGAGAGGGTAGAATGGGAGGCGAAGATATACGGGGATATTTACCAAGCAAATTACATAGACACGTACGAGAACCTCACTTTGAAGTCGGTTTCCATTCTCAAGTTTCTGTCTTCGCACTGCCCGGACGCCCGCTACATGGCCAAAGTCGATGATGACATGTACCTCAACGTACCTCTTCTTTTAAAAGAACTACGAAACCAAACTCAAGTTCTAACTGAACAAATCAACCAAAGTAAACGAAACCGAACGAGCTCTTTTAATTTATTAAAAGAGGACCGCAACCTTCCCGCATTTGCATATGGGGTCAAATTTGACAACGCGACAGTCATAAGAAACAAGACTAGTAAATGGTACACGTCCAGACGGTTGTATAGAGGTCGGCATTATCCTAGCTATTTGTCCGGCACGGCTTACGCCATGTCCGTTTCGGCGGCCGTACGGCTGTATGAAGCCTCCATGAGATTGCCATTTTTCTGGATGGAAGACATTTTTATCACAGGCCTGTGCGCTAGAGCAGCGGACGTGAAGCTCGTAGGTGACGACAGGTTCACTATCTCCAAACGAAAACCTACTGGTTGCAGTTTTCGGGCCAACATCACGGGTCATGAATATTCAATACAAGACGTTAAAAAAATACACATACAACTTCAGGACCGGTCGTTGAAATGTGATGAAAGTAGTGATGTTTGAAAGAGAGAGAGAGAGAGAAGATAGCGAGAAAGAGAAGAGAAGGAGAGAGGGAGGGAAAGAGAGGGGGGAAAGAAAAAGAGAGAAAATGAGAGTGAGAGAGGGAAAGAGAGAGAGAAGATAGCGAAAAAGAGAAGAGAAGGAGAGAGGGAGGGAGAGAGAGAGAGAGAGAGAGAGAGAGAGAGAGAGAGAGAGAGAGAGAGAGAGAGAGAGAGAGGGAGAGAGAGAGAAGATAGCGAGAGAGAGAGTGAAGAGAAGGAGAGAGGGAGGGAAAGAGAGTAAGAGAGAGAAAGAGAGATATATGAGAGTGAGAGAAAGAGGGAGAGAGAGAAAGACAAGAAGAGAGAAAGAGGGAGAGAGAGTCAGAGAGAAAGAGAAAGAGAGGGAGAGAGAGTCAGAGAGAGGATGGGAGAGAGATAGTCAGAGAGAGATGGAGAGGGAGGGAGAGTGAGAGAGAGAAAGAGAGAAAGAGGGAGGGAGGAAATAGGCATACAACTTGATGATTACTGGACAAAAAAGAAATATCAAAATTATTATCAATTTAACACATAAACGTTTCACTTTGTAAGCTTCGTCAATATTAATACAAAATTTATAATATTAATACGAGTACAAAATGGATTTTGTATTAATACTGACGAAGCTTACAAAGTGAAATGTTAAATTGTTATTTCTTTTTTGTTCCGTAATTATGAAGTTGTGTGCCTATTTCCTTTTAGACCTTGTATTATACTATTTATAGACAAACACGCGTCCTTTTGGATCCTTTATAATAACCAAGTAATCCTCCAAGTGTGGTGTTTTTGCTTTCTATTTATATATACATATATAGCGAAAGAGAGAGAGAGAGAGAGAGAGAGAGAGAGAGAGAGAGAGAGAGAGAGAGAGAGAGAGAGAGAGAGAAACAGAGGGAGAGAGTAAGAGTGAACTAATAAGATAAGTCATGAGTAATGACTTTTATTCATAAAGCCTACACTTTTCTTGACAGCATTAAGGAAGATTTTGGAGGAACAGATTTATATCATGTTCATATATAACATTCTAATTGAATACAGGAGTTTCTTCACATAAGATTTACTGACAGATTTGTTCCGTTAAACTTCAACGATATAATGACGTTTTAAAATGCGAGGTTCTCTATACATAATTTATTATATTATCAAAGAAGGGTTGTAAAGTTTTCTTTGTAAGTTTCATACATTTCGTGGGACGTAAATGTATAATAATTTATTCAGAATTTTGCTTACTTTCTTTGTCTGATCAATCACAATAAATCAAGAGTATAACGAATTTAACGTATAACATTAGACTTAAAATATGAAAGTCATATTGCAATTAGTTTCTGTGGGATAAAAGTGCCTGCAGTTGCACAAACTTATGAGAATCCACTGCTGCTCATTTATTCATACCGACATGATAGAGTATCTATAAATAGATTCGGATTTTACAAAACTGTCAATCACAATTCATTTTTTTTTTAATTTTATTTTCTCAGTATTTCGTTCAAGTAAAAATCACTAATCATCGTCCTCTTTAGTAATACAACGCCAATATTTACCACAACATCAAGCTCAAAGAATTCTTCTTTTACATGTATGTGTTGTGGTTTGGTTTTGATTACATGTAATTTTTTTTACGGAAAAAATGTGAACAAAGGATCTTATTTGCATTACAGAGAGATTGTTTGTAGGTGATATAACTTGACCTTTAGCTTGCTTTCCTCTTTGTTTTGAAGAGATTAAAAAAAATGGCCAGACAACAACAAAAAATTTTTTCGAAAAACATTTTTTATCTTACTTATTGCGCGCACTATTGTAAGTGATATCAAGTATTGTGATTATAATATGATTTCGGTTTTAAAGTGATTTTGATTTATGAACACGATTTAAACTTTCAAATCATTGATAATGGGTTTTTTCTCCCCTTAAAAAACCAATTGTGTCAGTAAAATCGATTCAATAGACTTTCAACTTTGCTAGCTTTTACGAGACTGAACATGCTACTCAGGTGCTTTTTTTAACATAGAAATATAATCTTCTTGTGAAATAGACATCAATGTCATTTTTATTGTTGTATTAACCAAAAGCTGACAGTATAAAACCTTTACAGCATAAGTTTTGTAACTCACGCTTTTTGCCCAATGTCTTATCGAGTTATTTAATAATAAAGCCTACATAATGCCAAATCAATTTTTTTTTTCCTTTAATGTTGCATTCATTTGTTTGTTTCTTATGATTTGTTCATGAATTCAAATTGACAACTGCTTTGCTTTTCCATCATTGCTGATGTATGATTTTTCCTGATCTTGAATACATAATGTATTTTACAGAACAATTGACTGATTTCGGTTGTTTTTTGTTTTTTGTTTTGTTTTTTACTCAAACTGCGGATGTTTTCATCATAATCAAATTTATTGCGTATGCGTGCGTCTACGTTACATTTTATTCGTTACAGTAAATAAAGGTAATACAAATGAATCGTAACATTTGTGTTAAGGCCAAATAAATCATGACTACATTTATAAAGATGATATCAGTTATTTCCTGCAACGTTTGTTAAAGTTGACTGAATCAAATGTTCCTCAACGATCTTTATTACATGAGAAGTGAAGTGGTAATTTCATTTTGCACCTTAAATTAAGTCAGCCTAGCATTTCTCCGAAGTATCAGAGGTTTTTTTTTAAGAATATAAGCACAAAAATGATTTGCAAGAATTATTTAATTGCAAACACACATAACAAATCCAAAGAACCTAAATCTTACAAAGTCAGCTAATTTGAACTCTGTATAGGTATAAAAAATGTGATTAAAATATCGTTAATCTTTAATATTCCTTTACTAAAGCGATCTGTTCATCAAATAACTCAAATCCAGAAGCGACTGATGTTTGTATCGTAATTCTTAGCCAAACACAAAAAAATCAATGTGCATCCAGCGGAGAGTCGTGAGCAGTGGTGGACTGGACACAGCCCAGGAGGTACTTTTCATTTATCAGAGTACAGCAAATCTTATTATCACCGGTACTTTTCGTTTATCAGAGTACAGCAAATCTTATTATCACCGGTACTTTTCATTTATCAGAGTACAGCAAATCTTATTATCACCGGTACTTTTCATTTATCAGAGTACAGCAAATCTTATTATCACCGGTACTTTTCGTTTATCAGAGTACAGTAAATCTTATTATCACCGGTACTTTTCATTTATCAGAGTACAGCAAATCTTATTATCACCGGTACTTTTCGTTTATCAGAGTACAGCAAATCTTATTATCACCGGTACTTTTCGTTTATCAGAGTACAGCAAATCTTATTATCACCGGTACTTTTCGTTTATCAGAGTACAGCAAATCTTATTATCACCGGTACTTTTCGTTTATCAGAGTACAGCAAATCTTATTATCACCGGTACTTTTCGTTTATCAGAGTACAGCAAATCTTATTATCACCGGTACTTTTCATTTATCAGAGTACAGCAAATCTTATTATCACCGGTACTTTTCATTTATCAGAGTACAGCAAATCTTATTATCACCGGTACTTTTCATTTATCAGAGTACAACAAATCTTATTATCACCGGTACTTTTCGTTTATCAGAGTACAGCAAATCTTATTATCACCGGTACTTTTCGTTTATCAGAGTACAGCAAATCTTATTATCACCGGTACTTTTCGTTTATCAGAGTACAGCAAATCTTATTACCACCGGTACTTTTCGTTTATCAGAGTACAGCAAATCTTATTATCACCGGTACTTTTCGTTTATCAGAGTACAGCAAATCTTATTATCACCGGTACTTTTCGTTTATCAGAGTACAGCAAATCTTATTACCACCGGTACTTTTCGTTTATCAGAGTACAGCAAATCTTATTATCACCGGTACTTTTCATTTATCAGAGTACAGCAAATCTTATTATCACCGGTACTTTTCATTTATCAGACTACAGCAAATCTTATTATCACCAGGTCATGGAATTAGTTAAGTTGCATCCATCCAAGCAGCTGCCCTAATGTGGACATTTGTGTTCATGATAAAGTTAAAAGCATAACTTCTAGTTCTACTTCTTACTGTATAGCACTGTGATGGTTAAGTTCAAAGTTTGATATCGTTCTCAATCCCACAAGTCTGTTCTACAACAGGACTAAAACCTTGGACTGGATTGAGCGAGGTGGGCGTAGTGCAACAACTTTTGCTTGGAGTTGTACTATATAACCATGTGAAATGAAATAAGTTGTAGTGAGAAGTTCTAAAAAGACGTTTCCGTTGATGTAAACTAATTTCTACTATTGTGCTAAGTCCAGTCTATTCTTTCGGGGTTTTTTTGGGTTTTTTTTTTACCAGCTGATGCACAGTTATACAAAATCACGCTCTGATGAAGCGCTCTCTCATCTCTAACCATGCTCCTTTTTAGCGCCAGCGGGGCCTGTGTTTTTAGTCCGCGCCAGTTCAAGTTGAATCATTGAGATCACTCGCTAGATTTAGATAACCTTTGCTGGCCTTGTTCATTGGTAAAAGAAGTAACTCGTTAAATTGAGGATTGGTTTGTTTTTTGTAGATAGCCTCCCTTGGGTATTCTTGTACATAATGCGTTTCCACTTTTTTTTTCCTTTCTTTTTAGAGTTAGTTTTATACAAACTCTCATTATTTCTTTTATTTTTCACTAGTTTTCTACACTGCATTTAGTTGTCATAATTTCTAGCTTTTTTTGCCATTGACAAAGATGATTCCACTGACAGGTCTTTCCAAGCTCTTTGACAGACACAGCTGAGCAACTGAGAGAATCAAGGGTTGAGATTCGGCGATGGTCGAATGCTACATGCAAAAAAAAATTTAAAAATTATTTCAAATTTACTATACGCATTCGTACCTTTTGAGTGTTTCTTCCCTTCTTTTTTTTTTGTTCTGTTTCTCCTTACTTTTGAAATCTCTAAAATCAATTGTAGATATGTTCCATTTTCCTCTCTTATTTTCATGGAAAATGATTATAATTTTAAATTAACCCTTCAACATGATTTTTTTTTTAATTCTCTGCACCGCAATTTCGTCGTCCAGATATATTGCAATTAAAATTCTGTAACTTAATAGTGGGAAACAAAAAAGTAAAAGAAAAAAATACGAAAAAGATGAAAACAAGGTTTTAAAATTAGATATAATTGTCATTGTTTTTATTTATACAGCACATGTACAAAGGTTTAATTGGAATAAATTTGGTCAGCTTTGTGCATAGTCTCTTCACACACGTTTCTATTAATTACAAGGACGTTCCAATATTTTTTAGAGAGATAGATCTGTGAAATGGTTAGATTAACATGACGCAAAGAAAGTCATTTTCTAAAAAAAAAATTATGTAATGAAAATGAAGCTGATATCGCGAGAGATAGGTGGTTAATGCAATGGAGTATTAAAATGTTGGCGCTTTTAATTTTCTTTTCTTCTTTTCCAGAAAAATATTCTTGCTACTTAATTAGATTACAATTTTATAGCTCAGTCACTTGCTGGACTATTATAACTATAACGCTGATTGAAGAATTTTAATAATATACAAAAACTGTTACCTTTCACACTTATCACAATTGTAGCTACAGGGTAAATGCAATTTCTAAAAAAATAATGTGAGAGTCCATGTTAACCAGGCACAAATATTTCACTCTTGATTTTTTTTGGCACAATAAGACATTTTTACTATGCAAGGCGGTAAAAATAATTTACATTCTAACATGTCAATGGAAACAAAACGTTGACCAAAACAAAACATAAACATAACCAATATGTATTAAAATGTATGTGCGAGTCATGTCTGGGAAAGAAGTCTTGATACTTCACAGACAGTATTTTGTACTCTCGAAGACGGAACGTATCTTAGAATCTGGTTTTGTTAAGAGTTACCTGTGCTTGTTTCGAGATTATACCACTGAGATATGTAAATTGTATTATACAAGATCGCGTCCCGGTGGAAAATTACGCCCGATGCAGGTTGTTGAGGTTAGAGCTGTAGAAAGTTCCGCCAAGCTTGTCCTGACTTCTCTTCCAGACACGGAATGGAAGTGCCTGGTTGTCTATACATACAAGATGGCGTTCCCGTGGAAACTCATGCCCGATGCAGGTTGTTGAGGTTAGAGCTGTAGAAAGTTCCGCCAAGCTTGTCCTGCCGTCTCTTCCAGACACGGAACGGAAGTGCCTGGTTGTCCATTGACAAGACAGGTCTGGTGGAGCACAGATTGTCCCCAAGCTTGAGAGTTACGAGGTTTGTGTGTCTTGGAGTCTTGGTTCACAGAACGATCCGTCCCTTCCACACGGGATCCGGATGGCCCTTGGGTCAGACTTGACTTGCGAGTTACATGCTTGACTTACAGGTTTGTTTTCTTCGCTTTGTGAAACACATGTGGCGAACTCTGGCTTCGCTTTGTTTTCAAGCGCTGGTAAATGTGGTACATCGCAGTTTCCACTACAGCAATTGCTTTCAGGAGCCGCAGAAATGGTGTTGTCCTCAGCAGATTTCAAGGTTAAGCTGTCGGATGAACAATCACTTAAGTGGGATATACGAAACCGTTTAGTGTCAGTATTTGCTCCTGTGGTTCTATGGTTTCCTAGCATCCTCGAAGATGAAGGTTCGAGTATATTCCCAACGACTTTTTGGGGATGGGTTCGTGAAGCAAACATTCCTCGGCTGGTAGACGGACAGCTGCGTGGGTGAACTTGGTTCCAAGGTAGAGCAGATTTGCCCGACGCCGCTTTTCATCATGGCAACACTTAAGATGTGAGCATTGCTTGAACGAAGATTCCCCCAGCACCAGGGGTCGTCTTAGTTGCTGCTGCTGCTGATGATGATGATGATGCTGACGCTGCTGCTGAGGCTGCTGGTACCGATGTGGTTGGGATATCGCCGGTTGCCCTTGCCTCACTGCAAGCTGCTTGTATTTGTTCACGTAAGCCCGATGGAGGCTGCGCAGTCGCCGAAGATAGGCCTGTGGAATAGAAAGACTTGGGTTACGCTAGGACTCCAGTAAAGGAAACGAGCGCATCATGTGCCTATCTATGGGCATCTGTAAATATCGTGCCGAAAGATTTGATTTACGTGGACTTCAGTAAAGATTTGTAATGGCAAGTGGCAGGGAAAAGGAGCCTCACATGCCACATTTCTAAGGACTCTGCCAAAAAACTTAATTTATCTTAGGACTTCAGTTAAGATTCGGAAAGGTTAGTGGCACGGAAGAGGAGCTTCAGGTGCCTATCAACGAACAATTTTAAGGACCTTCCGAAAGAAATATCAGATTAAGAGAGCCGATGATGAGCGATAAACTTCCGATAGATTTGAAAATGTCGGTATTGCATTGAAAAGTATTAATTAGTCAACGCTGCGCTTATATACAAAGATATTAATGCTATCCCTTCATGAGCAGCAGTGCTTCCATAGAACCTTGCGCAATTATTATTCTGATGTCCAAATGAAATGGAGAGACCGAAACTCCATAAATGTATCGAGATTGCTCTACTTGTGTCTCACACAACCAGTTGAAGAGCCGCCACCTCGGAATATTTTCTCAGCAAGGGTTAAGAAATATTCAACTCGTTTTTAATAAAATGCATTGCTTTACCGAACCCACTCTCCATATTTCTCGTATCAGACAAGCCGCTTTAATGTCATACACCTACAGGTTTGGTAGTTCAACTCAACATGTTTCTTTATCTTATGCCTTCTATATGAGGAGAAAGAAACAAACAGACAGACAGAAACAGATCGAGACAAACTTGTGGACAAGTAGAGACGGAACGTAGAAAGCAGGAAAAGCAGGGAACAAAAAGAAGTGACGTGGACCAGAGAGGAAAAAGTCTCATACAAGCGGGCGGATTTCAAGCGCTCAATTAAAATAACCGCAGTAAGAGAAGTTTTTTAAAATTTCTCTAAAATTAACAGGAGAGGCGGGAATACCCTCTAGTTCAGCGCTAGCAGACGAGAGGCGGTGTGGTACCAGCTGGAGTCTGCAACATGTAACCGGAAGTTCGGGCAGTTCTCAACAAAGTCTCACCTGGTAAATGCAGAAGCCTTCCATGTTCCTGTGTACGCGTCTTTCGTGAACACACGCTCTATAGTTGACGCGGCTCTCAGCCATGTGTGCGTCAGCTGATGCTAACACACTACCCAAGTTGATCGCTGGAAGCTTGGGTCCAGTCTGCTGTGCCCAGAAACGACATAAATAACAAAGTTAACTTAACTTTCTTCTCAGTTGTAAGTGGATTAATGGCAGTTTTACCATTATCTCGGATAGATTTTTTACTCGCTTTGGCAATGACGGACCATATATCTGATTGCTTCCTTGTTTTTAAACAGTATACAAATTTAAATACATGTAAGTCCTTTGGTTAGTTTGATTTCCCCTAAATTTTTCAAAGAATCTTTTTAAGGTGGCCTTCCGTCAAGCCCAGTGTAGCGCTGGTTAGGTGAGATCCAACTACAACACCAGAATGATGTCTCAGGTACAGATCAAACCCCTAAACCTCCTGTTTGTCAGTTCAGTAATCTTCTGACTGAGCTATCAAACACACAGAACAGGCTTCTTTCACCTCTGATCTGCATCAAATGTTATATTAAGACATGGCACCGAATAACAAAAAAACAGCAGAAATTCCTATTGTTTTTAATAATCCTGAGATAAGCATTTTGTGGGAAAGTGTGGGAAAACGATGAAAAAACAAAAACAAAATACCATGTGATATCTAAAACTCACACCCTCCTTTATTTTTGTTACTGCTTTTAAACTTAGAGTTAGGAGACTCCGATTTTATCTATAGCAACTGTTAAAAGTTAGAAGGTTATAAGCCCGCCCACAGCTACATACAATGAATAATATTTCTCATGTCAATTTCTCTTGACAACCCTTAGTGTCTAGTTCTACATAAGTTATCGGTTTCATTAACATTTTTGTTGTTGTTGTTGTTGATGATGATGATGATGTTGTTGTTTCTGGGGTTTTTTTGTGGAGGGAGGGTAGGGTTGTTATGGATAATAAAATTGATTTTATTTTCTTGAAATTTAATCAAAATATTTCATTCTACCCCGCTGCGAAAAGTGTAAAATTTAGAAAAAGTACAAAGTTACTTACTGCAGTCTTGAAAATGAAATGAAAGGCTCACATCATGTTAATTTCTACATTACATTTACTGAGTTAGTACGCCGAGGTAATTTGATATGACTTTAATCCTTTTCAAACTCTGACCTCTTAAATTTACAAAGCTATTTATATAAGGCAAACCAGATCAGCCTGGTAATGGTTGTTTCAATTTCCAAGCTTCAGGTATTTCTAATTAATGACGGAATATCAGGATCCCGATTCTAAGCCAACACCGTGCATCTTTCAAAGCCATTTCTTGCCTCTGAAAGCAGGAGTAGATAATGTTTGAAAGAGTCTTTTCTTGTGGCCCAAGGGGAGACCAATCTCAAGATAAACGTGGCTCGGCTTAGACCAGATAAGAACCAGATTAGACCAGTGTTGGTTAGGTGTAGGTGACAAGCCGGTACAGAGATAAGTTAGTAGCAACTGGCTCTACCTGATCGCCATAATTATTAGTTGGGCACATAGCAATAATCATCATGTAGGTTTACATAAAAACGCAGCTATAAATTCCCGAAAGGCAGTGCATGCGCCATTATGCATTTTTTGCAGGAATCGCAAATCTTTTTATATGCGATTTAAAAAATCTTAAAATAGATTTAAACATACAGAATGAGCCATTTCGCCCTATTTAGAACCATCACTTCAAGTTTCAATGTGGATCTTGTTAATTCGCAATTTCGGAAAATCATTTTGTATAATTTTTATGACATTATTTGATATCAAGCTACGAGTAAGGACCACTTTTGCATGATTCTTTTCAACGAATCTTTTGATAATTCTTTCACTTGTGAGAAAGGAGCCGGTGGGCTTTCACACTGAATCACACAAAGTTTGATATGTCAGAGATAGCTTTAGTTTACAATACGATCGTTTAAAAAAAATTCCAGAGAATAAAATTTTACTCGGTTTTGAAAATGGTCAACAAAGGCTGCGAAAAAAACAAATATGCTTCTCAGCCGCAAGCGTAAATTGAGGAACATCAAATTTCTAATCAGATTAGATACGAAAGTCTCCATCAAGAACTTGGTTAGAAAATACTTTTGTTTTTTTTTCAATCAAATTCAAACGACTTACAGAAATAGTTGGAACCTGTCACCTTCAAGGCGAAATCAACTTGTTTCAGATTTAAAAATGTATTATTATCAAATAATAAAGTTACAGCAGTAAATTTGAACGCAAATTGCAGGGTCATTTTTTCCGAAAGAGAGATCCACAAAACCAGGAGAAAAAAACAGAAAATTTACGAAAGCTTATAAAGGGATAGCGGAGCAAACGGCCGTGACAGTGTGAAAAAGCTTTTGCAATAAAAAAAATTTATTAGCAATTTAAGAAAAAAAATGACCTGAAATTTTTTATAGCATAGTCCTGACATTGATAAAAATTCGCTAGTGATTTTTTGTCACATACTTATGACTCAACGTGTTTTTTCTTCAAGAAAACTTGTTTTTCATTCTACTACAGAATTGCTCTTTCTAAAAATAAACATATTAGGCCGAAAAATTTGGCGGACGAGAAAAGAATATGAATCTTAAATTAAATTGAGTCACATCGTGGATTGGAATAGACAACATTCTGTGTGTGTGTGTGCGTGTGTGTGTGTGTATTTGACCACATCAAAAGAGAAAAAAATACGAAACTCATAATGACTTTTTCTTTCAGACTATGCGTGAAGATAATTTGTATCCTGTAAACCTTTTGTTATCGTTAAGAGTTTAAATCTTGAGCTCTTCAATTACGGTTTAACCATAAAAAGAACAAAAACCACAAACGAAGTATCAACACGTGTTGTTGTTGCTTTTTTAAAATAATAATAATAAAAATAATAATAATAATAATAATAATAATAATAATAATAATAATAATAATAATAAGAAGAAGAAGAAGAAGAAGAAGAAGAAGAAGAAGAAGAAGAAGAAGAAGAAGAAGAAGAAGAAGAAGAAGAAGAAGAAGAAGAAGAAGAAGAAGAAGAAGAAGAAGAAGAAGACGACGACGACGACGACGACGAAGAAGAAGAAGAAGAAGAAGAAGAAGAAGAAGAAGAAGAAGAAGAAGAAGAAGAAGAAGAAGAAGAAGAAGAAGAAGAAGAAGAAGAAGAAGAAGAAGAAGAAGAAGAAGAAGAAGAAGAAGAAGAAGAAGAATATAAACGCCGCCAAACTATGGAACGAGAAAAAAAATTAAACTAAGTAAATTGAGCGATCAGAAAAAAAATGGAATTCATGTAGGTTATAAGTTGAGAAGAAGATATTCAGTGTCCGACGATCGAGATAAGAAGTTTGTAGGCTATCAATGTTACAGAAATTATTCAATTTTAATTTCTCTACCAGTCGCATGGTATGATAGTTTCATATAGCGTCTTAAACACGGAATTATCATAGACATGTATATCTCTGATAAAACACGCATTTTAATACGAGAAATCCCACACACACACACACACACACACACACACCCCCTTTCAACAGGCTGACTACCGGCGAAACACAACAAAACGGGACCTAAAACCTCAGAAGATTATGTGTAGACTTCTCGTCACAAAACTACTGCTGACACTCCTATATCAGATAAGAAGTGAGATGAAAGAAAATGTAAGAAATCTCCACGAAAAAATTCAACATGTCAAACTCATCAATTTATTCCTATCTTCATCGAAACGCCTTCGTTGATCCGTGATCGGCCCAGAGAGTTATCTCTAACTTAGCAACAAGGGAAACGCGTTCTTTGATTAGTGTTACGTTCCTCGAGTGACCCGAAGAATCTTACACGGTGACGGCTGCTTCCTGTCAACCCACGAATGGGGCTGATAAGGTGAGATCTATGTCTTACTACTCACTATCAGAGACTCAGCCAATGAAGAGCTGTATTAATAAGCCTCAGTTGGATTTTACAGAGCCGAACACGTAAACTTTTCTTCGAGATGGTAAACATGATTGCGCAAAGCCAATCAGATTGGCCACTCCCTAAGAAGGAAAAAAAAACTACTACTACTACTACTACTACTACTACTACTACTACTACTACTACTACTACTACTACTACTACTACTACTACTACTACTGCTGCTGCTGCTACTACTACTACTACTACTACTGCTGCTGCTGCTGCTGCTGCTACTACTACTGCTGCTGCTGCTGCTACTGCTACTACTACCACTCCTACTATTCCTACAACTACTCCTGCTTCTTCTACTACTACTACTACTATGTTGCTGCTGCTGCTGCTGCTAATATTAATATTTAATACTGCTGCTGCTGCTGCTGCTGCTGCTGCTGCTGCTGCTGCTGCTGCTGCTGCTGCTGCTGCTGCTGCTGCTGCTGCTACTGCGACTGCTGCTACTGCTGCTGCTGCTTGGCCAGCAGCCACTCACTGCTCTGTTCTGCTACTGCTGCTGCTGCTGCTGCTGCTGCTGCTGCTGCTGCTGGCTTGGCAGCAGCAGCAGCATAAATGCCGCTGCTGCTGCTGCTGCTGCTGCTGCTGCTGCTGCTGCTGCTGCTACTACTGCTGCTGCTGGCTGGGACGTTGCTGCTGCTGCTGCCACTGCTGCAACTTTCTGCTGCTGCTCACCACTGCTGCTGCTGCTGCTGCTGCTGCTGTGCTGCTGCTGCTGCTGCTGCTGCTACTTACTACTTGCTACTGACGAAGCCACTGCTGCTACTACTGCTGCTACTACTACTGCTGCTGCTGCTGCTGCTGCTGCTGCACGCTGCTGCTGCTGCTGCTGCTACTGCTGCTATTGCTGCTGCTGCTGCTGCTGCTACTGTAACAGCAACCACTGCTGGCTGCTTATACTATTGCTGTGGCTGGACTGCTTGCTGCTGCTGCTGCTGCTGCTGCTGCTGCTACTGCTGCTGCTACTGCAGCAGCAGCTAGCCTCACTGGCTGCTGCTGCTGCTGCTACTACGTGCCACTTGGCTGCTGCTGCTACTACTGCTGCAACTTCTGGCTGCTACTGCTGCTGCTGCTGCTACTGCTGCTGCTGCTGCTGCTGCTGCTACTGCGACACTGCTACAGCAACTACTGCTACTGCTGCTGCTGCTGCTGCTGCTGCTGAACTACTGCTGCTGCTGCTGCTGCACCTGCTACTACTGCTTACTGGTACTACTGCTGCTACTACTACTGCTGCTGCTGCTACTGCTGCTGCTACTAATACTACTACTACTGCTGCTGCTTACTACTACCACTACCAACAGTTGGCTGCTGCTGCTGCTGCTGCTGCTGCTACTACTACTACTGCTGCTGCTGCTGCTGCTGCTACTACTACTACTACTTATATTACTGCTGCTGCTGTTGATACTACTACTACTACTACTACTACTACTACTACTACTACTACTACTACTACTACTACTACTAATACTACTACTGCTACAACAACAACAACAACAAATACCATCACTACGACTTCTGCTCATGATAGTACTTTCATTACTTAGACGGCTTCTACTTCTACTGCTGCTGTACGTTGTTGCTTGTGGTTGCAGTCGTAGTTAACATGCAGAAACACTCTGGTCAATTCAAATTTCTATTCGCTCGATTCATCCTCTCATAGTAGGTTTTATGATCAAGGCGAAGCTCTTTCTCCTGCTCAACAGAGTCAATGATAGTGAAAAGACTGTTCATCTTTATTTCAAACTACATGTATTTTGATACGAATAATGCTGTTAAGCCTTTAAAAAAAATCAAGACGCCATAACTATTCGACAAGAATAAAACTTGCCATCCTAGATAGTGCGTGCTGGGCTTAAAGCTAAATTCCACAGATATCAATGTGTACAGGACAAAAATTACAAATATGTTCAAATAAAAATGCAACATTGCAATCCTACAGATAATGTGTCCGGCTGTAGACATTGATTTTTGTGGGAATCCTGAATAATCTCAGAAATAACGCCACTAGTTAGGCAATCATTGGTCTTGTTTATAACAGCATCATGTTACCTTAATGCGCATGTCAAAAAGTTACAAAACAGTTTCCTCTTTCCTGTTTTCCATGTTCACAAACGGGCAACAAATCCATCACAGTGTTGTACTTTGCCCAAATCCTGATTTATCCAGTTCCATCTGTTTTATATTTCCCTTCTAATCTTCTAAGCCTCTTAGTCCTCGCCACCCCCCTCTTTCTCCCCCTATTTCTTACAGGTAAAAATTTTAACAGAGTTATGCCAGTTAAATTATTCCGTCCTCGCACTCTCCATGTTTCGTATTTTTCTGACTTGTACTAGCGTGCAACTGAGCATTAACAGAGGGCGAAAGAACCTTTGGACGATGCTGTAGTCCTCGCTGAGACAGCTTGTGTCATTCTCTTACAGGTATTATCTTATAAGCGTGCTATCAATCTACCAGGACAAAAAAAATAGAATATAATTCAAGCGTTTACAATGATAACGTGAGAAAAAAGGTTGACACGGGTGGATCCAAAGATAACACTCGCGCCAAGCTGAAAAGAAAGAACAAATAGATAAAGTCTCCGAAAAAAATAATATTGGTAGTATGAGAAATGAAGACAGAAATGAGTTAATGGATACATATGGTATGGAAAAGAGCGCAAAGGCGGGAGAGAGAGAGAGAGAGAGAGAGAGAGAGAGAGAGAGAGAGAGAGAGAGAGAGAGAGAGAGAGAGAGAGACAGACAGACAGACAGACAGACAGACAGACAGACAGACAGACAGACACACAGACAGACAGACACACAGGGACAGACAGACAGACAGAGCAGACAGAGACACAGAGAGAGAGAAAGGGAGAGAGAGAGAGAGAGAGAGAGAGAGAGAGAGAGAGAGAGAGGAGGGAGGGAGCAAAGTGATCAAGGCACCTTAAGCAGAAAGATAGAAAGAAGAATGCATGAGTATATCCAATGATACACAGATAGATAGACAAATAAATATCATGTACAACTAGATCGGGTAATAGCTAGCTAATGGACATCATTGTTTGGAAGACTTTTCAAAAATAGATCCCGGTCACCAATACAGAAATGGATAAAATAGATAGATAGATAAGTAGATAGATAGAAAGTTAGGTAGATGGATAGAGAGTTAGATAGATAGATTGATAGATAAATAAGTTGATTGATTGATAGATAGATAAAGAGATAGATAGATTCATTGGTAGATAGATATATAGATTGAAAGATAGATAGATTGATAGATACATAGATAGATAGTTAGATAGATAGATAGAAGGGAGTCTGCAGAAGAAAAAAAACATTTCTTAATCTACGTGCAGAGATGGAAAATGTCACACTGACAAGAGAAATTAGGCACGAAACTCTAAAGTCGTGGACCAGATGTGTATTATTACTAGGTAGGAGCGCAGAATAATAAACGAACAGAATTAGAAATCACCTCTTCGTGTGAGCCGCCAAAGTCCGGAATCTGAAAATTTGCTATTTCTTTTTGTCATCACATCGATGTAGGTCAAAAGGGTGCAACTCACACCTCAGTTTGACAAACTATTTTATTTTGAAAGCGATTTATTAGAATGATGAAAGGAAGAAACGGAATAAAGACTGAGATAGATAGATAGATAGATAGAGAGAGAGAGAGAGAGAGAGAGAGAGACAGAGAGACAGACAGAGAGACAGAGAGACAGAGACAGAGAGAGACAGGGAGAGACAGAGACAGAGAAAGAGACCGAGAAAAGATACAGAGATTGAGAGAAAGATCTTTTTTTATCCTTTAAACATGAATTATAACAATAGGCTAAAGACAAACAATTATGGCGGTCTCGGCACGTGTTTTATGGTGTCTAGTATGGGTTTTGTGAATCTGTGTTATAATGAATCTGTGGGTAAGTCTAATTTAAAAAAATATATATATTGATAGATAGAGTTAGTTCACAGATATAGATATACAGGTAGACATGCACCTACATAATTAGAGAGGAAAAGCGTAGTAGAAAGAAAGAGACAGAAATACCTGGATACGGATCAAGAAAGTAGATGGAGAGGGAAATAGAGATGGAGATAGAAAGAGAGGTGAAGAAGGCACACACAGACAGATGAAAAGGAAGAGTGAGAACTGAGATTTTTTTTTTTCATAAATCTAGTCGGAAACAGGAGTGTGAGCTGGTCAGCTGTAGAGTAAAATATCTTGGGCGTGGAAGATAGCAAACTGACTTAGGGTTTACTGGTTTAGGCTACAAGGGATGGAGTAGATAATGTTAAAAACATAGATACTAATATAGCTCAGAGAGAGAGAGAGAGAGAGAGAGAGAGAGAGAGAGAGAGAGAGAGAGAGAGAGAGACAGAGACAGAGAGAGAGACAGAGAGAGAGAGAGAGACAGAGAGATTATTTTTCTTATGAATTTGTCAAAAATTTATTTTTATCTTACCCAAGCAATAAGGACCACCTCCTAGTAAAAATTAATTGTTTCCAAGGTTGTTGATTTTCTAATTTATAAATAGATATGCAGATCAACTATGTCGGCGTGATGCTGTCATTCGGTGCTAACTGAGAGTCAGGACAGGTGAACTGGTCGGCTATTTTCAGTCAATAAGTTCGTGACAACTCTCTTTAAACCCTCTTTATACTGCTCACGCACAACCTCAACAAAATTTGTACCGCATGAAGATAGAAGCTTCAACGGAGGGTTGGTTTACTGAGGAAACAAAGCAGCAAGCTTGAGAGAAAGAGAGAGAGAGAGAGAGAGAGAGAGAGAGAGAGAGAGAGAGAGAGAGAGAGAGACAGACAGACAGACAGACAGACAGACAGACAGAGACAGAGAGACAGAGAGAGAGACAGAGAGAGAAAAAGAGAGAGAGAGTGATCATGAAGGACTACACGTCTACATCCTGGTTACTGTTTATATAAACAAAACATGATTGTGAGAACCTAGGGAGTTTCAACTACAGGCGCGCCAGGACGAGTGTTGCAGGTGAGGTTCGATTGTCTTGTCTGTGGTCAGAAACAAGTGCCCTACTGAGCAGTTTAGATCACTCTTGTAGCTAAACAGTGGTGAATACATCAGTTTCTGAATGTGTCCAATAAAAAAAAAATAACTAAATTATTAAAATATCCGATTTTAACAACCGTCATTGCACCACATTTTCTTCAGCATTGAAACTAAAGGGTAAATAAAAGTTTCTCTGTACTGCTATGCCCCTACCACCTACTTGAGATCAAACCAAATTGACTCTTTCAATAAGGATAGTTAAATAATAAATTTTTAAAACTAAAATCTAAGTCTGTTTGTATTTTTTAATTTTCATTTTCATGTAGGGCCAAATAAAGGTCGTGCACCTTAGGTTATTTTTTTGCGGAAGTGTCTAAAGTTCCGGTATTTGCAGAAATGCACTAATAGTGTTTAAAGAATATAAATTAGGGAAGGTACAAAATTAGCTCATTTCTCTTAATATTTAGAAAAAATACAATTCTTTTCCCGACTACTTTTCGTTGTTTCAAATTACAATATTACAGAATACATAACAATTCAGTAATCGAGTATCAAAGCTGTGAAAGTGCATAGACAGGACTGTGCTGAATTTTTTTTCAGTGCTTGACTACCTGTCATAGTACCATCGGTGCCACTAGTACTTGATGCTTGACTACCTGTCACAGCACTATCAGTGCTGCTAGTACTTGATGCTTGACTACCTGCCACAGCACTATCAGTGCTACTAGTACTTGATGCTTAACTACCTGTCATAGTACCATCGGTGCCACTAGTACTTGATGCTTGACTACCTGCCACAGCACTATCAGTGCCGCTAGTACTTGATGCTTAACTACCTGTCATAGTACCATCGGTGCCACTAGTACTTGATGCTTGACTACCTGCCATAGCACTATCAGTGCTGCTAGTACTTGATGCTTGACTACCCGTCACAGCACTATCAGTGCTGCTAGTACTTGATGCTTGACTACCTGTCACAGCACTATCAGTGCTGCTAGTACTTGATGCTTGACTACCTGTCACAGCACTATCAGTGCTGCTAGTACTTGATGCTTGACTACCTGTCACAGCACTATCAGTGCCGCTAGTACTTGATGCTTGACTACCTGTCACAGCACTATCGGTGCCACTAATACTTGATGCTTGACTACCTGTCACAGCACTATCAGTGCTACTAGTACTTGATGCTTGATTACCTGCCACAGCACTATCAATGCTGCTAGTACTTGATGCTTAACCACTTGTCACAGCACTATCAGTGCTGCTAGTACTTGATGCTTGACTACCTGTCACAGCACTATCAGTGCTACTAGTACTTGATGCTTGACTACCCGTCACAGCACTATCAGTGCTACTAGACCTTTTTGCTTGACTTACTGTCATAGCCTCATCATTGCTTCTTGTGATTGGCAACTCATGGATGTCACCCCCCCTCCCCCCTTCCTCCCTTCTCAATTGCAGTAGTTGGACTGTCTACAACGACTGTATTTTCCCTGACAAGTTCTTTATCTCCGGAGTGAAATTAACAATGGCTTTCTGAGTCCTGGTCTGATGATGATTCGACACAACCAATGTCTGAAAATATGATTTTATTTTGGTCTTATCTCTCAGAACACCTCGAGACTTCACTTTAAAAGACCATAAGACCAGTCTGTTTCAATATTTTGCCTTGGATCCACTTATCTTTACCATTTGTGTAGTTACTAACATTTACATCATCTTTAACATCAGCGTCTCTGTCTTGAGCATGGATATCATGGTATTTTCTTTGCCCTGTTTGCTCGAAAAGAACACTATTTTGCACACCAAGACGAAACAAACCAAGATGTGTTTTCATTCTCCTATCTATCACCAGCTCTGATGGAGACATTCATATGGTTGAGTATAATATAGACTTGTGTTAAGTCAAGAATCTACTCCCTTTTACCCTTAGGACAACAATGTTCTATCTTCACAATGGTAGCTTTGGAAGTGAACTTTTGAAATTGAGAGTTTATAAAAGTTGAACCAAGGTGAGTAACTACTGAA
>JAWDGP010007142.1:50000-115000 GCA_033675545.1 Elysia crispata | reverse complement strand
CTGTATTTCTCTGGTTTTCTAACGTCTATCGAAATAAGTCGTTTTCATCTTTCTTGTCTATGAATCATTAGTTACCAGCGATCCTTCACCATTACAACGTTATTCTCATCAGTTTCCTTGCTTTACGTTTCCACTCTACTTGGAGGCCAGTTTTTCTCGCGAAACCTTACATGGAACCCATCTGTTATATGATTGCAATTTTGTACTATGTTGGATGTCTTTCAAGTATCGGCTTTTTAGTAGTATTTTCATCGCTTGTCTTTTAATTTTTTTGATGCGTCGGCCGACATGTGTTTCAGCCTCTATGATTCTGTCTCTATCTTTTCTCTTTGCAACATGTGGGTGCTTCCGAAGAAATGAGGAAATTGGAGGTCCATCAGGTGAGTGTAGTTGAACCACAAAATAAATAATTGCATGCCTTTATTCCCCACCGCCACCCTAGTTGCTACTGAGATATATAATACGAATCACTTTGCACGAACAGTTTATTAGCTTTGTATAAAATGATTGAATTAATTATAGTACATTTGTTTGATAGTTTTTCTACATGATTTAAAAGACTTATGTGCATTTATCGACTTAATTTAAAAAGTTAATACAATTTACGACGCAGGCCTACGAAAAAATCGCATTTTGTATGCTTTTTATTCTCATAATTTTTATATATGAGTTGTTAATTTTGCATTTCAACAAGTTTTTTTTTACAAGGCTGTGTCCCTCCACTGCAGGAAGTAGCCCTCCGCGTCAGCCTTCCATCCATCTCTGTCTTTGGCGTCTCTGCTCCATGTGGCGCCCTTGATCTTGACAATATCGTCTCGCCACCGCCTCACTTGTCTTCCTCGTGATCTTTTCCCGTGTCTAGGTTGCCACTCGGTGACTCTGAGTGTCCATCTGTTGTCTTGATACCTTGCCGCATGGCCAGCCCACTTCCATTTCTGCTTGGTTATAAAGTCGACTATATCTTTTACTTGTGTTCTTCTTCTGATTTCTTTGCACGGTACTTTATCTTTGAGTTTTATAAATTTCAACAGTTACTTTCTTCTAAATATAAAGCCTACACGTATTTAGCTGAGTTCATGCCCTTACTGAGTGATTAATTCGTGAGGTTATTTCTTTCTGTTCTTCCTGGGTCTCCTCTTTCACACTAGCTTTCTCTCTCTAACCCTATCTCTCTTATTCTCTCTTTTTTCTCTCTCTGAGTGTCTATCTCTCCCGCACTCTTAGTTTCTCTATCACACAATCTTTTTCTTCATATCTATTCTCTCAATTTCAATACAGTGTTCTATCTTTCCGTATCTCTCTATGTTTATAACTCACTATTCATATGTAACTGAGTGGGACAATTTCTTGATTGTATTTCTAGTTCTTCCTCCTCCATTTTCTCTCTCCCTTCCTCCTCCCCCCCTCTCTCTCTCCCCCCCCCCCCCCCCCTCTCTCTCTCTCTCTCTCTCTCTCATAATCTGTCAATGTGTCTGTACAGATTTCACTCTTTCTTTACACCCGAACGACCTTATTTCTTTGTATTTTTTTCACTTTATTTCCTTAATACGCTCGCTCTCTCTGTCTGTCTTTCTGTCTCTTTTTGTCTCTCCCTCTCTCTCTCTCTCTCTCTCTCTCTCTCTCTCTCTCTCTCTCTCTCTCTCTCTCTCTCTCTCTCTTCTGCTCCACCGCTCTTTACTTTTTATTTTCTTTGGGACTCTTTCTTTTTCCGGGTTATTTCCTTTCCACGCCCCTCAATCTTCCTCTCTCTCTCTCTCTCTCTCTCTCTCTCTCTCTCTCTCTCTCTCTCTCTCTCTCTCTCTCTTGTACACTTTCTATTATCTTAGCGCCTCGTCTTTTATTTATTAACATTTTTTATCTTTTCGTCCGTTTCTAAATCAGCTTTCAATCAGTCTTCCTCTGTAATTGTGTATCGCTATTTCTTCCATTTTTTGTGGTTTTTCCTTTTTCAAACTGTCTCTCTTTCTCTCTCGCTATGTCTATCTGTATATCCGTCTACCTATCTCAATGTCTATCTCTCTTTCCTTTGCCTCTATCTTGTATTTTTCGAATTTTTCTTTTTTATTTTAATTAGATTTGTTTATGGCAGTTTATTAGTCTTTCTTACTTTCTAATTTTGTGTCGCCTTCATCTTCCACATTATCTCTCTTTCTGTTTCTCTGTGTGTGTGTGAGAGAGAGAGAGAGAGAGAGAGAGAGAGAGAGAGAGAGAGAGAGAGAGAGAGAGAGAGAGAGAGAGAGAGAGAGAGAGAGAGAGAGAGGGAGGGAGAGAGAGAGAGAGAGAGGGAGAGAGAGAGAGAGAGAGAGAGAGAGAGAGAGAGAGAGAGAGAGAGAGAGAGAGAGAGAGAGAGAGAGAGAGAGAGAGAGAGAGAGAGAGAGAGAGAGAGAGAGAGAGAGAGAGATGTTTCATGTATAACTTTTGTTTCTTATTTCTTTACTGAAGAAGGCAAAATAAAAGAGGAAAGGTTTATATGTTAAACCTATAAGTGCATAGTTTCTTTTTTTTTTAACCCGTAGTTATAAAGTTGTGTGGGCAAGAGTCTGCAATAAGGCTATAAGAGAGAAAGGAGTAAGACCCACTTCCACCCCCCTGCACACTTGTACGACATTCCTGATCTGTCATCCACATTTTTTTTTAACTCTCTTTCTCTATGTATTATGATAATTTCGAATAATTCGAAGTTCTTTTTTATCAGAATGACTTCGAAATAAGCGGACTCAACTGTAATATTAATGATAAGTGAAGCACTATAGAAGTTTGAGAAGTAAAACAAACACATGAGTACAGGGATGAGGAAACGCGTAACTAATATTATAAATACACGTAGGTATAGGTCCTATTTCATGTGGTTACATGTATCAAATTAAAAGAAGTGCACATTTTTATTTGCTATGAAATTGTTGCCTGATGATATTTTTTTTAAACCATACAAGGTAAAAAACAAACTGCATACGTGTATATAATAGGCCTATACAATATTATCATAGATAGCAAATGATGTTTGTTATTTGATTATCACACTTCTATTTTGGAGGTTTGTCATATCAATGTCAATCAACTGATACATGAATCAATGGTTGCTCTGTCATTTCATGAGAATCTCTCAGGCAAGTGAGTCCAACAAACTGAGGTCCATCAAACATGTCTCAGTCATGTAGCTAAACCTGTAGCATATAACTTAGACATCAATCTCTGCTAACAACAATTTCCCACAAACTGAGGTTCATCAAATACCTTGTATTCTACTTTCTGTGCATGGTGCAAATTTCAACAAAAACAAACACACACATACACACATAAAAAAGAAGAATTTGAATTAAAAACAAAATCGGCCTATTCATTTTTTAGAATTCGTCTTTATTAAATCATTGCTTTTTCCAACAAAAATTTTAATTTCTTTTAATGGTAAAATAAATATAACAGATTAACATCAAAACAAAATTCTTAAACCTTTGTAACAAAAAAAAAAACAAAAAACTAATTTTTAACTTTTTTAGTGCAGAATATTTCTATGAGTTTGTTTTGAATCTTTGATTCTAAGCTTTTTTTTTACTGGTTCTCACGTGAATTGTGCCCAGTTCATATCACAATTTTAAAAAGTCAGCACAAAATACACAAGAAGAAGTTGGAAAAACAAATGAGCAAAACTTCACTTTTCGCTGTCTATTCTTCACAGGTGCACTGTCCTGGACAAAACAGAACACATTAGATGGCAAAATTACTGGCTAATTTGGAATTGGATGTCCCATGGAAAACGGATGCAACAGATTTACACTCGAACTCCATTAAGCAATTTTTTTTCTTTCTCTACCATTCCCTTCTTAAAACCATAGTTGCAATTGATTTTACACTGATCTTTTCAGCCTTTTTGTCTTTCTTGAAAAGCTTCATCAGAACCATTCATCTAAGGGCAAGCAACATCAAGCCCTCTAGACCACCAAACTTTCCATTAAAAAAAAAAAAGAAAACCAGAGGTTAAAAAAAAAAAAAACCTTGGCTTAAATAGGATCAATGGGCTTTAAATTAAATGAAGTGCACATATTATATGTATCTCATTGAGTTCATAAAAATACATAGAAATAGAGAAGATTTAATCTGCCCAAACTTTAAGAAGTTTCGATAAGTCAAAGTAGCTTTTTCTAAGTTCACTTAAGTATTGAACCAGCTCTTGAAACATTCTTTATCACCCAGTTTTGTGAACATGAAAAGTTGCACATACTTTAATAGAGAAAAATTTTTTTTTAACTACAGTAGGCCTATCAGACAATGAAAAGGAATCTCATATCTTTTGCACTCTATTCTTCTTAAGTTTTATAACATAAACTTATCCTGTTTCAAACACAAGACTGAAGTCTGAAATAAAAATCATGATCAACATCTAAGAAGCTATGGTCACAACAAATAGTTATTTGCTTTGTAATAGGGTGAGATACTCCCGGCATTTTCAAAAAGTTCTGTGTAAAAAATTGATGGACAGACTGACCAATGCCATATGGGAGATATAATGTTTTAAGATTCATTGAATCTTTTACATATGAACATTCACAAAAAAATAATGGATTACCTGCCAAATATATCAAATATGATAACATGTATAAAACAACGCACATCAAGTTCCTGCATTGTACAGTATATTACAAAAAATTACCTTTAGCTTTGCCATAAATAAACACACATGTAAGAAAAAGGTATAAAAACATATTTTCAATTTGAAAAACAAATTTCGGGATTCGTTAAAAATTGTTCGAATAGAATATAAAATAAAACTGATCATAGTTTATTCTCTTTATTTGGCATTAACCTTACTTGCCTTTATACCAATTCGAACATGCTGAAGCTCTTAATCAATATAAATTCCAAGAAACTGCCTTTCTTTTAATAATCTGGAGTCAATAAAACAAGAAAAATGTGCTCCTTTTATTTATTTTTTCTTCACAATGGCACAATATATGAGATGATTAAGTTTTCAAAAAGTATTTTGAACTGCTTAAAATTATATACCAGCTCACTTTCCTGCCATCTTGGCCACTAGCACAGCCTTCATCTCCTTGGCCACCTTTTCCAGTTCAGAAATCTTGAGCCGCAACTGTGCATTCTTTTCTACCAGTTCCTCAGCCTCTTTATCCAAATCGCTGAACTTCTGCTTGCGTTGCTCCCTTGACCTCTTGGAAGCAATATTGTTCTTCTGTCTACGGATGCTCTTCGTATCCACTAGTTCTTTGTTTGCTCCCTTCACCACTGGCTCCTGGATAATGACTTCTGCTTCTGACACCTCTGTTACTTTGGATTTTGTGGTGTAATCGTGATCCCGTTCAGGGCTGCACGGACTTGTGAAGATGGCAGTAGTTGTGGTGCTCACTACATTCTCTGAAATAGGCTTTGAAATCTCAAACATGCTTGTTTTGACAGGGCAGGGGGATGCTTTAGATGGAGCTTTGCGTTTGCGTGATGTACCCTTGCTGGCTGCTGCTGATGATTGTGTTTCTTCGTCAAGCAAAGCCGAAGTAGAGGCCACAGACAAAGGTAGAGACGGATTCTGGAACACAGGGATGACCTCTGGTGTGCAATCTAAGAAGTCAAAAAAATCAAGCTGAGGGTTGTCACCATCTGCAGGGGATGGGATGCTGACCACGGGCTCCTCGGTCTGGGGTGTCATTTCAATCACAGGTTTTACTTCACTTATCTCATCAAGGAAGGCATCCTGTGGAAAAAAAGGAGGAAATTGTAAACTTAAGCTATCGGACAATAATTTCAAGGCATCATTTATTACAAATGTTTAAGATTTACAACCTGTCACAAAGACAGACATTCTAGAAGTTATCAAAATTGTTTTGATTACACTTCATCAGTTTTAATCAATCAAGGCCACTAGTTCAAAGATAGTACTGTAGCAAACTCAGACTAGTCACACCTCCTTTATGGTGAATTTCATTTTAGATTGCCTACTTTTCATTACAACAGTAAAATTGTTTCACATGTAATCCCTTCTGTCACTATTTTTCGGTCTAAAAACATCTACATGTAATTATTTTTTTAGACCAAAAGTTATTCTTTCGACTTTTTTTTCCTTTATACTATCAACTCAGGGAGTTTCCCCATTGCTATTTTTTAACAAAGTCAAATTAAAGAGTGTGCAAGAAACGAATGAACAACAGGAAGTTTCATGAGAGAAAGCAATCAGTGTGCCTTACTTCAATGGAACACATTACATTTCAATTTCAATTCAAAATCTTAGCCAGGAGCAGGAGGTGAACTAAGATTCAAAATGCATTTTTTTTTTATTTCAAAAGTGAAATTTTCACCATGGCTGAATTGCATTCTCATCGTATGACATAAATGACCTATAACTGACCCCAGTGAGAAGTCGGTCCAGGTTTATGAAAGCATCCAAACTTTCGTCCCCGAGCGGGTCGGTCTCAAAGTCTGCAAGAGGATCCCCTAGCTCACCCCACTCTGCCGTGCTGACGTCACTAGAGACTGCAGCCCCTGGCTGCCCAAACAAGTTGGTCTCTTTCTGAGCACTTGTGTCGATAGAAGAGAGAGTGTGGTGATAGAAAGGATCCCCGGAGCTCAAGACCAGCCCAGGCTCTAAGTCCGCCAGCAGCCCAAGGTGATCATCAGTGCTGGCGGAGAAGGGATCGGAAACTGGAGCTTTCACCCCAAGGCTGGCAACATCAGAGGTGTTGCCAGCAAAGCCTGAACCAAACAGATTGAAAAAGAAAATACATTTATTTTACTATTCGTGCCATTCGTCCACTTTTTTTTTTTTTTACATACAATCCTTGGAGACAAAAAAAAAATAAAAATCATCAATGCCTGGAGTTTTACAAAAAAAACATTTTCAAAGCATCTACATGTACTTGTTAGTTTATTTGGTTTTTCACAGTCCCAAGTGATGGGTTTTTGTTTTTAATACCAGCTGCATTAGTTTATTTAACGAAGTCTTATCAACTCATGACTCAAATTCTGAAAATTCATGGATAATTAGATCCAGCTTTATATCCTATAGATAAAATCATATGATAAAACTGTGTCAAACTAAAAACTGCATTGTATATTATCATATATAAATAACTAAAATATGAAAATGACACCAAACCCTTTCAAAATTCAAAGCCAGGAATAAAAGCATTATCACATGCATGAAACTCCAATCAACTTGCTTTCGACAAAAACAAGTTTTATTAAACTTATCAGTATAACAAGCATATAAAATATGAAGAAAAGAAACTTTAAACCAGTTAAAACTTCGTCTCTGTGAAGAAATTGTTCCATTTTTTCTTTTTAATTGCACTTTTCAGATTCCATAAATCACACCTCATGAGAATACAAATAAGATGGTGACTATATATATAAGACATATGTTTATTTATTTATATTGTGATTTTTTCAGAACATCTCAAAAACTAATGTAAGAATAGGCACTTAATGTTTTGACACAAAAAGAAGTCTTCAAAACAACAGTTCATTTACCTAATTTTAACTTTGCAGAGTGGGCACGATAGATTTTTATCAGTTGAGTTTCAACTTGTTTAATGAAGTGGGTAACAACTGTGTTTACACCTACACTGTCCATAACCATACCAAAATATTAGGTTATTGTTTTGATATTGTACTACTCAAAGAACATTTGATAAAATATTATTGAAATAATATATTCAAGAAAATTGTTGAAATTTAACTGTAGCGGTCCAATTTGCAATGAGTGAGAAAGGTAAAAACCACCATGCTACATGTATATATCTACTGATTTCACATTCAGAGTCTGTAACCCGTACTCCCGATTTTATTGAGCTATAGACTTTTTGTTAAAAAAAAATGGCAATGTTAGCAGGTTTCCTGAGATGCTTTATTTGTTAGGGTTAACCATTTCACGTGGTGGTGAAATAACTTGGAAAGTATGTGGTGGGGGTGAGGGCGGTGGTTGGGAGACCGCGGGATTAAGTTACTATAAAAAGCACATGACGTAAGTCTAAAAATATAACTTTATTCCGCGAAGTTCGTAGGGTCAGCAACCCAGTTACCACGCAATCAAAACAAAACAGGAAATAGCACGGTTAGCCATTTTGATTTTCTCTGGCTTACTTAAATTTAAAGAATAAAAAAAAAATATTGGGTAAAGACATACCTTTGTCAAATAGGCCACATGTCTTCTGTGTCAAACGCAGGGAAAGGCTGGGTATCACGGAAACCGGCTGTTGTTGATGTCTCCGAGATACCCAGCAAATCTACAAGCTCGTCCAGGTTTCGAGGCATGCCCCCAAAGCCTTCCCCGTAAAAGCTCACTTCGTCTTCCATGATCTTCTCTATCTCACTCTTGGCCGTTGCCTCTGCAGTAGCCGTGGCTTCCAATGAGGTTTTGTGTGAGTTTAGAATCTGTGTTAACTCTTGGGCCAGTTTGTTATTTGTAAATGTATCCGCAATGGCTCCCTCCTCTTGGTTCTGTCCTGCCACGGCACTTGCCGGCCAACTTATGCGTCTATGAACAAACGAAAAAAAACAATTAGTAGATCTATATCATGCTACCTATGTTGTCTTTTAGCTCATAAATTTATCACACATTATACGAATAAGGGCGTTCGGTGATCTACACAGTATTAAAGAATATTTAATTTCTAATGGACATCAAATCTACTTTATCACTTACCTATAGGTCCTCTCAGTTCACGCCTCCTGCTCTTCTTACTCTTCTGAGCCTCTACCTGATACATGTTGAAATAGTGGTGCAATATGTTCTTAATTTAGAATATGAGATCATGGTCTCGTTTTGGCAGACCAATCGAAAGTCATTAAATAGACACTGTCGCTATTCTTGGTATCACGTATTTTACTTGCATTAGCAAAAACAGAAATTGCCATTAAAGTCAAAAGGTTGGGAAGACATTTTTGTATGAAGATGACATGCCCGCAATAAATTTGTGTGTGGATTACTTCAATATTCTAATTTGCTGCGTTAAGTTATCATAATCTGACAATCCGAAATACGCCAAAAAAAAAAAAAAAATATATATATATATATATATATAATGATAACAACAAAATTGATAATTGATATTTAGGTTAAGAGATGGTATTATCTCTCATTTTTCCTTCATGTAAATTTAAGAACAAGACATAATGATAAAAAAATATGTTTTTACTTTTCTGAGAGAGAAAAAAGAGAGGGGGAGGGAGAGAGTGAGAGAGCGAGAGAGAGAGAGAGAGAGAGAGAGAGAGAGAGAGAGAGAGAGAGAAGCGAGAGGGGAAAGTGGAAATTAGTAGATTTCCAATAAAAACTTACGTGTATCTCAGATTGATAGTCTTAATGGAGTGTAATATGAAAAAAATAGAAAACACATTCTATAGACATACCATATAAAAGCTGTATGTATTTTATGATACTCTATTTCTCCATTTGATGGCGTTGCTAAAAAATACCGTTTATTGAAAAAAGCACCGTGCGATACATTGAAATATGAAAGTGATTTCTTAAAACCAAGATGAAATTTCATCATGATTAAAGGTTGAAGACTTATAATCTTATCTCGCACTACTTCCATGACCGATGGAAGAAGTTAGCTAAAATACACAGTTTATAGTAATCATTAAAACCCAGTATTTTAGGGTTGAAGTCTATTTAAAAGATAAACATTACGTATGTGAAATTTTAAATAAAAAATGCATTGCAAACAATAAACTGATATACTCTGCTTCTTTACATAAATTACAAATTTTGTAGAACATACTTCATGGATTAACCCACACAGTAAGTTGTATTTGATTAACTCACACAGTAAGTTGTATATAATTATAAAACAAAAACAAGTGTCCAAACCACAATGGTCATGCGACATTAGAAAGAATTATTTTTAAATGCCTCATTTAAATCACCAGTCTATGCACTATGAGCATTTACCCACTGGCTACTGGAGGAAAATCTTAAATAAATGTATCTGTTTCTACTAGTATCAGTCCGAAAATTCGTATATCATGAACTTTCGTCCGAAGGATTGACATTATTATATTTTTTTTTCTTCAGCTAGTAGACACTATTGCATTCAACTTTTCATATTACTAAACCTAGATTTATATCCTATAAAATAGATTGATGTTATCAACGGTTTTACATTGTTAACGTTTTTCCCTATCTTTCTATTTTATTTTATTTATTTATTTATTTTTTTTTTTTTTTTTTTTTTTTTGCACTTCAGGTAAACCTGTCTTGACTGTAACTGTCCGTTTTAATCGTTATCGTATTCATTAACCTGCTGAGCTTTCAGCAAAAAAAAAAAAAAACCAAAATCTCTTGTCTCTGAGTAAAGATAATCTAACATGACCTAGAAACCCAAAACACCAATCAAATACTTTGACACATCAAGTCGACGGACGAGATATCCGGGCTTTCAGCAAAGTGTAAACCAATACGGCCATATTGTTCAGCAGCCTGTGCTCTTTCTTAAGAATTGCGTTACGTTTGTTTTGATCGATGTTTATTGAGTATGTTCACATGCAGTGTACTCTATGAGTTAAGTGTTCAAACTGATAAGAAAACTTTCCTTCTTGAAACTAAAGGGCATACGCATTTGGAAAAACATCGCTTCATATCTTTTCAAGAGTCAAGGATTGAAATGGAGCGGGGTGAGAGATAAAATCGAGGGTGGATGATAATGAATAATTGATACTGGATGAGGGTTCGGCTAAATCTAAATCTTGGTTTGAGATTTCTACTAAATAGGCTGTAAAAAATTTAGCCCCACATCTACCTATAGATATAGAATCCAGATTCTAGATTTTTTTTTTACTGCATCGAATGAAAGAAGACATCAGGTTATCACTAGATCTAGATTCTAGATTTCTAGATCTTCATTTTTTTTTATATTTGTTATAACAGGTTATGAGTATGAAGTCTTTATCCAGAAAGGCTAGATTCTAGACTCTAGATATAATTAATGAAGAAAGCTGCTGAATATCCGCCAAAGTGCCTAAATCTGTTCTTCATTTTGAAGATGCGTGTTTCTGCAGAGGAGGTGATTCTGCTAGATCTTATTATTAGAAACTGAGAAAGTGAGATACTGTTGCTCAGCCAGGGCCTCTTTCCAGTTCTAGATCTAGATCTAGTATTAACAGAGCTGAATTCTGAAAATTTCAGGATTCATAAATACTGTGTTTATAGCAGCTACAACAAAGCATATATATATATATATATATATATATATATATATATATAACAATTGACGTGAATGTTAATTTTGTGTTTGTTTTTTAGTCTCTTTTGACTTTTCTAATATCTTAGTTGTTTTAAATTTGGGAGGGAAAGAGATGTTTCTAGATTTTTCATGTTTGGCACGAGAGGGTTAATTTAAGTCCGTCAGACCATTAGCCTGTATTCTTGCAACGTAAAACTGGAATATAAAATTAAAACAGAGGACCTTTGCATAAAAGTTGTAAGGCCCGACATTAGTTAATTTTGTAAAATCCCAATTTGTTCAGCTTATAAATAGCCTATTCTTTAGCATACGGAGGCAAAATTTGCATTTTGACGGTGCTAATTTTGGGTCCAAATTTGGGGCTGCACAGGTGATATGTTTTGCACTCATTACTTTGTTAACAATTATTCAATTCTCACATAACACTTATCAAGAGGGCTTTGCAGTAATTATAAAAATTATTACAAAATTATTTAGATCTAAATTTTCAAGCACATTTGTTTTCACTGTTGAATCTTGCTTCTTTTGCAAAAGTAGGTCTAGATCTAGACCTGTCATAATCATTTTTTACTATCATCAATGGCTGAATCAAAACTGTCTAATGCAAGAACCAGAATTAGATTCAGCACAATCCACCCACTTTCTGATTGTTTTTTACACTTCAAAGCTTGTTTAGAGCTGAGGCCTATTCTCAATATCTGCAAGAATCTTCTGTTCACAACAGTAGGCTTGCAAAGTTATAAATAATACAAAAGAAAGACGGTTAAAAACAATTCATTCTTCCCCCAATGCTGAAATAAGCTTGAAACTGAAAGTCGATAATGTTAACATCAGGTTTCTATAAGTTGGGTTGGCTTTTATTGAAAAGGGATTGGATTAGAATATGTTAGTCTGTGCACCACAATGTGTGGCGAGCCGTAAAAATGGCACTTTTCACATGCCACACAGTGTAGCAAGCCGGATGCAAAGTCAAGCTAAAGGCTAATTATGGTGTAAGTGCGAAGTAATGCGTAGCTATGAATTCTTGGCAAGTGAGCAAGGCAGTGCATGGCGAGGGACTTTCTCTTTGCATCCACAGTACTTTCTTAATTCCTTTCACACTTTAGTGTTAGCATGTAATAGGAATGTCATTCCACAACTATCATGGATTTTACTATGAAATGTTTGTGATTGGGTTAACATTTGTAACAGTAGCACTTGTCTTGACCATATTTTTCCTGCATGCAATCATCTATATCTAGATTAAATATCAGTGGTAGCGGATGTATAAGTCCAGGCCCATCCAAGTGCATGTATCATTGTAATTTTTTGTTATAGATGTTCTTTATTTGAATAGAAGCCAATAAGACTTCCAATTGGCTACGTTTCGTGAGTATATTAAGATGCGATTATGATATAGAATATATGATAAACATTAATAAGTTCTAAATACGGCCCTATCAAACAAAGCCATCGTTATTTAGTATGATGAGGTACTGTACCTTTTTGGAAGCCCTTCCTACAAGGACCTTATGAGCAGTGTTGCATGGTCAGCGAGTTGTTATACCATGCTTGCGAGAGTGATGCGGGTATTGTGAGTCTTAGCAGAGTTTGTCAAATGTTGCATTCTTACAAGGGGAACCCAATTCTCAGTTACACAGGCTTTGAAAGCAGCAACAATTATCATGTAAATTAAACCTGTGTCAAAGGCTCCATATATATCCAACATCATTATGTACAGTAAAGTTCTTCCAAGAAAGGTCGATGGTTATAAAAGTATAATCAGCATTATTATCTTCCTCTTTCCTGCCAGCAGATTGTCATTATACTGGGTAATCACCATCATGGTTATCACCTTCCACTACAGCAGCAACAATAGCAATAGTATTGGTAGTGGCAGTAACAGAAGCAACAGTTTTAGTTTTAGTAGTAGTGATTCCAATGTCAGTAGTAGTGGTATTGTTGATTTGTGGAAGGGTAATCCACCAAAACTATTATGGTCTTGCTACAAATGGCGGAAGTAATTGTTTAACCTTCCAAGCATCATTGATTAAGGTTTGTGGCGTCAGGGTAATTTAAGAGCGATGAAAACCGTAAGAGTAAATCCACCTTCAAACGTTTAAACAACAAAGTTGCACTTTGTTGAAAGTAGAACACCTGTTCCTAAAGGAAAAGCATGTTCAGTTTATGAAATAGTGTGTATTTTGTCACTGAGATGGCCCAAGAGCAGCTTATCGTCAGCGCTTGAAGGGTTAACTCTGTTATAATTATAACTATAGCTCATGGTGCGGTAATTATCTGAAGCAAATATTTTACCTTTTAACCCCAAATTGTGAACTAAGAATACTGTCCTGGTATATATCAACTTCCTTATTAAAATCCATGATGGTTGCTATTTAAATCCTGTATTCATTTGCTCTAAGATTGCCCATGCCTATAACATCTTCATCCTGATTATTTTCTGATTTGTTGTTTGGAACATAAACTTGTTTATTATTTTTGTAGCTAATTAATGGGTTTAAAGGCATAGTATTAGTTTGCAAAATTATGATTTTCTTTATCCCTTTTTAATTTAAGGGAATTTTAAAACTTAGTTAAAAGCCTTTCATTTTGTTAGAAAGTGGAACTGATATTAAAAGTTTACAGCATCTACTACTTAACATTATATTTATAATGAGCAATTAGAAAGATCTTTAAAAACAGATTGGAAAAGTGCAAAGTAAATTGTTTTCTAGTATTGACTTAGGGGAGGAAGTCAAAAGGAAATGGAATTGATTGTGACTCCTAGGTATTACTCAAACTGTCGCTTTTTATGTTACAGAAATTGGCTCAAGAGGAGGACATACATAAATCAAGCCTTGACTTGTGATCCAATGGAAGCAGAGACAAAAGCAGTCATAGAGAAACTTTGCACTGCAGATTTGACATTCTGTGGTGCTGATTACTTAGCCTCTTTTTTGAGTCGAGCAGTAACACTTAGCATCCTCGCTGAGTGATTAGCATTTCTTTGTGTCAGTCGTTTGTAGCAGCTTCTGCGACTCATACGATGGGACTCCTAGGCAACCTTTCTAGATTTCTGAAGATGCATGGGTACCATCAGCAGCTGGGACTTCTTGCATCGATTTTTGTACTGGCATTTTTGGCAGATCATCCTTGTAAGTTGACTATTACGGTTAACTTCATTACTAGTTTCTTTGTTTCAAATTATTTTATCCTTTCATATCCTTTTTTTTTCTTCAAAAAGTTTTACAGTCGACACTGCATAAGTCGATGCCGCATAAGTGGATTTTTATTCAAGTCGACTTTTTTGGTCTGGCCCGCCCCCTTCCAATAGCAAGTAATAGAGGCCAAGGCTTAACTCGATTTTTACATAAGTGGATCTTCGACTGCCCGGCGCCGCATAAAGAAATCAACGTTTTTGTTCACTCCAGCCGATTTTCCAACAACTCGATGTGGTCAGTGTGTGTTGTCAGCACTTAGCTTTGTGCATACACTCTATACACGCCCCTATACCTCCTTAACTAGTTACAACAGTTCCAATGTGGCATTAGAAAGAAGCCTCAGTCCAGATGTGATGATTGCATCATCAATGTAAACTCAACGGGACCGCTCGCTCTCTCTCTCTCTCTACCTTTCAAGTGTCACTGGTTCTGGACCCTGTGTGTGCCAATCAATCTACGTGCGTGCCGGACGCGAACACACACACACACACACACACAGAGCGGTCCATTCGCTTTGAGGCAATGAGCTCATACCCCGTGCCCCACCCCATCACAGGGGCTGATTGGCTGACAATGAAATATTTCATTGTAGATTTACATTATCTCTTTGCAATGAGTCGGATGGGCCAGTGTTCACCGGTCTGCCTGGTTTCGCTCTTCCATCCCCACTTCCCCCTTCCCCTGATGTTTCAGAGTGGCTAAGAAAAAGAAAAGCCCAACTCTTACTGGAATGCATAATCGAAAGTAAGCAATCGCACTTTAGCAATACTTAGTCACTGTGTCTTAGTAGATCTAGTGGGTACAGCACTCGCTTCGATTTGAACGCTTTCACAACTTCCAATTTCACTAGCTTCAGTCTCTAACTTGCGCTCGCATTGTCTAGATCTACGGTTACATAGAAACAACACTCGATCATTTTCCTGCGTTATAGGCATCAGAAACCTAGAGTCCCATCAGGCTGCTCGTTTATTATTTTTAATTTAGCCCAGCCGTACTACAAATTTACAAGATAACGACTAGAAAACTGACCACCCTCACTTTAAAACACAAGATTGAACTTATCGACGAAGTTGAAAAGAAAACTAAGAAACAAAAAGATGTTGCAGCTGATTTGATGTGCCGGCTAACACTGTCTCTACCATTATGTAAAAGAAGGACCATTATCGGGACCTATACTTTTCTGGTCAGACTGATTCCTCATTTACGCTTGTGTTGGAATTGTTTTTAAATCTTTCTTTGTATTTTTATTATTATTCTGTGGAAAATAAAATTAATTCAATCATATAACATCATGCTAATAATAAAGATGAAACGAAAAACAAAACAAACTAACAAGATAAAAAAAAAAGACACATAATAATACACGTAGTACATACATGTACCTAAGCAATTTTTTTTCAACAGGGGAGGTAAGTCAATAATCACATAACTCGATTTTTCAGAGAAGTCGATCTATTTACTTATGTCCCCTGGAGATCGACTTAAACAGTGTCAATTGTAACTATCACTTTAAGAGCAGGTTCACTAGTCAATTTCAAAGCAGCAATCTGAAGGAGACTGATTTTAAATTAAACTTCTATTTATGCATCAAAACCTAAAATCTTTTGAATTCATTCATTTTTTTTTGTTTAGTTGGGTGGTGTTCTTCAGAGTTTTTGGTTCTTGCAATTCTTATTTCATTTTCTAACCATTGTTTGACTCATAAACAGAGCTTGCTCTGGTTTATCTTTTCTGTGATTGTAAATAGCTGTGATTTAAAAAAAAAAGATTTCTATTGTTATGATTATCATCATTTTTAGTCGTTAATGTTACAATAATCGGTTTGTCTTTTGTATCTATATTTCTTTTTCTCTCGACTCAGCGGCAAAGCAACATGATGGTACTACCATGTGTGCGTTATATGAAGCAGGGATGGAGGAATCTACCACAGAGTATTGTTCAGCAAAGAAAGATGATAACAACCAGAGTGTGGATGTAGAAGGAAACTACATGACCTGCTTTGTGTCATGGATAAATTCCAGCGAAGGAATCGTTCAGAAATCCACACAAGGCTGCTGGCTTAATGATGAAACGTAGGTCTTTTTTTTTTCATATCTCACTCCCTATTCCTCTTCATCTCTCTCTCTCTCTCACTGTCTCTGTCTCTGTCTCTCTCTCTCTCTCTCTCTCTCTCTCTCTCTCTCTCTCTCTCTCTCTCTCTCTCTGTGTCTCAACACATACTCACTCTTGGGATTGCCATCTGGGTCATAAGTTACTAAATAAATATGTGTGTCAAGCTTAGGTCAATATTTTGTTTTCTTTATATTTTATATGTAAGCGGATTTTTTTTATTAATTTGACATACTTGATGAGGCTGTAGGGTTTTCATATATCAATACAAGCGGTAATGCATATTATTTTGTTGTGGTTACCAATGGGTTTATCTCTCTAAATTCATAAAATTATCAAGACACCTTCATGGAAATTAGATGGTTTTTTAATAGTTAAAAAAAGCTAGCTTTGCTTTTTTTTTTAACCATTCCAATAAAAAAAAGAAAAAAAAAATATTGAAGAGCAGATATAAGAATCTCTGATATTAGGATATCAAATGCATAAATGTACTGGCCTTTCTGATGTATTGTCCATAAAATAATTTTTTTTTTCATCTGAGGGTGGCAAATGATGCATATAGAGATCTGTGAGACCTGGAAAATTGGGAAGAAATGGGATTTTAATACTGCTTCTCGAGTATCCAAGGGAATGGAAGTGTGAATGATTTGTATAAAGTGGTTTTGATGCTACCCGCTAAAGTAATATCCCTGGATGTAGCTACATACAAGGGTTAAAAAAAAAAAAACAGTCGCAGATTTACTGTTTGCCAGTTCATAAAGCTAGTTGACTATCAGTCATTGGCAAGATTTTCAATTCACCATCAACTCACTTTTGATGCAGCCTGCACCTGTTGTGGTCAACCTAAAAGTTCCCTGTGTATATTGCCTGCAATCCTTGTGGGTTTTTTTTTAAGTTAAGCTCTTCACAACTCACATAGGAAGCACATAAATGACTCATGGCTTTAAAGTTTTTGTTCATTAACCATGTCTTTTTCTGTTTTTCTAATTCTATTTTTACCATTGCAGAACTCTTTTTTTTTTTTAACAAAATAATATTATAATTTAGAGCAATTTGCAGTTGTTTTTGTTCATTAACCATGTCTTTTTCTGTTTTTCTAATTCTATTTTTACCATCGCAGAACTCTTTTTTTTTTTAACAAAATAATATTATAATTTAGAGCAATTTGCAGACCAAAATTCAGGCCTGAATAAGTGAAATCTTGAATATTAGATCTAGTGCGATTATGACCTGGCAGAGTGCGTTTGTTTTGAGAGATGGATCTGAAGAAGAATTTTCAGAAACTGATCCAGACTTTTTTTGGAAAAAACCAAAGTTGTACCATTTTTATAAAAAAAAATAAGTTACCAAGATGGGTGAACAAAACTTGTTGCGGCAAACAGATCTAAAGATAAATTTTATGTATCCAAACTCCATAGTTTAAGAGTGATGGTATTATTACGTACTTTTTTCAATGCCACAAAAAACTTTTGTCCAGAAAGAATAACAAGAGGAAAAAGGGTCAGACCCAAAGGAGTGCAGCAAAATGTTATCATTTCCATTCTTTGTTGATTAAAGTTTGGTCCTATTTAATGATATAGAGTATAAAAAATCAGGTTTCTACAGAATTCTTCCAGTTTTTCAAGGGTTCCCAATTTTGAGGTTCCTCAATACTATACTTCCCCACACCATTAATTTTGTGTCAGTTTAACATCAGTTATTTAGCATATGTTTGTAATAAGGGCTTTAAGACAATGCTAAAAAGATTTTAGGAAAATCATACCTTAAAGGTGCCACTTTTATTTCAGAATCAGAATATTTATACGCTTAAAATTTTTTTTTCCTCTATGGCAGTTTTTACTAAAGTAAATTCATCTTTTAAGAGATGCTCAAGTTCACTTACTTTTTTCTTTCTTTCATTTTCAGATGCAAGGGCAAAAAAGAGTGTGTGGCTACCTCTAGCACTGAAAAACACTTATTTTTTTGCTGCTGCGATGGTGACAATTGTAACTCAAACTTTCGTGCTGAAATTGGAGCAGAAAGCAAGCACACACCGCATCGTGTGGTTCCTCTTCAACGCTTTGATGATGCTGACACTATTGTGCGCAGGAGGGAGAATGAGTCTCTTGATGAGATCATTCTGTACACTCTGGGGCCAACCTCAGCGGTTGTGTTCATGGCTATTGTTGGTTATTTCATCTATAGGCACTTTAGGCCAAGGCATGAGCCACGGCATACTCAATTGCCAACTGCTGATCCGTCCTTGACGATTATGTCAAATGGGCATGGTTACTCTGGGATGATCCTACCGCCAAGGCCTGCACTCAACCTGCAGCTCCTAGAGCTCAAAGCCCATGGGCGGTATGGCTCTGTGTGGAAGGGTCAACTGCCAGATAGGTGAGCCACCCCTGGGGTTTTCACGCTCTTGTCTGAAGACAATGTTTTGATCTATAGGGCTTCAAACATTGAAAAAAAAAATAAATTGATTTTTTTCATGGTCTCCTACTTTTTAGCATCTTGTGAACATTCGTCCATTTTTCTATGATGTCAAAAGTTTCAAAGCCAAAAAAGCAACTTTCAATTACGTTGTTTTTGTGAAGAGATCTGCACTTCTGCTTGAAAACTTTCTTTAATTTTAAACAGATTTTTCTCAGTTTCTTGTCGCCCAACTTTGTCTTACATTTTGAGTCATATTTCAGCCAAATATTGGGATATTTCGCCTTTGTTTCTGTTATGGATTAGTAGGTTATACAGCAGCATGTTTTGCTACTTAATGAAGAGTTGGTCGACTGTTTTTTCACAGCTTGTGTTTCTAATTTACAAATAAGAAAGAATCTTTTAAAAAAATATTTCATTCCGCTGGTGGTGATAGTTTTGCAGTTTTTATTTCTTTGTTAGTCTTTAAGTCGGTTTATTTGAGGTGTATATTGCGCAAGTTTTGAAATAATTTATTATTGTGTCTATTAATAGGTTTGTAGCTGTAAAGATCTTCCCCATCCAAGATAGGCAGTCATGGCTTGCGGAGCTTGAAGTGTATGCCCTGCCTCAAATGAAGCACGACAATGTTCTCAAGTTTATTGCGAGCGAAGAAAGAGATGACGGCGACTCTGCCAAACTGTGGCTGGTTACAGAGTATCATGACAGAGGTAGGCCTGTGGTTAAAACTATCTACTGTCAGATTGAAAGTGATCTCTTGCTCGCTGTAAAGGCATAGAACAAAGTACTCATTAAAGTACCTTAAAGTCTGGATGGTCGTCATTCTCATTCTGTCACAAAGAATTAACTTGACTTACTGTCAGAGTACAATGTACAAAGCACAGCTTCACTTTCAACCACATTAGTTACTCCTATACCTCAAATATGATGTCCACACGGAACTTAGCTAGCTGATGAAGTAATTCTGTTACAGTTTCAAGTACAGCCTTGCTTTCTCTCCATGATAAAGCTGCCAACTTGCACACTTTGGCATATTTTTCGACTTTTTTATTCTAAATCAAGTACACTAATACCTTTTTCTCCTGAACGAAACAAAGGGTCGTATTAGAGTGAAAGCATATCATGGCCCACATGGCTCGGCTTGGCTGTGATAGCCATTCACCATGTGTTAGGATACTCTACTTTTGTTCGTAATAGCACAAGCTCATCAATATTTCTGAAAAATACCACATAAACATTGAATGAATCAAAACAAAACATTTTGTCTTGTGCCCTTTTCTAATCATTATAAGCATTGTAAATAACTTAGAGTTTAGTATGCTTTTTCTCGTCTTAAGTTTATATCCCATTTCTTGATATTGCCCCTCATGCACTTTACTTTTTTCTGAATTTCGAAGGATCCTTATGCGACTTCCTGAAAGGCAATGTCATAACTTGGGCTGACTTGTGCAAGATTGGCGAGACAATGGCCTGTGGGTTAGCCTACTTACATGACGAGATTCCTAGCACGCCAAGCGCCAAGGGCAAGCCTGCTGTGGCGCATCGTGACCTCAAAAGCAAGAATGTTTTGCTCAAGCAGGACCTCACAGCATGCATTGCTGACTTTGGGCTGGCGCTTAAGTTTGAGCCTGGGAAGGGATTGAATGAGACTCACCCGCAGGTTAGTGTGTGTGAGAGAGAGAGAGAATTTTTTACGTGGAACTTCGTGTAAATCGTTTTTTTATTTCTTCATTTATTTTTTCTACACTCTGCTTTAGAAAATCAAGCAAGGACTAAAACTTTTTATAAATTATACAAACTAATGAATATATATTTTAAAAAGTATGTGGAATAGTGATACATTCTTATTGTCCATGAAAGAGGAATAGGCTCTGAATGATAATTTGCATGTTTTATATTTTTGCAGTATGATTTTATGAGTTGTAAGTTGTCTTACCAAGTTGATTATGCTCAGTTGACTTTCTGGAGTGAATCCCAGTTTACTGTATGTGATTCTAGAGCGTCTCAGCTTATCCCCTATATTCCTTCTTTTGCCCAGCATTGATTTATTCAAGCACTGTGATCATTTTTTTTTAAATGATTGTGCAATTGATCAGATTGATGCAAGGACTGTCTAGGAGGAAAGTGTTTTGTTGTATTAGACAAAATGAACTTTTAAATTTATATGGGAAGGACTTCAAAATGGGGATGGTACCTCTTTCATACTAGATTGCTTCGTTTGGTTGGGCCATAGAAAAAGATTGGGCTTGGTTTTTGTATGTGTAAATATTTTTCTAACAATGAATTGCCAATAAAAAAACATACTGCATCATATATCTTTATAATAATTATGCTATCGTAAGTTCTACCGTTATATGAAATGTTAAGGCATGCTATAGAAATTAAATACCTTTTCTCTATAGCATCTAAAGTTAGAACACTTTTTATATGAAATCTGTGAACTGAAATTTTTTTTTTTTAAATCTCCATTCAGGTTGGGACTCGCAGATATATGGCTCCAGAGGTTCTTGAAGGAGCTATTTGTTTCAACAGGGACTCGTTTCTGCGCATCGACATGTATGCCTGTGGCCTCATTCTATGGGAGCTGATGACCCGTTGCACTGCTGTCGATGGTGAGTGGTTTGATTTAGTCTTTGATTCATATTTTGTATCTCGTCTGATTCAGGGAGTTTTTTCAATTGATCATGATAGATTGTTTCATTCGCTGAGCTTTTTCAATATAAACAGCAGTTGATTGTGATAGCTTGTTTGATTCAGGGAGCTTTTTCAATATAAAAAAAAGTTAATCATGATAGTCTAAATGTTAGGTGATAACTTTTGTTTTAATGTCATCAAAAGATGGCTCCACTCAGTATTATTACTTTTTCTGTGAATTTTTCTCAAGGTCCAGTGGGTGACTACCGCCTGCCATTTGAGGCTGAGGTAGGCCAACAGCCCTCTCTTGAAGACATGCAGACCCGGGTGGTCACAAGGAAGATGAGGCCTGCCCTTAACCCATTGTGGAATAAGCACCCTGTGAGTTCATCATGGTCAATAAGATGAATGTTTGGTTCAGGATTTGGCATCAAACCAGTCACTAGTAGCTACCCGGAAAAAAAAAATAAAACAGATTGCCTCTGTAAACAACTTTAATTCACAGTTTAGGTTTAAGTTGGGTTGCTATTCACTTTACTTTCCATGCTGTGTTGATTTATTGGAAACAGGCTTTAGACATTCTACAATTTGAAGATTTTGTTTTGTTGTACGGCTGGAATGCTGCTGTAAATGCATATATATATATATATATTGTGTGTGTGTTGTGTTTTGAAGTCTTTCTGGTTGGATTCTCTTAATACGAAGTCGACACCACTCCATAAGGCATCTCATGAGTACTACATGGATCTCTCAAGCAACAAACAAAGCTTATCACTGCCCTAGAAAGGCTAACAAAGGGAGGAGGGAGCTGACACAAAGAAAGCAGTGTCAGTAGTTACACTGAGACTGATAGCAACAAGGGAAGAGGAGTGTTGCTTGTTGTAGGCAACAGTACACACTCAATCAATCAGTCAAAGATTCAGTTATGCCACTTTTTTGTTATTCAAATTCTCTTAATTCGAAGTTTTAATCCATTCCCCTTCAATTCGAATTCTGAGGTTTCCACTGTATATATATATAATTATATGTATAAATATGTATTTTTTTTTCACCAGGAATTGGATTTTAATGTTGCCCCTCCCCTCACTATTTAAGCCTTAAATCACAACCCACATGGAGGTATTAATTTTAAGCAAAGGGGCCTCTTTCTATTAAATAGTAAAATTTCAACTGATTCCACCATCATTTAGTCTAAGCCAGAATTCAGATCATGGACCTCTTGCTGTCAGCCCAGAGCTCCATCGACTGAGCAATGTGGGGCCAGCTAGATCTAAGACTCGAGTAAATCCTGTCGAGAATTGTCAATGAAACTCTTGCACCCCACATTTTTTTGTATATAAATCTCCTGCACTAGCACTAGATATGTCAGTGGCTCGGCTTGTGCTTTGAATCATTAATATTGAGGCAAGACTGGTTTAAATAGATTTTCACCACAGCCAATCATAAGTAGGTGTGAATTATTTTTTTTATCCGTCAAATCAAAGATCCTGTTGAAATTTAAAATACATTTTATGTTGCAAATATGACTATTTCTTTAGATTTGAAGACTGATAGAGTGCTTGTGTTTCATGAGCTGAATCCTAGTGATAATAACCTATCTGATTTTGTGATGGTTTTATCATTTCGAAGAAATCAGAAGCTTGCAGTTAAAGTTCTTTGTTTTCAGAATTTTGGAGTGGCACCTATGTCAGGTAGAAACATGAACTTTTTTTTCTCAGATTGGGGGAAGGATGAACATGTCTGTTAAAACTTTGGGGTGAATGGATGTCTTGGTAATATATTGCAGAAATAAATATATACTGCTCTAAAATTCTGTTCTGTCTTCAATTCTAGGGCCTTTATGGACTGGTTCCAACAGTAGAGGAATGTTGGGATCAAGATGCAGAAGCCCGCCTGTCAGCAGGCTGTGTGCAGGAACGCATCAGGCAGCTAGCTCGCACTATCAACTCTCAGCAGCAGACACAACTCATTTCTGACCAGGCTCCGCCTGCTCAGCTTCTACAACAGCAGCAGCAGCACTACATGAACAACAACCTAAACTCAACTCCCGCCCCGGTGATCATAAATTCAAGCCCAGTCCCACAGCCCCCATCATCCCTGTATGTGGTGCCTCCAAGTCACTCTCCAGCGTACGCCCCAGCTGTCATAGATGTAAGTAGAGATGCGAGATTGGATGGTTGCCTTGCCAACGGTCACCTGGAGCATCACTCAGGGACCAGCTGCTGAAACCAAGTTTTGACACCAAGGATATAGAACTACATCCCAGTCGACAGACAATGACTTAAGTGTCAACAGCAGCTAGAGGAACTGTCCTTGGCTTATTTTCTTCATGCAACCTTTCTAAAGGTGTGGGAATTCTTCTGGCACTCTTATATAAGGATGTTAGTAATTTATCAAAGGCATGCTCCAAAAAATGAATGTCTCGGCTGCACTTTTTGGATTTATTCCAACTTGCTGGCTTGATTGGAGCATGCACATCTTATCATGTTCTCTGCTCTATGTTGCTCTGTTTGGAAATAATCTTGAATGATCTAAGCTTCAAACTTGCTGGCGTCAATACGAAGGAATGTATTCTACTAGTTCTTGTATGGCATCTATAGAAAGTAACATCGTGTTGTACTTAACTCTCAGCATCAAACAATTTGGCAGAAACCAACAAATGTTGGAGGGCTTCTGGCCCATAAATTTTGATACACCGTTATATTGGACTCGTACCTCCTCCAGGATCATATATGTTAAAGATATATATGCCCTACTTCAAAATCAACAAAATTTTTAGGCTAGCAAGGATAATAGAAAAGAGGACCTTGCATTCTCTAGCAACAAATGTTGTATTCAAACAGATTGATGGAGAGATCTGACTGTACATGCCAGACACTTTTCTTCAGGTTTTCAAAGGAGACTCAGGGGACTCTGCTTCAGGTTTTGCCCACCTTGGGAAGTGCTTGCCGCTGAGTGATCCACGGGTGTTTTGTGAAAAAAAATTCCTTTCGGAAGTTCGGACTTTTTAAGGATATTGTGGATGCCAGGTTACGTTCCTTAAATAATTTTTTCCATTCTTTGTAACAGGATTTGGATTTCCCTCCCTTATTTGGTTTTTATTTTTTTTATTTTTTTCTAATCCAGCTTCATTGCTAGAGGTTGTCGACCTTGGCAATAGATAAATTTTAATCTGCGGCTTTATTTCCACAGAACACAGCTTTGTGACTTATATGAAACTCCCATGGTAAAAAAGTCTGTCAACACACATACAATTTTGTCACTTAATTTTACCTTATTGAAGGCCTCGATTACAAAAAAAAATGGAACTATCCTTTCAGCTTCTTGTTTACAGGTGTGAGAAAGATGGGTGTGATTTGACTTAAGTGCAGTAGATTCTTCAGTGCTCAAACAATCCTGAACTTCCTCCGATGTGGAGATCACGGAGCAGCTTTATAAAGATTTCTAAGTGCATTATACTCAGAAGATGAGGACAAATTTATGTATCTTTTATCTTTGTGTTTGTGTCAGCTCTTGCTTCCATCCATTTAAGATGGTTAGAATCATTAAGTGATGGTTTGCTATTCATACGAGTTTGCAAATGCAGTTCAAGAGTTAAAAGGAACATGCAGTGAATGAAATTATTCATGAAGAGAAAGTGATGTAGCACTGACTTTTGTCAGTGGAAAGGAAAGAAAAAAAAGAATAAAACTTATGTGTGCCATTTTGTGACTGACATGTATAATTAAATGTTTTAGATTTCATATGTCATTCATCATTGCTAAACATGATCTAACACTTATTTCCTTTAGTCGCAATGACACATATACACATACAAAAAAAAAAAAAAAGGAAAATAGGGAGACGAGAAGAGCCACGAGGGTGTCTTTTTAAAAAAAAACATTCTTATATTTGATTAGTTTTTGAAAGATCTCTTGTCTGCTTTCTTTTCTTAGTGCCCTTTTTGTCTAAATAGATATTGAAAATATTTTGAATTTTTTTTCCATAAAGATTTAAGACTAGATTTATTTATACTATGAAACTGCTTTTTAATTCCTAGTTGTAAATTATCTGGGGCCAAATTCTGAACAACGGTCATCTGAGCTCTGTACAATGAGGAAATGAGCCTTAGGGGAATGATACCTTCTCTAAACTGGATCAAGTTAAAAATCAAATCTTTCTTGAACTGTAAAACATTAGGTCCATGTTAATTGTGTGAACAAAGACCCAGAGATTCAAGGACTCATCCATTTAAAGAGTAGGGCAGGATTCAAATTTAGCCTTTCATCCTTATTTGTTTCTTGCATGCGCAGTCATATTCTTGTATGCTTTTAATTTGGAACTTGAAAATTATGATACTTGATTCACTATTTTTTTTGTGTTACATATTAGGCTCTATCTCGGTGACCCTGAATTGAAATCTGTTTCTCGGAGAGTTTTTCTAAACCTCTCATGTGAATTTTGTCCACATATTTTGAGTTGAAAAAAACAATTTTTTTCTGGTGTACATGAGATGATGTGATAAAAGGGAATTTTTTTAAGTCATTAAAAAGAATAAAAAAAAGTCATGGTGTGATATTCATTTTTAATGTATAGCTCCCCTGTACTAAAGGTATTGGTTAGCCAAAAACAAAGATGGTTTAGTGAGGAAGAATTTGTCAAATTTAAAGTTTTGAACTAAGTTACTCTTGTGGAATGTGTAGATTTGCATATATATATTATCCTCGTCCATGCTGTCTTTTTGAGGTGCCAATAGTAATTTCCATGAGCCAATGCTTTAAAAATGAGTGAAAATTAGATCTACTAGAATAATTAAGAAGCTGACGCCAAAAATGGCTCTCTGTTTTATCCAATTTCCTAGGTGTTTTTTTTATATATATATATATAAATTAAAGGGCGTGAATCAAAACAAAATACTTTCTTCAGGCACTTTCTCTCCTCTCCCAACCTTTTTTTTTTCTCCCTTTCAACAAATTAATATAATTCCTGTCAAAGTATTGGTATACCGGTATACACAAAAAAAAAATTTTAACCAAAGCAAGTCTTGCTCTAATCTGCTTTTAAAATGTTAAAAGTTCTTGAGTGGAGCCTAACATTCTCATTGTCATGTGGTTTCTAATCCAACCACACCATTAGTGGTTTCCTCTTGTTGTTGTAAATATTCTGTACAGTAAAAATTCAACATGAATGTAACTCTGATACCTCCGGCCAGTTTCATAGCTGGTGTCCTCATCAACAGATTTACCATTAAATCTTGGTTCATAAGCATGTATTCAATTTCAATGTTAATTTCATAATTTTAATGACATCTTAGAAGTTTGAAAGTCTTGTTGCCGTTTGTGATTCAATGAGGCGTTGGAAGAAAATCACTGCAAAAAAAAAAATTTTTAGTCATTTGTTTTATAAGTAGCTTGATAAGTGAAGTAGTCTTCACAACATCACTCTGAAACCCATCTCCTAAAAGATATGTTATGTTTTATAAAACAAACTTATGCAGTCATCAGATTCTAAGGCTCTCTCATTCTGGTAAACTTTAGATTTAGGAAATGATGTACTTTCAAAAAAGACAAAACTGTCTTTTAAAAATAAAATTGCTTTTCATAAAAAAGAAAGAGCAGAATTTCCTATCATTTTTGTTTCTTCAAATATTGATTGTCATGAAGACAATTCCTTGATATCTTCTATCTTTAATTTTAAGGTCATCTTCTCTAAATAAACTTTTGTTTTGTTGTTAACTGGATGTTGACTCATGAATGCATATTATAACAGATTGTGTTTGTTCTTGGAAGGAGTAATTGCAAGTTGATTTTGCATTTTGATGGGGATCTTGTTTGTACTGTCAATTCTGGTTGTTGTTTTATTATTAACAAAAGCATTAAGAGATAATAAGCCTATCATTCTTAGTCATTTTATATCATTGAAATTTTGGTGGCATTTGATGTCTTTCTCTATTTTTGATCTTATTTTATTGGTAGCGCTAGTAAATGCACAAAAGGCACTTCTGTCTTTCAAAATAAAGCTGGAAATCAAGTTCAAGCCAGGGATGTGAATCATGAGCCAAGAATTGAAAAATAAAACAAATCCTTTTGTCTTTCATTTGCTTGTCCTGCATTCAGATTTGTGACTTAGTTGTGTGAGGTCAAATACATAGATTACTTTTTTCGCCGGTTGGTTTTTTTTTTTTTTTTATTGTGAATAATATGTGAGCCAGGAAAAATGGACAAAAAATTTTTATTGTCTCAAAATACTGTGGTTTTGATGATGAATCATGATTGTTAGTCATAACTGAACCTATAATTATAGGTTAAAGTGTCCAGCATAGACTCCATATACTAGATGTAAATTAACCCATTACAATTACATATTTTATACCCACAAGCTCTTCAAAAATTCTTTCTAGAAAACTCTCAATTCAGTTTTGCCGAAATGTACACAAGTGACATGGTAACTTAAATAAACCTGATTTTTCCAGTTTATCATCACTTCACCTCCCCCCCGCCCCTCCCACAACAAATATAATTTAGTCACATAGTGATTGTTTTATTTAGAACCAAAACTGGCTTAGGGGTCAGTCTCGAGACATTGGTAAAATTATCAAATTTTTCCATCTTAGTGATTGTACTAAAATTTTTACTGTATTTAAAAGTCGGGTAAAAAAATTTTTGTTTTTCATTGAACAACACTATACAAAAAAAAAGATAAAATGTAGACGTAGCTTCATTAGCTTTGCCCTATTAGTGTATACATCCATGTTGAGTCAAGTTATTCTTGCTTTGATCTTGCGAGGTCATTTTGTTTCTTGATCTATGGCACCTGAATATGAAATGCATACACACACACACATACACACACTCATGCACTCATACCTCATACACACAGAAATATTCATGCACTCTTATACTCTCACAAATACACACAAATACTAAGTTAATGCAACTACCTCATTTTGTATTTCAAATATGTCTCAATTGGTGCTTCTCAGTGTTTTTAGAGGTGAAATAGAGTTTGTTTCTTTTTTTTGTGTGTGTTCTTTTTCTTTTCTTTTCGTTTTTTTTTTTTTTTGTGAAGCATTTACAAATATAAAGCGGGGTTTATAAATGAGCCTCTTAAAGTTGCTGTTGTATAAGTTCCAGACAAGAAGTGTGTTACTAAATATCCATTCATTGCATTAGCATCATAGGATACTTTTTTCATGAAATTAGAAGTAGCCTTTTTCCTGTTCTTAATTGAAATTTCTTTTACAAATCATTTTTGGCTAGTAAGTTTGTTTTTATGTCAAAATTGTTTGTAGCTAAAGCGTATATAATGTTCTTTAAACTGTTTCCATTTTCTTTTTGCAATGTAGGCTTTGACACTGAACAAACCTGTGTCTGAGATAAACATTTCAGCAAAATGTAAACTTTGATAGCTACCTCTGGCTTCTAAACACTTGTTATGACTCTTAAAATGACTTTCTCATGATTTCCTGTTAGCAATAAAAATAAAAAGCCATTTGCTTGTGTATTTTTAATATGATATAATTTTTATGATACAAGAAGATTTAACACGTGGCATATGACACACACATCATTTTTTTTAATGACCCTCCACAACCCCCCCCCCCCCCTCTTCTTTTTTTAAACTTGGAGTCTATTTTCAAATTTTGATTTTCCAATCATATTTGGGAGGATTTGATTTTTGTGCTATTTTTTTTTTCTTTTTTTTTTTTTTTAGCTTTTGATTTTTGCCTTAAAAGAAAGTATGAAAATAGTGTGTGATTTTAACAAGCAGCAGTTGCAAAACCATATTCATATATCAAATAGTGTATAACTTTTAAACTCAAGGAACTGATGGTACTTACAAGTCAATAAGAAATTTTACTATATCTTGTTAATAATAATTCAAATAAACAAGAAAAAAAAAAACTTGAAAGAAATTTCGAAAAAAGTTTGCACCCAAACTCTAGGGAATATGATATACAATATCAGTTTTAGATAACAATGTGGTTTTACACTCTAAGTATACAAAGTGAATTGCCTTTGGGTGCAAAGGTATGTTTTACACTCACCTATTTCTGGGTGTGAATGGGCACTGGTGCTCGTTTGACCTGTACTGGCTGCATCCTCTTCAATGGGTTACAAGGAGAATCTAAGTTTGGTTTATTTTAATCAATCAGGGGAAAAAATTTGACTTTGATTTATTTTATCCAACACACTCACATTAACAATGCACAAAATTGAGACAAATAAATATCTTACCCAAACCACAGCAAAAGGAGTACGCACAATTACTCGGCCAAAATAATCTATGCTCCCAATATCCCTCCTTCCCCCCCCCCCCCCCCCCCAAATCTTCTTTGCTAGCTAGGGCAGTTATGATATATATGATTAATAATTTACTTGCATAAGGCATTAAGAGTGAGAGTGCTAGAGTTAGCCAAACCTCCCTACTTGGACAAGAAATGATTCAAACAATTCGTTGACCTGTTTCTTGCTTGCATGTTAATGTTATGGAATAAACTCAGTTATCATATGAGTCTCTTGTGTGCTTAGAGGATATTTTTTTATCAGGAAGTTTACTCCAACGTGACATAGTATGTATATAAAATATGATGGGGAAAAAAAAACCTGATGGTAACAAAGAAAGACATTTTGAGTTGACGCAGCTTGAACCATTATGCAAAAATTTGCACTAGTGGGCATAATAAAATGACATGCACATATTAACCAATCAAATTATATGAGATACCTGTATGTTGAAGTCTGCTTATATGCCCATGGTTTTGTTTGCATCTTGAGGTATTCATTTTAATCTGTCTTGGTGCTATTGTCATAGTCCAGTAGGATTTTAACTTTAGAGGAGAACTGAAGAAAAAAAAATGGCATTCTATTTTGTCATTATGATTATCTTACTTTTTATTTTTACTTTATTTTTATTTGTTCTTTGTTTAAGCAAACTTGGTCAGGCTTTGCTTTCACTAAATGTAATATATCAAGGCATGTAAATTTACACAATAATGGCATATTATTCATTTATCACGCGCTACTTTACATCCTTTGTATTGACCATATTATGTCACAGATTTATGAAGTATACATAAAATACATATAAATATTTCTACAACCCTGTAAGTCGTAGAAATATTTTGGTTTTCTGGCTGTAAAGCATTAAGACATTGGAAATGTGAAAATGACCTGTGTGCAAGAGGATGTGATGTTTCTTCTGTACCAGCACTTAGTAAAATTATCTTTTTTTTAAAAACTGAATTGTATAAGTGGTGTCAAAATTTGAGAGCATGTTAATATTGTAAAGATACTTAACCTGGTGATCTTCTGTACAACTTTCGGATTATGGAGAAGACGCAAGCAACATTTAACAACTTCTGATAGGACATGCCAATAAGCATGAGTCCTGGCATTGGTATTATTTGGAAGATCAGCTCCTTGTATGGTCTGAATCGGCTCATAATTATATTTTCTCTTTACTACAGAGATTTGTGCAAGGTTTTATTTTAAGCATAATGGCTTAAAAAAAAAGATTTTAGATTTTCAGAGAAAGTGGTATAGATTGATTCTTTGACATACAATTTGACAAATGTTAGGCTTAAAGACGGTTTGTAAATTTGCATCTTTATATCTCAGGTGCATTTTTTCATCAATTTTTTTTTCTTCATCTTGATTTTCTTTTTGAAAATTTTTGCATATTTTTTTTTCTGTCATCCACACAATAAAGCCACAGATTGAGAGAAATAAGAACTCCAGTTAAGGATGGTGTTTATTCATTTACTTCACATAGAACTAATTAAATATTTTTTTGTCCTTCCTGATCCAAGCCATCACCACTTCTATTTTTTATTTGACTGTTTTGATCACTGGTGTCCATCTATGTCTGCATTGTTTTTATAAGAATGACAGACTGCAACATGTTTCTGAATAAAAGCTATGTACTTTTTGCCCCTTATTATGAGTATTTTTCTTGGTTTTGTCTTTGTTCTTGTTTCTTTATCCCTTGTGTTGGAAAAAGTGGATCGGTTTTTCCTTTGATAGAAAGGTATCAGTAATATAGGCCCTATAAAATATGTGTTAGTTTTTATTTATATCCTGCTCAGATCCTGCCTTAAGTTTGTTTTTGTTTTTTGTTTTTTTTTTTTGGGGTGGGGGGGGGGGGGTTATTTAATTTTTTACTTCATTTATATTTTTTTAAAAGGGTTGGGATTGAATTTTTTTTTTGTTTTTAGTTTTTATTAATATCGTGCCCAAACAGATCCTGGAATTTTACCATTTGCCAAGAAATGTGCCAATAGAAGCACTGCACCAGTGCATGATCAAGAAATAATACTGTAGAGATTCTTGCAGTTGGGTGCGGTAATGTTTATAGTCTTTTTTTCAATGCCCCAGAGTTTTGTTTTTTTGTTTGTTTTTTTTTTTTTTTGGAGACCTATTAATCATGATAAGAGAGTGTTCACATAATGAGGAAAATCGTCTAATTCTGTTTAAAGATTCTTTTGAAAGCTTACAAGAAGGCTATGATAAAGGGGGGAAGTGTTCAGGTGCAGTATGCCCTCCAGTAAATTTTATTTGTTTTGATCACGTGTCCAAGAAGTTGAAAGGTCAGAAGTTCAATGTTACATTTTCTTTCCTTTGGACTCGGAAAATTTAGTATTGTCTTGACTAAAACATTTGATCTCTTGTCATGTAGATCCACCGTTGCTTACACAAAAACAAATAATCACAATCTTGTGACAAAACGACTACTAGATCTAGATTCTAGTTAGGATCTAGGCTCAATGTGACAAGATGAGCACCTCAAAGTCCTACTACAAACCACTTAATATTTCCAGTGTATTTCGGCCCGGCTTATTTGAGAATCGAGTGGCAATAGTTACAGGAGGTGCAACAGGGATTGGAAAAGGGATCACGAAGGAGCTTTTATTTCTCGGTACGAATAGCCATTTGTGCATTTGGTCGAGATAGATCTAGGATATGTTTTGATTTTCATCTGAGCTAAGAAATCTGCTCTTTTGTCTAATCTAGATTTAGATCTAGATCTAGATAAATGGATAAAATTAACAGTATCTAGATTAGATCTACATATCAAACGAGTGCAAATTGCTCATGACTTCTAAAATCTTAAAATTTAGATCTAAATAATCTCGAAACTGCTGCTATTAGAAATTCGTAACGAACTGCATTTTGGCAAAGAGTTCATATATCCAGAGACTCCTGTGTTTTTACAGGTCAGGTAAAAACAAACTAAACGCAGCTTGGTCATTGAGGTCCTGTCGTTATCAGTTGTCAAGAATCTGAGCTGATATTGGTACTTTAATTTATGAAGGTCAAAAGATTTACCAAAACACAATGTTGGAGACCAACAGTTTATCCAAGAATCAGTTGAAAAGAATAGATTCTAAGGCTGACAAAGATAAACAAGAGCCAAGGTAGTCCAGTATCACTTCTGTATAGAAAGTTTAATTGTTCTTATGTTAGAATTTTCAGTTTTTACTTTAGTTCACAACTAGTTGTATTGAATTGTACATAATTCTTCATGCTCAATTGTTATTTTATCAGTTACACCACCTAATATTTAAAGCATCACAGGTAAATCATCCAATGAAAATGCTCAGAAACACACCCTGCTAAGACTGTTCACAAGATATGTATCTTATCTCAAAAATCAATTTTTGACAAAAATCAAAGACTTTTTTCAAACTGGCAACTTTTTCACCTTCCAAAAGGTTGCACAGTTGTGATAGCATCAAGGAAAGCAGACAGGCTTGCTGATGGAGCAGAGGAGATCAGGAACTGGCTTGCTAATACTGGCCAGCGAGCAACTCTTCATGTTGTTCAGTGCAACGTCAGGAATGAAGATGAGGTGAAAAAATATTAACAGTGAAGATTTGACAAAACTTTATTGTGATTCATATTGGCATTAGGAACTGGATTATTTCACTTTCTTGATTTGAAAAAAAAAAGCGCGTAACTATTCATTCTTTGTCTTTATGGACAATAAATTCAAACTTCAATCATTTGCAATTTTTATTGCCACAGTTTTACTCAAATAGTCAATGTACTAGTTTTGCAGCCTCATTGGGTATGGTAGTGGAAACCTTGAAATCTTTTGGGTGTGTTGGCATCAGGTTTAGTCCCAGTCGCACATAATAAGGGAATTTAAACAATGCAGTGTCCAGTGAAAGTGAAGATATTTGCAGAGTCCTGAGATCCAAAGGTTTCAAATCGCATTCAGCAAATATTTTCAGGACAAGGAGCTAGTCTGACACAGGCTTAGCTAATACACAATCTTGTATAAGTTGTTTCAAAAGTCTTTTCCAAGGACTCAACAATGGGTTTAGTTTCTGCCAGAGTTGTGAATTGGAGCCTCTCAAACCCAAGTTCTAATTACTAGAACTCTGATACCAACAAATATTCATTACATTTGTACAATTTTTATATGTATATATGCCACTATAAGTATGAGAAAATATTAAAACGAAAACTATCAGTAGCATCTACTTTAAAACTCATGACCAATTTTTTTTTTGGGTCAAAGGTTAAGAAGCTGATTTCTACAACAGTCCAGAAGTTTGGTAAATTGGACTTCTTGATCAATAATGGAGGTGGTCAGTTTTTATCTCCAACGGCAGATATAAGACTGAAAGGCTGGAATGCAGTTGTAGAGACAAACTTAACTGGTACCTTTCTCTTATGTCGGGAAGGTAAGTGGTAGAAAAACAACTCTTTTTAAGAGTAGCCTTTGATAACTAAGTTGTAAGTTTAAAAAGACATTGATGAAATTATTCTCCTTGCCATGCCAATAGGGGTAGCTCCTTCATAAAATTTCTCTATTGAAAAAATTTTTTTTATATTTGAAGGATTGCTCACTAGATTTGTTTCATTTATCCTCAGGGCTGCAAGTTAAGAATGGAGTATTCTACTATTGTAAAAAAAAATTCCTTGTTTCTTGCATTCCTGTCCATATTTGCCAAACTGTCCAAATATGGCTTTACCAGAGCATGACTTGAAGAATGTCTGTCTGGTTGTCCAGATTTTTAATCAGTTTTCTTTTCTTTACAAAAAATCTGGTTAAAACATAGATATGTGAGGGTACAAAATTGCTATGCACGTTACAGTAGCAGCTAGTAAAAGCCTCAGCATACCTTTACAATAATTTACATTATATGAAGGTCGTCAAAGCTCTTATCTGGCTCTTTGTGTTAGTGCCTACTTTATATCATATTCCTCCTAAGCCTCTTTGCTATTTTGGATTTGTCAGAACAAAATAGCTGAAGGGTGAAAAGAAAAAGGAATAATGGGCAGGTTTTTATTTACTAAACTGATACGCAATTTTTATCACTTTTTAAATGTGGGTCTAAAAAGAGCTGGTTTTGTTCAATACTAAATATTCTAGAGGTCAACAGAGATAATGTTTCCTGCCTTGTCATCAACACAATCAGAATAGTCAAATTAATTTACAGCTAAGAAATGAAAAGGAAAATTGGTCATAAATCTTCCTCTCTTTGCATTTTCTCTTTAAACAGCTTACAACCAGTGGATGAAAGAACATGGTGGCACCATTGTCAATATGGCGATGGACATGTGGAAGGGCTACCCTTATATGGGGTCAGTGAACTTAAAAATAATCAAATTGTATTTAATTCTAAGCAGGCAATCATAGACAGTAGCTATCTATTAATAAATGATACATCATCTGTAAAATTATGGACTTTTTTCTTTCATTCGAACTTAACAGACTTCTTAATATTCAAAAAAACTTCTTTTCTCACCATGTATGGTTTTTATCACCTTTTTTTACAATTTGTTATAATGAACTTTGATTTTTTTTTTTTTATATGCTCATTTATGGTCCCATTTAAGACTGAGTAAGATAGTCTTAGGAGATCTAAAAGAATTCAAATTTTCCACTTCTACAATTTATTACTGCCATTTTGTCTTTGAAGAAGTAACTTTGTTAAAAGTAATTTTTTTTAATTGTTTGTATGTGCTGAGTCTTACTGAGGCAAAAAAAAAATGCAAATGAATTGTGCTGCCTAGTGTTTTGAACTCTCTCTCTGCTATATCTGTTACAGTTTTCATTCTTAATGTTTCTCAACCCAGTAGAGAGATTCACAAACACCGACAAAGTGCCAATGGAACCTCATCATTATTAGTTGTAGCGGCAACAACTTTTAAATTGTTTTGTTAAACAAAGGAATAACTTTTAACTATAACTCTGATCTTTTGGGTAATTTGCTGTGCTCAATTAGGTTGATTTCTTGGATATATCTGATGAATCCAGCACAAACATTTGACCTTAAGTTGTTTTTTTTTAATTTCTGTGTGTAACATTATGTTGTTCTGTGCAGCGAATCCTAGTACAACATAGAATAGTAGACTCTTCTTATACATGCGTAGTCCAGTATTATCACTCATATCAAGTTTTGAATGCAATATGAATATTTCAATAATCAAGCAGAGAACTCGTTTTTTTTTTTTTTTTTTTTTTTTTCCTGCAGCCACTCAGGTGCGGCCCGAGCAGGTGTGGTAAATCTGACCAAGACGTTGGGGGTGGAGTGGGCCCAAAGTAACGTCAGGGTTAATGCAGTGGCACCTGTAAGTGCATGCTGTAGGCTCTTTTCAAAGTTTTGGAGTGAATCTAGTTGAACATTTTTGTTTGATTTTGCATGAATATAAATAACATTACTTAGGTAAATTTTTTCTTTTAGATATGCTAGTGTAGGGGTACAAGTTTGACCGTAAGTGATGCCACTAGCTCTTGCACACTAAGGACAAAGAAGGGCAAGTCACTCTTATAACTTAACCTCTTGTTATTTGTCCGACATTCTTTTGATACTAGATTGAGAGTTACCCTTCCTTGAGCAAAATGTGTTCTTTATTCTCTACCGCACACAACTAGCTTTTGTACAGTCACCTCGCGAACACCTTCTCTTGCACATTAAAATGGGCCGCGCCCACAGTGGCACAGGGACTGCTCCAGCAAACACAGTCTTAGAAAACACCATGAATGGTCTATTTTTTTACTCTGTAATTTGTTTGCACGTTAGTTCCTGCCTCATGTCGCACAGTTTCCAAGAGAGGGCAAACATGACCTTCAGTTTACATAGAATACCCAATCTCTCACATTTACACTGTCAACAATAACAGCCACACACTGTTTGAATGAAATTGAGTAAAATAATTTAGTTATGAAAGGTTTTTCATTTTAATTAGATTGTATTTATGAAACAGGGGTGAGTAATTACATATATTTCTTTGTACAACTTAGGTGAGTAAAACTAAACATGCAAGGCATTAAGTTCTACAGAGGCCACAATAATGTCATTTTTTTTTTTATAAATCTCATCCATGCTCTTCCCTCATAAACTTTCATCCTCCAGACATGCAACATGGTACCATGTCAAACACGATCACGTCCAACCCAATCAATAAAATCTTCATCTTTCTCACCAGCACACACAGCGCACACATTGTCATCATTGATTAAGCTAGCAATGTCTACGTCAAGGTCATCATCCTAAACACATTTGGAAGATGTCAAATAATATTGTCACTTGTGTTGTCTTTGTCAACATGCTTTTTTACTTTTGACGTTTTATCTTTGTTATATTTTTTTCTTCAGTCCTTTTGTTTTTTTCTTTTCTGCCTTCTTTCCTTTTCGCTCCTTTTTTTTTCTTAGGAAACTACAAGAAGGAACTGCAGAAGTAGTCACACTCATACATGTTGTACATGTACAAGGAGATGTGATGGTGCTTGCAAAGAGTGTGAAGATATAGGTTGAATCTCTCTCTCTCTCTCTCTCTCTCTCTCTCTCTCTCTCTCTCTCTCTCTCTCTCTCTCTCTCTCTCTCTCTCTCTCTCTCTCTCTCTCTGTCTCTCTCTCTCTCTCTCTCTCTCTCTCTCTCTCTCTCTCTCTCTTTCTCTCTCTCTCTCTCTCTCTCTCTCTCTCTCTCTCTCTCTCTCTCTCTCTCTCTCTCTCTCTCTCTCTCTCTCTCTCTCTCTCTCTCTCTCTCTCTCTCTCTCTCTCTCTCTCTCTCTCTCACTCTCTCTTTCTCTCTCTCACTCTCTCTTTCTCTCTCTCTCTCTCTCTCTCTCTCTCTCTCTCTCTCTCTCTTTCTCTCTCATTCTCTCTTTCTCTCTCTCTTTCTCTCTCACTCTCTCTCTCTCTCTCTCTCTCTCTCTCTCTCTCTCTCTCTATCTATCTATCTATCTATCTATCTATCTTATTGGAAACCAAAGTAATAAATAATCACAAATCATAAAATATCATCTTATAATGCTTGATAGACCCTGTGAGAGTGTCAGCTGGTCTCTTCCTAAATTAAACTGATTATATTGAAGAGCGTAACAGTACACATGTACATTGTATTTTAGGCTTGACTCAAATGAGTGTCATACCATGTGTGTAAAATATTCATCCTTCCCTTTTTTCTGTAAATATTTTCTGTTTCTGTGAAAGAGCAGAAAGATTCCTGTCCCCCACCCGTCTCTTCACTCCAGTTATCTTTAAATGGACTGGATTTGTTTCTACAAGTCTAATTTGGAAAATGTTTACTTGAATTTAGCTACAATTAAGCATGCTAAGTATCCTTGTTACCCTACGATTAGATTTGTTGTTCTGGATTAAGTTTTCATACATGCTTGAAGACAGGAAAAAAAAGTCCTCTGTTTTTATTTTTTTTTTGTAAGATATGTTCAAAGTATATTCAATTTATCATGGTTATATGCAAAAAAGAAGGAGTCTTTGTTTTTGTTAATTACTTTCAATCAACACAATTATTTAATCTGCCTATCTAGATTTTTCTTTAGTTTTATTTAAATTTTTTGATGGACAAAATTTTTTGTCGGAAACAAGAGGAACTAAAGCTGAAAATAGACATGATAGTTCTGTTTAAGGTATTACAAAAACAATCATATGATTAAATGGTAACATGTTTTGTTTTGTTCTTCTTTTTTGCTCTTTCTATCAGGGAAGCTCCATAGTTTCCCCAACAGCAGCTGCTAACTATGGAAATGTAAGCATATTTGATGGCGTTGGGGAAAATATCCCAATGAAGAGAACAGGAACAGTCGAAGAGGTAAAAACTGTCAAAGTTTCCAAGAAATTCTGTGATGTTGGGTTTTTTGTTACCATCTCCTGTTATTTGAATTGTTAACATGGTAATTTTTAGACTTCAAAACTGCAGATCATTTGTTTAAGTTTTGTGATATCCTATCAATTGCCGTGTCAAATTAAAGCTATGAAATGAATTGAAAATAGCAATGAAATTTAAAAACATATAATAAAACACAACAGATGAAAATCAAAGAGTTGGAAGGCAATTTCGTTTTAGACAAAATAATAAGACTTTTTTATTTGAAATACTAAAATATCAATTGCAGCCAAAATTTTATAAATTATTTTGACATCACACACTCAAATAAAAGTTTGGAAGAAATTTTAGACGGGCCCCAGTTATTCTAAAATTGTTTAGTGTAATGAATTTAGCTATATATGTACATATATTCATACATACACACACACTAGAAGGCCTGCTGTTTGATTTTTGTTTCATAATCTAGTGTAGATCTTTTAAAGGTGATCTAATATCAATGTTCAAGCTGTGAGTAAATAAGGCTGTCAATATATATTTTGCCGTAGCATCAGTTAAAAAAAGGGTTCTTCAATGAAGCATGCAGATGGTCACATTTAACATTAAATCTACACCTTTGTGGATACAGAAATTACAATGCTGTCGATGTCTTCAAAACTACCCCGGGATACTGGGGCATTACCTCCTCTACCTGAATCTCTCTCTACTTTCTAGATCTGGATTCTGGATCTTGTGGTGAAAAGGAGATCACCTCAAAAAATTTAACTAATCGATTTTGACCCTTCCAAAACAAAAAAAAAATTGCTGATATTGGCATAATATTTTCCATTGAAAGAGAATCAGATTTGAAGTTGTTTTGTTGATTGAGAAATGCAAATAAAGAAGTTCTCCTTCAAGATTAACCCTTTTTTTTTAAATCATGGATGAATAGTTCAGACATTTGTCACACCGGATCAGTGGATAGTTTCTTCGAAATGAGAGGGTTTCCTGTGTGTGTGTGTGTGTGTATTTTTTTTTTTTTTTTTCATTTTCGCATAAGTTGCATTTCAGTTTATTATCTGTTTCTGCGCTTTTATATTTCTCAGGTATGCTCTGCTGTGTGCTTTCTCTTGTCTCCTGGGGCTGCCTTCATTACAGGAGAGACAATAAGAATAGATGGTGGTCATAGTTATTACATTACACCAAATTTCCGCTTGCCTGGTAAGTATCAAAATTTCATTAACATAATATGAGTATATGAGACACGTATTAAAAAAAACAGCAACAGGGATTGAATGATTTACAAGATTATCTATAGCAGGATTTAATAACTACTACTGCATTAACACAATTATACAGGTGATGAAAACGATCAGCCTGCAGAAGATTGCTGTACCTCAACATGAAAATTATATGAAATAACAAAGGGTGAATCTTTTTTTAAATGCTCTTTCTTAACACAAAGGGAAAATATGGTCTTGTCATAAGTTCTCTATTGTATGAATAAAAGTAGAAGATTAACTTCTCTCTCTTTCTCTCAAAAAAAAAAAAAATTGGTCGTATGGTTTATGCCATCATCCTATACCAAATATACTATTAGAGAAGAAATGTATTAAAAAAAATGTCTATTGCATTGTTTTTTAATTGTAAGAGATTTTAAAATTTGCATTTATTTTGATGGATGGAAGGACAAGACCATTTTTTTAAGTATATTTTCAAAGAGATAAGATGAAAAAAACAAGCTTTTAGCCTTCTGGATAACATTTTCTTTATTTGCATTCATTTTATTTAATTTTTTAAAAATGATGAATGTCAAGCATAGTCTTAAATTAAAAAAATCTTATCCTCCTCATGTTTTTTATTTGCATGAATTTTATTGAATTTTAAAAAAAATAATGATCGTCAAGCATGGTCTTAAATTAAAAAAATCTTATCCTCCTCATGTTTTTTATTTGCATGAATTTTATTGAATTTTTAAAAAACTAATGATCGTCAAGCATGGTCTTAAATTCTTAAATTAAAAATCTTATCTTCAGATTCCAAACCTACAGATGTGTACAGCTGGCAATCCAAATTTGATGCGGATGCGGCTAAAGGACCTCAGTCCAAGCTATAGCTGCTAGGAAGATTGTATTGTTGCCAAAAAGTGAAGCTGTCATCTTGAAATTTATCTTCCTAATTTGTCAGGATGTCAACCTTTGTTTTTAGGTAAGAGATTGAAATTCTCGGCAATGTGAGATGTGGATTTCGAATTTCTTGATCGATGAGCACTACAAATACATTTATTATCTGTGAAATTATATGAACCTGGACTTGACGTTGAAATTCATTGGAATGAGTCAAATGTAAGCCATATAACCTGTAACAGACGTGTAGAAGCAGCTTTGCAAATGATTGCTAATATTCAAAGGTCTAATGAAAATGAACCAATATTAACTTGTGAAACACACCGCTTTAATGATGAAGATTAAACTTATTTGAATGTATAAAAGAAGAAAGTAGGAGAAATGACTGTGTTCTGCAAGCCTTTACATGCTACTTAAGTAGCAAAAACTGTTAACATATTTACAAACATGCATACATTACCAACTTTGTGTGGAGACGATGTTTTAAGTGTAAACTTGATTCTTTGGATTGTGGTAAGATTAAATACACATAGGTGCAATATTATTTTGTTACTGTTAGCATCATATACCTGGAATAAACTTGCTTTCGCTACATCTTTCCTAGTCTGCTTTATACTGCTTTTTGCTAACATTGCTCTTGTGAAATTAAGCTTTATGCCCTCCTTTGCCTTTTACTTCTTTTTGATTTTGTGATATGTTGATAACTATGAAAGTCTTTAATTTCAGGGCAGAGCTTTTCTGTTACAATTTAAAATAAAACATTCTATGTATAAGAGATTAGCATCTAATTGTTTTTAGGGGAAAGGAGTAAACACAGGAAATAATAACACAATTCAAAAGTGTTGTAATAGCATATTTTGATTTTAATTCATACAACTTTTGGTCAAAATGAAAGGCACATGTGATACCTTTGTTATGCGAAATCTGAAATGTTTAAATATCTGAGATATTCCTCAGTATTGTAAATCATTAAGTATATCAGTATATAGATTTCGAATTTGTAAATTTTCACTGCTTTTTTAATCGATATATTACCTACTTCTTTCAAAAAAAAAAAGTCTTAAACAGTAAACAACAAGTGAACTATTCATTTAGCTATATGTTGAAAAGGAAAACAAATGAACACAATAAAAAAAAAAACGACAAAAAACAGGGCAAAAAGAAAGTATTGAAGCTGTTCATTTGTTAGTATGTTTATAATCAACCTGCTTAGGTTCAGAGACAAAATAAATGTTTCATCACATAAGTAAACTATGGTATTGTTGAGTTAACACGCAGAAAACTCTATGCAGGGCATTATGATATCATTCTCATAATTTATGTCAATACAGAAGCAAATTAAATATACCTATACTGTTCAACCATTAATAATATTGGAACCAAGACATACAATTACATATATATTATACTAGCTAATACAATGCGGTCAATTTTTACATATATGAGTTCAGTATATTTTTAAACATTTTAAACAAGTTATATTAGAGATCATAGGTAACTGTGCACAAGAGGGTCATAACTTTTGCAGCGACTTTTGTCAAAAGCTTTACGCCAATGTCTTCAGTGATTGCATCAAGGACCGGTTTAACAATTTTAAAATATCTTAAAACTTTGAGATGAAGAAACAAAATGTACAGGCTACAACTCTCTGTTCATGTAGGATTGATTCAAGATGGTTTAAAATTGTTAAAACGGTCCTAAATTCAATCATTTAACTTAAATTCCACATCTCTGTGATTTTTCGCACTTGATTCATTGCTATATTAGTTAAGTAATGATGCTGCAATATAATTATAATATTATTTGTTTACATCACATGATGCATCTTTGCTTGCAATCACTCATAAACAATCATTGCTTGAACCATCTAGAATTACAAGTTCAAGGAATACAACCAATTCCATTAAAAAAACAAAACCAAACCAAGCCTTGAATCAAGAAATCAACGCAATGATTCATCAACTATAAAGGTGTTTGGCTTTGTAGAACACTTCGCAACATTCAATTCACTTCCAAAAATGAATATAAAGGGTATCATGTACAAATTGTGGAAAAAATATACCAGGCACTTAGACAATATGGTGCCAAATCTGTTCCCAATATTTTAACAAGCAGATCTCGTATTACCCAAGCTCTTCACTGCAGCCATTGAAACAATCTTCCAAAAAGCAGACATCTGTCTCACAAATTTAAGATTTGCTGACTAAGAAGTTCTCTTAACAGAAGAAACAACTAGAGCTTAATAAACTGGATGAAATTAATAAAGAATTAGGACTTAAATTGCGCAAAGGGAAAAACAAAATAAGTGACAAATTTCATAAGCAGCAAAAAAGAAAAAATAGAGGAAGTAGAGAGAGCTCTAAATATCTAGGACAAACTACATAACTATGAGCTACAACAAAGGAAGAGCTGACATGTAGAACACAGCCAGTTGGAGGCTGTTTCTGTATAAACAGAGAAATCTTCATGTCCGAAAAAATGTAATTTTCTCTCAACAACGATATAGGGATGTCAAACGTGGTCCCTCATCAAGGCACCCGCCCTAAGATTAAGAATGTTACAAGGAGCTATAGAAAGAATGATGCTTAAAATCAAAATACAATATAAAATATATCATATAAAAAGATCAGAAAACAATCTGGTTTAGAAGATATAGCAGACTTTGGAGTGAAACAGAAATGGAAATGAGCTGGCTTGTCCCAATAATGAATGACAATAGGTGGCAAAGAGAATCACCATCTGAAAGCCGCAGAATGGGAAAAGACTGGGAGAAGATGAACAAGAAGTCAGCGGGGCGATACTGTATAACAGAAAGACATGGTGAGGAGCAAAGATGCAAAACAAAGAGAGAAATGGAGACCTGAATCAGAGAGACGCTTGGCGCAGTGGATGGACAAGCCTTGTAGGAACTGTAGATAAGAATAACAGAAATGCCTTTATTGGAGACATCCATCGTAAGTGAAGGAGAAGTCATTCACAACTGTTTAAAAATAGAGCTCATTAAAGGTAGAAGTTGGTTAGTTGTTTGTTTGTTTGTTGTAGTTTTTTTAATTATTTCAAATAAAGTAAATCTGGCAGGAGAAAGGCAATAAAGTCACTCCTATACCTAGGACTATACATATCAAGAATTCTTATTGCACTTGGATTAATATGGCTGTCCTATTCATTAGGATTATTTGTTTGAGCAGAAAAATAGTTTTAAGTTTCCAAAACTTGATTTTAAAACAGTTATGTAGTAAAGCTATTTTCCTGACAACAAATCTAGGTCTCTGTGACATTCATGAGGGAAACATTGCCATATTTTCTATTCATTTCATCCATGGAGTGGAAAGGCTGATAAGTAGCTGGATAGGAAAAAATTAGGTGATAAAATTTAATGTGGTGTAGAACCTATGGTCTTTCAATAGTAAATGTATTGGAAGCACCTATTATTTTAATATAATTACTGTTGAACTTTGTGCTCCAAAAAAAAAAAAAAATAGGCAGCATTTTCACTCTTAATTTTTTTTTTTTTGTTGTATCTGCAGGCAGATTTAGTTCAAATCAGAATAGACAAGAAATCATATTTGTAAATAGACTGATATTAAATGTTTTTCAGTTTAAATTTCATGTAATTGCATACTGATCTTGTTAAATGTTGAGGCTTGGTCACAAAAACATTTTTGCTTGGTCATGGGCCCAATTTTTAAACTGAGTTGTTATGTTACAAAACAATTTGAAAGTTACTAAATTTTGCCTAATTTTTCCAGCAGAATTGTTTCTATAAAGGTTTTTTTTTTTTTAGGAATCATGAGAGGAGAATTTGAGAAATTCACTGAGACCTACAGCAGTATTTAAAAACTACGCACAAATCTGCTTATTAAGCTTTGACTTTAAGTTATTTGAAACTCACCAGCCCAACTCACATTTTTTTCATGCAACTTTCAATAAGTTTTTCAAATAAAGTTATAGATAGCACATTGTTTTTTGGTCTAAGCAGAATAAGGAAAAAATAAAAATCTCATTACTAAAACAAAACTTAACAAAAAAATCGAATGTGTTTTTCAGAATGTTAACATGGTACAACACACCTTGTCTGCATGAGGCAACATGCTTGATGCATCAGGCATGTTTGATCTTGATTCCAAAACCTTTAGCATTCAAACCAAGGCACTTGCAAGATTATGAAACCTTTCTTCATATGCAATATCGAAAACAAATATATTCTTAAATTTTTTTTTTAATGTAAGGACAATCATATAACATATTTAAGTATATAAGAATATACTTTTAAGCTCTGCTTCTGAAATAAACTGTGAAGTAAAGCAAGGTTATACATGTCCTACATGAATTCATCACGTTTTGTGAAAGACAACAGAGATTATAAAGATACCGTTTTCACCTTATAATCCTGACAAACTGGTTTTATATTGAGGTAATAAATATGTATTTGACAGGGTAATTTTTTATACAGTGAAATGACGATAGATTTCATTTTCAATGGGCTCTTAGATCAAAATATACATAAAGGATTTAAAACTGCATGCTTTTGGTATTGGTTGCCTGGTATAAATTTAAAAAAAAAAACATCACTAGGCTAAAGTTTACGAGTTGAAAGAAAAGGGAATTTGTTCACACCATCTTTGCGTCAAATGTACTTCTTTCTTTGCTATTAAATCAACTTATAGAAACTTTATATTACATTCATTTCACAACAAGCCTAGATAAATTTGATACGAGTATCAATGTTCCATAAAACAACAGCTCCCTACACATAATCACTTCTTGAACACGCGATTTTAAAACAGATTTTATCATGGTATTTATCTCTTTCATTTATGCTTTGGTAGTAAATGGTGATATGTGACCCAAAGAGACTAATTTGGGTATTTTGGAGTATTCTCTATACTTGTTGCCTAGAGTCGCTGTTCGTTACTACCTATGGCCTATTGCTTATCGTTACAATTTTGGAGGACTCTTAAATAAGCAGATATACATTGTTGTATTGCAGAATGAATATCAACAGGTTGAAAACATTCCTAGGTTACTAAACTAGTATGTTTAATCTGGTTATTGAGAGAAGCTTTTTACTTCAAAATTTTCTCTTTCTGAAAGACACAATCTTGTAAGTTGTATAACACTCAAGGTAAGAAAAATATATGATTTTATCAGAGATAATTCATAAGTAAGAATGTAAATGTTTGGCTGATAACAATAAGGTAAGCTACGCAACAAAAAAAAAACGTAATGATAATGATAACAACAACATTTTAAGTACAATATCCATGTCCACAAAAAGGAAAACACACAAAATCAATGACTCTAATTTGATTTATCTTTAAGCAATGACTAAAAATCAATAGGAAATGAAAGCAAATGAACAACAACAAAATTCAATAGATAGACAAATGGCATTTATCAAGCCAAACACATTATAAATCAAGGAACAATTAACTCAGTCATTCTCTGACCACATTAAATGGAAAGTATGTCCAACATTCTGAAATTGTATGAGCAAAAAGGTTTAAAAAAAAAAAAACCATAAAATATGTCTTCTCAGAAAAATCTCAAAAGGTTTAACATTTCAAAAGGTGCTTAAATTTCTAATTTCCAAAGAACTTGTGACATATTTTTTTATTCCATTCAATCAAAATTGAGGAAAAAAACTCATGGGGTTGGACAAAATAATTTCAAGTTATGGAGTAAAGTTTTGCTGTTTTCCTTGGTGGGAAAGCTGCTTTTACCAGGTTTTACTACCTAACTGCTTCTGGCATCTTTATAATGAGAGATGAAATAATAATCAATAAAAACAGATCGAAAAACTCTCTCCAAAGATATACATGTACTGTGAGTCAAGCAAGATCTATAATGCTCTATCACAAGGCTTTATACACTATCAGGATATGGGTAAATATCACACATCTTTTAGACTTGATCAAAGGGTGACTGGTAGTAAAGAAACAGTTAATATTAAGTAGGAGGGAGTGTTACAATAACATGAAACATTAAAAAAAAATCCTTTCACAACAATTAGTTGCCTTAACCCTGCTCACCACAACCCCTCCTCAACCAACGTACTTGTGTGTGTGTGTGTGTGTGTGAGAGAGAGAGAGAGAGAGAGAGAGAGAGAGAGAGAGAGAGAGAGAGAGAGAGAGAGAGAGAGAGAGAGAGAGAGAGAGAGAGAGAGAGAGAGAGAGAGAGAGAGAGAGAGAGAGAGAGAGAGAGAGAGAGAGAGAGAGAGAGAGAGAGAGAGAGAGAGAGAGAGAGAGAGAGAGAGAGAGAGAGAGAGAGAGAGAGAGAGAGAGAGAGAGAGAGAGAGAGAGAGAGAGAGAGAGAGAGAGAGAGAGAGAGAGAGAGAGAGAGAGAGAGAGAGAGAGAGAGAGAGAGAGAGAGAGAGAGAGAGAGAGAGAGAGAGAGAGAGAGAGAGAGAGAGAGAGAGAGAGAGAGAGAGAGAGAGAGAGAGAGAGAGAGAGAGAGAGAGAGAGAGAGAGAGAGAGAGAGAGAGAGAGAGAGAGAGAGAGAGAGAGAGAGAGAGAGAGAGAGAGAGAGAGAGAGAGAGAGAGAGAGAGAGAGAGAGAGAGAGAGAGAGAGAGAGAGAGAGAGAGAGAGAGAGAGAGAGAGAGAGAGAGAGAGAGAGAGAGAGAGAGAGAGAGAGAGAGAGAGAGAGAGAGAGAGAGAGAGAGAGAGAGAGAGAGAGTGAGAGAGAGAGAGACAGAGAGCGAGAGAGAGAGAGAGAGAGAGAGAGAGAGAGAGAGTGAGAGAGAGAGAGAGAGAGAGAGAGAGAGAGAGAGAGAGAGAGAGAGAGAGAGAGAGAGAGAGAGAGAGAGAGAGAGAGAGAGAGATTTTACTTTAACAAAATACACATTTAAAAGATGATTCAGTAAAGGTAACAAAAATCAATCTTATGTAATACGACGCATACATAATGGCAATTTTCAAACCTTGAACCAATTCTCTTAAACCGGTTGGATTTGAACAGACTAGAACTTGTTCTCAATACTGGCCTAAGAAAAAGGCTCAAAACCCATAGCATTCATCACAGTTAAAGCATTAGTAGCTGCTATTGTATCTGGTCTTCAAAAAAAATAAAAGCTGACAGAAAAGACTGTCTGTGGATTGAATCAGCTGCCTCATACTTTTTTGCAAAAAAAATCACTTAAAATTATTTTAAATTAAAAAAAAAAAAAAAAAGGAAATTTCCCACGACTTGATTTTTGGGTAAACATAAAGTTTTTGTAGCTCTGAATAATGATATCTCATTGGTATTCTTTTAATTTTGTTGGGTGGGACTGATTTACCAAGGGTTGTATGTTTTTATCATTTTAATGGTATGATAAAAGGACCAACACACATACATTGGAATTATACTCGTTTTTTTTTCAATATCCTTCTTTTCAGCATGGCTGCACCTTGGGATTTTGGTCTGGTGAGGCATGTAACTATAAAATAAATTCCTCCATTGTTACTTTTTCTCTCTTTTTTTAATACTAATGAAACACATTTGAAAACATGCATTCAATGAAGTCAAAGTCCGACTAAAGCATTGATATTAAAGAAATGGACTTCAATTACTGCTCACATAATTATCCGCAACAAAGGGAAACAAACAAGGCATCGCCAAACATACAATGGGGGTGTGTGCAGAATCTGAAAACTAAATGATATCTAGTACCATCTAAAATGATTTACTTTAAGATGTATTTTTATGTGAAACTATTAAATAAGCTGAATCAAACAAGTTCTATTCTACAAATAAATTCTCGTTAACATTGGTATTAAACTAACAGCAAAATACTTAAAATTTATAAATGTATAGCGACGTGTAAAATAAAGCAAATTAAATTTTAATAGATAAAAAATAGCTTTCTCCTTGACTAGATAATAAGATGAATATTATTTTGAAGTAAAGATTTTCACTGTAAAAAATATTCCAAACTAATTGTAGTAAACTGATAACTTATTTCTCTCCAAAAGCTATTTTCATGCTCTCCCTTTTTGTCGGGAAAATTTAACAGGATGATAAACACCTGCTTCTCAATTTTGTCTACGACTTCATCGTGTTTGTACGTACTGTGGAATATCATCCATCGAATATTGGTACGCAAGTGCAAATATGCATAGAACTTCCTATGTTTGAGGGTAAAATTATTGCATGTATCATGAGGCAGCATAAATTCCAAATTATGCTCAAAGGCAGGAAAAATTAACAATAAAGGGATTGTCATACAAACTAACTAAAATTCACATAAATTAGCATTTCAGTTTATCCACTCAATAAAAATATTAACTTTTTTTTCGTATCGTCCCATTCTATTTATAGATACTTTATAACATTTATCATAATGTAGATAAGAATGACTGGGCAGCAATAAAATCCTACTAGGCAGCGGACTTCTAGGTAATTTTTGTTCCCCTATACAGTTTTACAATGTACAGAAACAGATTGCAGTAGAACACAATAATATGTGTAGCAATGCCACGAAATGAAACGTTTTGCTGCACGGAAATTTTGGGTAAATGCAATTTTGCTAAAGAAAGCTTGAAATTTCCCCTTTTCATGCCGCTCTTATTATGAACTTTCATATTGTTTAAGAAGTAAAAGCACTTTAAATAGAGAGAATTTCGATCCTTCTCGAGGAAAATAACAATTTTCCCAAGTAGTCGTCTTCCGTAAAACGTCTCACTTTGTGGCGCCGCTACACATATGTTTTAATGCCAGTTTGTACAGCTCTATTCTGCTCTGTGGACTAAGCGCGTTTAAACCTGACGAATCCCAGTATCTGCTGGCAAAGCAAAAAGACAATTGGACAGTCATAACCAGATTGGTCTTCTTTCTTATACATTCATCTACACTAAAACATGTTAACTTAACAGCAGAAAACTATACATTCTTTCAAACAGTTTCAGCTTTGGAACTTGGACAATTTTATAGGGTATTTCACGGTAGTGAGATAACAGAAAAGAGCAACAAAATTTAACAGGCCCACAATTATTAAAATTAACTGCTAAATCTAAACAAAAGAACAAATAAGATAAATTGATGGTGGTTGTACAAACAAAATGTATGCAAGTTTTAGGTTTAAAGAATGGCATATAATTTATAAAAAAATCTTTGAATAGTGGATATTTTGAAAGTTTTGGTAGTAGATGGACCAAACAAAAATTTTCTACATTTAAATTTTGAAACCTCTGAAAAAGTTTTGACTAAGGGGAAGATTTTTTAAGATGGTAACTTCAATTTTCAAAGCTTTTCTCTGTATCTCATGATTTTTTTAAAAGGTGTGGCAATTGCCTCAATGTAAGTTATAGATCTGTAAGTTCTGTTAAGAATTTAATTGGATTTATTACATGATTTTGGAATTGGACATTTCTTTTCATTTCAAAGTTGACATATTTTACCACAGATCAATATTACATTTCAAACTCGTTGCTCTGCAAAATCTTCCTAAAGTTTATATATTAATATATATATATATATATATATATATATATATATATATATATATATATATATATATAGTTTGAAGATAAGTTGGAATAATTGATAAGAGTGCTCAACTGTGGGAGCATTTCATAGATAGAGAGCGAAGAGAGCGGAGGACAGGCGACACCTTTGTCCTCCGCTTGAAACACAAGTGTAGCATGCAGAGATTTTAAGGTAAGATCTTCTATATCTATATATATATACATATATTATTAACTGTATTTTATATTTCAGTCACAATGTTGAAGTTAAATCTGAAATGAGCCTCCTTTTATAGTTGATATGAGAAAACTTAAGTGCTATGTTTAACAATCAATTGAAGCCTCATAAATTGCTGGCTTTCAGGCCATATAATCATGCAACTCTTTGCTCTAGGTGTGCTCATCTTATCGTCAGATTTAACGTTAGAGGCAACAAAAAAATGCTTGTGAGTCCTTTTATTATGATCATGAAATCTTGTAACTAAGGCCTTTCTTTGAGACTGAAAGTCATGATTGTCCTATGATCTGAATCCACTTCAATCTATGAAATAATTATTTCAATCAGAAATCAGCATCAGATCATGAAGATGTAGTCTTAAAATGTCAAACTTGAATTTTTCTTAAATTATCCCAGAATCTCTGTCAATGGGCTACTTTCACAACTTTAGGCAAATGGAAAAAGATCTCTTTAATTTGGAATGTACATAAATGCAGTTCACTGAGACTTTTGTTTGTCAGGAACTAAGATGCAAATGGGAAAGAAAAAAACAGGAAACAAGCAGCAAAGAAGTAATGATGAAAGTAAAAGAGCAAAAAATGTGGGAGACAAATAAGGATCAGAGTAACGAGACAATCAGCGTATATTCACCTTTCTAAATTTTTAAACTTTCAACATGATCTCAGCTTTTTTAACAATATGATGATCATTTTTTTTTTAATTGGCCCAGTTTGACCATTGTGATCCAGTCAAAGTTTATTTTCTGCTATATAAAAAGCTCCTAAGAAACTTGAGTTGAAGTGAAAACCAAATGAAAGGCCCCTCCACGAAAATTACATGACATGAGCTTATTATTGCAGAACACAGACTTAGAACATCAGAAAATTATTTAAATTGCAGATTTTGAACAAGGGCATTATCCTTGGAGTCATTCTGAAATACAACTTTCAAATCACAAGAGGTAAATGAACATAAATTTTTAAAATCAATACAGGTATCTTCCAACAAAAAAATAATTTCTTTCATAAATTCAATAATTAGTAATACATTTTTTTTTCATACTTTATGGCCAATAAACAAAATTCTTATCACATAGGGTTTTTTTTTCACAGCTAAGTACTAAAATCAAGTGATTTCTATCTTTTGGTGAATATAGTTCACCACAATCACAAAAAACAGTTAATAAGGAATGTTTTAAATTCAAAATAAGAACACGTGAGCTTGTTTTCTTTTCTTTCCGCTTTGGAAAAAGACCAAAATAAAACTTTTTCCAAGTATAAGAAACAATACAGTTTAATGATTTATCTACAGTTTAACACACTCTCTTAAGTTTAACTGATACATTAGTCGCAGGCCTTGACAAGATTTTGAACCACAAATTCTAGGGTTGACCAAAAGACCATTCAAATCACAATTAATATTTGTGTTCAAGAACTTACTGAACCTTTTCAATCTACAAAAAAAAAAAGCAAAAAGAAACTTTTTAGTGACTGAGGGATTATCGGACACTTGAAAGCGTAAAGCAGCCAGAATTGTTGATCTAGTCAGACTCATATACTTGTATACGATATGTGCATTGGATAAAGCCAATTATAGTACCCTGAGAGGGAGACCTCTCTGACTATCTCAGGATCTGCGACGTATACCGATCAAAGTACGTGTGAATAAATTATAATATTATATAATTTGCACTCATATAAAGCATACCATCATACATCACATCTCAAGTTTCTTTATTTTAATAATCTCTTACCGTCTAAGACAGTAGCTTTGATGTTGTCACAGCACCTTTTAATTTCTATACGGAAGCTGGATTTATCAAAGATCTGTTCAGGCTAGATTTAAGGGCAGCATGTACATTGCTTTTATTTATTAACAAAAAAAAAAAAAAAGAACAACAGCAATTTAAGATACTTCCTTGCTCCTTAAGGTTTTACTCCACATGTACAGTATTAACATGATGAACACAAATTTATAAAATGCCCTTTCCTGGGCGGTTAAATTGAGATATAAGTAACACCTTAACTTTTAACCTGTGTGAATAAAATGCAAGAAGAGAGAGGTATCAGAAAAGCAAAAAACTACAAAAATTACATTTTTTGTCATCACAATACCCACTGAAATGTTTCCCTTGAGACAAATTGTCTTTTGAAAGTCCAAAATGTTGAATTTTGGGAAAATTTTGGGAAAGCACTTGCCATAAAAAGATTAAACAGATAATGTCCAAGCACACAAACACACTCAGCAGAATTCTTTATTTCCTCGGTGTCGGTTTCCTTGTCTGGACTTTCCCATGTTTCCTAGTTCATCCCATGGCAGTGAATGGTACACAGTGTCCTGTTCTTTATACACAATCTAGAGGTCTTTGTCACATGTTAGATCCCTGGTATCTCTATTAAATGACAAGCAACACACTTGGAAGACAACAAAAATAGATTACTAACACCAATAGTTTTTGATATACAGATCCATTCACTTTCAACATATCAACATGTTTCCTCTGTGTCGTCAAAAGCAGCAGGGTTAAAATCACTTTATATCCACAGAAGCAATTTTCTCTTCACTCCAATAACAAAGAGGAAAACAAAAAAGTTTTTGTTCATAACACTATAAGTTATCACCAACAATTTGTATCAAATCAAGTAGGTGATGTAACCTAAGAATACACCTGTTTTTTTTTCGCTATCACATAACTTTCTTTATAAAGGCATCTAGATATATTTCCCTTGCAACATTTGATATATTTTATCCTTGATTTCCTAGTGATTCACTTGACCTCCAGGCACTCGCTGCACTCTAGTGAGCTTGCCTCATCAAATATCTCCACCTGGATGGTGGAGCTGAAGAAGTTATAGCGGTTCTGCGTCACTGCTAGCGCGTTAGACAGCACTTGCTCATGAAGAGTCGGATTGTCTATACAAGATGGAACAGAAAAAAAAAGGAGAATATTTGCGTAAGGCATCAGCATTACAAATTTATCAAATTTACAAATTCACTGAACAAAAAGTGTACCATTACGCCCAGTAAAAAATTATTAAAAAGACATTAATGTCTAGAAAAGATTTTTGTATCTTTTTTTTTTTTTTTTAATGATTCCCTTTTAAATCAATGTTGGCTGATAAATAGTCATAGAATAAAGAGTTATACAAAAATGAGGCATGGAATGTTAAACCTTTCAGGAGTTGCTCCAGTTGAGGTTGTTATTTTTTTCAGTCTTTCTTTAGCAAGAGCAAATGAGAGTGGGTGTCCTTGCAGATTTTCTACAGGTTCAAATATTGATAACTTTCAGGTGAGGAAGAAATTAAGAAAAAATTTAGAGTATAGCTTTACAAAAGATGAGGATTGGCACAAAGCCATTAGAAAAGTCTGCCTGCCTAAATCGTTTTCGAGTAAAAATATTATGTTTGCAAGGGAATCCCATTCAGGGGTATATTAAAAAAAAAAAAACATGTTTATCACCATGATGGGTTACACGAAGCTCACTCAAATAATTAACAAAAAAATAACAATAAGAGGATATGTGTATCAATCATTGGTTTATCACATGTCTGATTTTTTTTTTCAGAGATTTTATGAACAAAAAAGTTCCTAAGATTTCCATTCTCAGTCATATAAAAATAAAGCAAAAGACACATCAAATACAATCCTTAAGATGTCCGTTTTGTAACTTCTTGTTAACAGTCTAACCCAATGAGCAAGACTAAGAAACATTTCATCTTTAATGATTAAAAATGCTTGAATTTGAAATAGCCATCTAAAGTATCAAAGTTCTAGACAGAATCGAAGTAAAAAAAAAAATACTTTCAACCAGCAACTCTAAAAACAATTGCCTTGTGTTAAAAAAAAAAATATTTAATAATTGGGTATTTTGACAAGCCTTCTAAATTATGAGAACCAAATCTAATAAGACTGATTACACCTCTGTCTAGCGACTCACCTATAGCCAGATGTACAGAGAGAGCGTTACGATCCATGGTAAGAGCCCACACATGTAGGCTGTGGACTGCCACGACACCCTCGACAGATGCGAGCTTCTGTCGGAGATCTTCCAGGGAGAGGTTCCGAGGCACAGCCTCCATCATCACCAGGACGGTATCACGCAGGACGGTCACCGTCGTGATGAGCACAAGCAGCGAAAAGAGGAACGTACAAATCGGGTCAGCCAGACGGAATCTTGGGTCCTCCTATACATATTATCACAGGAAAAGGAATTTTTTTAGAGGAAAAAATAAGATAAAAGGCCAAAAAATATATCAAAGCACTTTTTGCAGCTTGAGCTGATATGAAAGAAGAGAGAAAAAAGGAGAAAAAAGGAAGCTGCCCTTAAGGTAAATCAACAAAAGTTGGGAGGGAAAAAAATTCAGTCGATATTGTATGATAAATTTGATAAATGATAAGGGTGAGTTTTACACTATTTTTAGTTCTTTAAGAGCATTACTAATCAGGTTTAGAAAACTTTTTAATCACTAATCAGAGAGAGATATGGATTTTGTGGGCTAAGATGTTAGCCACAATATTCCAATAAAGATTAAAAAAAAAACAACAATGAGACAAAGAAACAATTTTTTTAATGGTTGCTGTGATACTGTACAGGTCATTAGACCCTGCCTTTTTACAATAATTTCAGATGAAACATCTCAACATTGCATTGTCAGTTATTTGACGGCTTACCGTAAATTTGATTATAAGGGCAGCAACTAGCACACCTATACTTTGGATTATGTCCCCTACGACATGGATGAATGCTGCACGGACATTTATGTTTTTCTGATGATGGCGCGACCTGTCCTCGTCATCATGGTTTTCTGCAGGAGAAAAAGGATTTTTAAGTTTAACTGTCTTGGGTGGCTTTTTTTTTTTCAAATAGTAATTTTTGTATGCACTTTTTATCTAAATTGCAACCTTTTATACTATATGATTCATAAACATAATTATTGTAATTAATAACAATTGAAGTCAACAATGATTCTGTGTTGAGATTTTTATGCAATATGAGTCTCTAGTTAGCTCTGGTACTAGACTTTCAATCTACCATACTAACTTAGAAAGCAAACTTTTCACTGTTTTTTTTTTTTTTTTTAAATATTTCAGGATTAAATAGGGCTTGGTTTGCCTTTTTTTTAAAGTAAATTTCATCAACACTCAAATTTGTTTTTATTGATTGCTAATAAATCAAACATATAATTCTAGTGTCTTTCCAATCTGATTGGCAAGCACACATTTTCAATTCTTTTCCACATAGTTTTTCACATCTGTGCTGCATTGGTTTTTTTTTTTTTTTTTTTTTTTGGGGGGGGGGGGTTTGTCAGCACATGAAACATCTTGATATATGAAAAATGGATATCCAATTGAAAATAGAAAGTCAGCCCTGATTTGATATGTGCTAGTTTGAAGTTCGAGAAATGGAGACACCACTTTCTTAATATGATAAAAACTAAAAAAAACTGGCAATTTAAAAGGGTAACTTGAAGTTAGTATTAATACTGTTATGAGAACACTACAAGTACAAATGGTATATTTCTTTCTCTCTTGCACAAAAAAGCTTGACAGATTGAATGGGTATTATCTATGGGTGGTGATGTCCGTTGTTCTACTCCTTTGAAAATTTGACTCTTTTTAACTCAAAGTAATGAAGGTAACGGATAGGTAATCAAAAATTCTCAAACAAATAGATTATATACAGATATATAATGGCTGCAAAAGCCCAAACGCTAAGGGCCTCAGACTTTATCATAAATTTAACAAAATTAAATAAATCTTTTTTCAGTAGCCCATGTTGATATTTTTAACTAACACACAGCCTTAAAGCTTAGCTTAAACATTTAAAATTAAATCATTACAGTAAGTGATGGATGATGATTGATAGCCTAGCGTCTCGGAAAACATAGACAAAATGTATAGAGAAAAATCTGAAGTCAAAGCACGAAGCTTGTGAAAGTCAAGAATGAACTGAAATTCCTTTGTCAAAAAAAGTATACCTAAAAAAATTGTGAAAGAATTGATGTTTTTTTTCTTTCTAGCCACCACAGCATGAAACTGATCGTCGGTGGAGAGTATAAGCCGGCTCGTCTCTTATGCTTACCGTGAGCTACAAAGTTTACCAGTTCCATGTTCTCCGCCACGGGTTGGTATTGTAACTCCTGCTCTTCACTCGAGTGATTCCCGTAGTTTTCAGACCTGGGTAAGAGAGCGTCTTCGCTCGAGACCGACTGGGTACGGACATCTAAGAGACCTTTGTCCTCGGCGAAGTCGTAGCCTGGGTTGATGGCAGCAGCGGACGAACCACTGTGATTGTGGCTATGGTCACCGTGACTGTGGCCGTGACCTCCATTACTGTGGCCGTGACCTCCATGACTGTGGCCCTGTCCACCATGACTGTGGCCATGGCCAAACTTAGTGTGGCCGTGGGCGTGGCCACAGCAAATTTCAGAATGCAACACAAAACCCATGCTGTATATAAAATTTTAAAAAAAAGCAAAAGATATAATATATGTTTTTCTTGATAACCAAAGGGATGAATATTATCGTACACATAGACAATGAAACATACTCAGTAATAGAACATTTATAATTTTCTTTTTTCAGCTTCTTCATCAATCAAATTGCTCAGGATTTTTCCCCCCTTCCTTTCAAGTCCGAGTGACAAGGGAAGATAAATCATACATCAAAAACTGATTTTGAAAGCCTCATTAAAAGATGTGAGCTTAATCTGCCTCTATCTGCACTTAAATGCCTCTGGTAAGAGCATAGCCATACGACATGCATAATGTCAGGTTGTATAAACTGAAATGACTTCCAGAGTTCTTCATCAAAACAACTTCATATTTATACAAAACAACTCTTTTTCATTTGGTCTCAAGGCAATTCTAACTGTTATATGATTAACACAATGTTTAAATGTATTCCAGTAAGTTGGAATAATGTTCGCTTACATGTAATTACACTTGCATAAGTATCAAGATTTGACTTCATAAAATTCAATTTCAGAAGTCATTTAATCTTTTAAATCTCTGACGCAAATTCAAACACCCTGCTCTGTACAAACAATTAAAAATTTTCTGTCCTTAAGCAATTTTTGGCCAAATTCTAGAATACACTCATATATGATATACTTGCCTAAAAAAACTACCAATGGGTTGAGTCTGTTAAATTTTAGGGTAAAGGTGTGTTTGAGAGAGCTTTAGTGAGGTCTCCTATCATTTTCTAAAAAATATTATGGCCAGTGAAATAGTAGGATAGTTTGACCACTACAGATTGAAAAATAGCTGAGGTTTCTAATGAATTTAAGCTTCCGATTGAGGTCAAGGCATCAAACACATGTTGAGGCACAGGTCGAAGCCAAAAATGTGTCACTTGAGATATTTTTCAACATGCCTTTGTCGCAATACCACATAATTATCTGAATTTATATATACATATATATATATATATATATATATATATATATATATATATATATATATATATATATATATATTTATATATATGTCAAAAAAAAAAAGATTTAGATCTAGAGAAGGCAGACCACTGAGTTAATTACATCTGTAAGTAGGAATTATAAGAGCTAAAATTGTAGGTAGACTAGTGCTCAGCAGTGGTTAGGATACAGCTTTCAAGTAAAAATGACCGAAAATGCTTGAATTTGTGGCATTAAAACCATCAATTTACAGATGCTTTGGCACCAATCGGCTGGCCACTAACAGACAACCTAGCTTATACCAATGCGCCACTATGCTCCCTAAAAGAGAGAAAATGTTATGGCTACTCATACTGAGATTTTTAGGGAGTGCAGTGGAGAATGGGTGTTTTGAGCTACGCCCCAGAGCTTCCAACTGGGGCGGAATTTTTAGCGGGCCCTTACATGAAGTTGATGACAACGCCCAGGGATGCAGTGATGAGCATCTCGTCAGGCTTCACGTCCTTGTAGTGCTCCTGGATGATTCGCTCCACGGCGATGTAGCACAGCACGCCGCTCACCAGCCAGATGATGAACACGCTGAGCAGAGCTCCCAGCACCTCTGACAAACACGCAGATAAACACACACACAGACATGAGGTTAGGGGGTCAAGACTGATTCATGGTTGTTTTTTTTTAAACGAACGTTAAAAGCAGGTTTTGAAAAAAAAAAAATTAAAATCTTATCAAACGTACATGTAGCCTACATATCAAGCCATTCTTTGAAATTTTTTAAAAAAGAAATCCTGAAAAAAATTGTCAGATGGCAAGAGAAAAAAAATTGAGAGATGACAAGAAAGGTGAAAGAAAGAAAAAAAAAACATAGAAAGAACATGAATATAATTTTAAAAATATATTTATAAATAGAGAGGTGGGGAGAGACAGACAGAGCGACAGTTTAAAAATATATCAATAAAAAGATAGAGGGGTGGGGAGAGACAGACAGAGCGAGAGATGCTACAGAGGAGAGAAGGCCGAGGTGCCCACTCAGTTTGGTGCGCAATGGTGCAGGCAAACAGACAGAGCGAGAGATGCTACAGCGGAGAGAAGGCCGAGGTGCCCACTCAGTTTGGTGTGCAATGGTGCAGACAGACAGACAGAGCGAGAGATGCTACAGCGGAGAGAAGGCCGAGGTGCCCACTCAGTTTGGTGCGCAATGGTGCAGACAGACAGACAGAGCGAGAGATGCTACAGCGGAGAGAAGGCCGAGGTGCCCACTCAGTTTGGTGTGCAATGGTGCAGACAGACAGACAGAGCGAGAGATGCTACAGCGGAGAGAAGGCCGAGGTGCCCACTCAGTTTGGTGTGCAATGGTGCAGACAGACAGACAGAGCGAGAGATGCTACAGCGGAGAGAAGGCCGAGGTGCCCACTCAGTTTGGTGTGCAATGGTGCAGACAGACAGACAGAGCGAGAGATGCTACAGCGGAGAGAAGGCCGAGGTGCCCACTCAGTTTGGTGCGCAATGGTGCAGGCAAACAGACAGAGCGAGAGATGCTACAGCGGAGAGAAGGCCGAGGTGCCCACTCAGTTTGGTGTGCAATGGTGCAGACAGACAGACAGAGCGAGAGATGCTACAGCGGAGAGAAGGCCTATGGCCTAGGTGCCCACTCCGTTTTAATCCGGTGCGCAATTGCAGATGGACAGTCAAAAGACAGCGAGACATGCATTGATGACAAAGACTCAAGTATAGTGCTGGGGCGAACTTTAAAACAACCTGAGCTCGTATAAACGCGCCGTCGAACGGTTTGATGACTTGATGGCTCCATTATGTTAGCCAGGACAAGAAGTCAAAAAGATGTGTTTTTGTCTGTTTTGCATGTACTACATTGGTTTGGATAACCCCATCTTGTCTGCAAGAAGTAAAAAAGTCATTGTTGTCATTGTTTTTCTTCTTCTTGCACTGCATCATTTCGGCTAATTCCATCTTGTCTTCAGCTATGCATTAGAATCTCACTATGTTCTTTGGTATTGTTTTTACATTAGTTTCTGTTGTTGTTGCAACAGCATATTACATGTATACACTGTATTCAATACACACACAAACATTTTACTTCAACTTCTTCCAATATCATGTTCTGTTAATACATTTCTTCTTCTTCTTCGTCTTATTTTTCGGTCCCTAAATTTTTAAAAGCCAGTATTTTGTGAGAAAGTCCACTTTTATGTGCATCTTTCCATATGTAAACCTGTAGATTACAGAAAAACTAAACTGTTCTGTCAGTTGCAAACACAAATTTCTGAATCTTAAGTTAAATATGCGTTCTAAAAAAAGCACCACAGCTTTGAGCGTTTTTATATTGCTGGTTCTGTTTTTGTTTTATGTTTTTTTTTTGTTTTTTTTTTCGTTAAGGGGAGACAAATGTAGGGCTATTAATTATACGAGGTTTGAAGTATTTTAAGGCTCAAGCCCACCAATCATGATTAACAAAAATTTTAAGAGAAAACAGACAGTCACAAACATACTGGGGAAGGGGTGTGGGGGGTGTGGGGCAATGTGTATGGGCATGCGCGTGCATGCGAGTGTGTGTTCCCTATCAGCTGAGATTTCTAATTGGCCTTGCCATCACTCATTACGGCCTACTCCGTGGTGCAGACGCACTGTTCAGCACTATAGAACAACACATCTGGGCATGGCGGCAGGACGTCGTGTTCAGTGTCTTGACTGGATCTATTTTTATTAGCCATCTAGCATCAAACCGTCAGCGAGACTTCCATTGAGACGTTCTGGTTATCGGCGAGATAAGAAAAAAAAAACTAGAGCTAGATCTTGTCCGCTGGTCCCAGCACTAGCAGAGAGAAGAGCCAAGCCTCCGCTATCTACCGAGAGTCAACCTGTCACGTCTGTCTCGTGCGGAGTGAGGCGTGAAGCCTCCGCTATCTACCGAGAGTCAACCTGTCACGTCTGTCTCGTGCGGAGTGAGGCGTGAAGCCTCCGCTATCTACCGAGAGTCAACCTGTCACGTCTGTCTCGTGCGGAGTGAGGCGTGAAGCCTCCGCTATCTACCGAGAGTCAACCTGTCACGTCTGTCTCGTGCGGAGTGAGGCGTGAAGCCTCCGTTATCTACCGAGAGTCAACCTGTCACGTCTGTCTCGTACGGAGTGTGGCGTGATGCCTCCGCTATCTACCGAGAGTCAACCTGTCACGTCTGTCTCGTACGGAGTGTGGCGTGAAGCCTCCGCTATCTACCGAGAGTCAACCTGTCACGTCTGTCTAGTGCGGAGTAAGGCGTGATGCCTCCGCTATCTACCGAGAGTCAACCTGTCACGTCTGTCTAGTGCGGAGTAAGGCGTGATGCCTCCGCTATCTACCGAGAGTCAACCTGTCACGTCTGTCTCGTGCGGAGTAAGGCGTGATGCCTCCGCTATCTACCGAGAGTCAACCTGTCACGTCTGTCTCGTGCGGAGTGAGGCGTGAAGCCTCCGCTATCTACCGGGAGTCAACCTGTCACGTCTGTCTCGTGCGGAGTGAGGCGTGAAGCCTCCGCTATCTACCGGGAGTCAACCTGTCACGTCTGTCTCGTGCGGAGTGAGGCGTGAAACCTCCGCTATCTACCGGGAGTCAACCTGTCACGTCTGTCTCGTGCGGAGTAAGGCGTGAAGCCTCCGCTATCTACCGAGAGTCAACCTGTCACGTCTGTCTCGTGCGGAGTGAGGCGTGAAACCTCCGCTATCTACCGGGAGTCAACCTGTCACGTCTGTCTCGTGCGGAGTGAGGCGTGAAACCTCCGCTATCTACCGGGAGTCAACCTGTCACGTCTGTCTCGTGCGGAGTAAGGCGTGATGCCTCCGCTATCTACCGAGAGTCAACCTGTCACGTCTGTCTCGTGCGGAGTAAGGCGTGATGCCTCCGCTATCTACCGAGAGTCAACCTGTCACGTCTGTCTCGTGCGGAGTGAGGCGTGAAGCCTCCGCTATCTACCGGGAGTCAACCTGTCACGTCTGTCTCGTGCGGAGTGAAGCCACCGCTATCTACCGAGAGTCAACCTGTCACGTTAGTCTGTTGACTTCATTCCCCTACTGTGTGGCCTGATTTATAGTTTTATACCACGTGAAAAACGGAACAATCCATTATGAACGGGTCTAAAAATGTCACAGTGCCTCTCACCATCTCTCTCTCTTATCTCCGGTCTCAGTAACACCACCGAAGATTTTTTTTTCTTCCTCACCTCCTCCTCCTCCTCCACAAACACTTCCACGTGGATCATGCTTGCGGTGCAAGACGTGACAACGATTCTGATGATAGAGGAGAGGAGACGGAGACCAGTTCTACTGATATGGATACGGTCACGTGATAAACACTAAGCTTGCGATGATGATGATGCTACATGGTGATGATGATGATGATAATACATAATGCAGTGATGGCACCAACGGTACCAACAATGACGCACACAGTTATGGTGATGATGACGATGATGATGTTGCTAGTGAAGTTAATGATGGCGGTGAGGGCAGTGCAAATGACGATGCAGGAAGGGCAAGCAAAGAAGTGAGACCAACATGATGACCTGTCAATCAACATCGATAACACCAGCTCAATCTACCAACTGCCCTACTCTTTATCGTAGGCGATTTCGACCCATCGTCGCTTTTAGTGCATCTGTCACTCGTCCGACATTTAGCAACTTTTTTGGTCCAACATGTGCTATATTTTCTTTTAATCATTCTAGATGTCACAAGATGTTCTTGTTTCTCTCTTCTAATCACGTGGCCAAAAAAAAGGCTGCCTGGTGTTTATGTTATCTATGTAAGAGTTACCTTATTGTTTTATCTCATCGTAACACTAACATTATTTCGTTTGATTTCTTTGCAGTCCAAGAGATTCGAAGCATTTTCCGTATGAACCACATTTCTGTTGCCTCCAGTTTCTTTTGTAACAGTTTTGAAATTGTCCAGGCCTCGCATCCATACATCAGAATGGATTCAATATAGCACTCACGGGCTGATCTTGTAACCATGGATAATATGTATTTCTTTGTTTGTACTGATTTCTTTCTCTGGAAACTCTTGTTTGTTGGCGCCATTCTTAGAGTAACTTCAATGTTTTTGCGGCCATAGCTTGACATTAAAGGACCAAGTATTTGAATCGTTTCCTTTGCTTGAGTTCATTCCCGTTGATAAAGATGCTGATTTGTAGACCCTCATTTAGTCATTATTTCGAGTGACGACCATTATTTCTGTCTTTTTGTTGTTCCATTCCAACCCTTTCTTTCTGCTTCCTTCTTCAACAATATGTCCCGTAACTGCTACAAGCATTCTTTATATTCTGCAATGCTACAATGTTATCAGCGTATCTCAAGTTGTTTACATTGTGCCATCCCTCTTGAACTCCCGGGTAGCCTTCTAAGTTCTGCATAATCATTTCACTGAAGACAGAAAAAAAGACTGGGGAAAGCACACATCCTTGTCTGACACTACGCTAAATGTTATTTAAGAGCTGATTTCCCCATCAACTGGCATCCCCCAGAACATGACTTTTTGATCACTCGTAAATCTTTTCCATCTATCCCCAGCTGTGTTAGTTGTATGATTGTCTCATCAAGTCGCACTCTCTCGATCGAATGCCTTCGTGTAGTCAGTAAAGAACAGGTACGGTCTGCCTCTTTATGTACTTTCAAACGTCAGAGGATGTAGAGAGGATTATTGTACCGATCCACAGAGCCATGTTGTTCCACTGTTATTTCTGGTTTGGTTTATTTTACTTCTGACTCGCATCATAATGATTCTTGAAAGTAGTTGGTGATACGACTCATGAGGCTGATCGGTCTGTGCAATTCACTTTCTGTCGCCCCTGCTTTCTTCGGCAGTGCAATACATTTGGAGATGTCTGGTGACCTGTGCCATAGATTTCTCTGAGTAATGAGATCTTATCAATCCCAGTCTCCAAGTGCCTCTAAAAGTTCCACTGATATACTGTCTGGGCCTGGGGCTTTGCCTGATTTCATTTTTTTAATTGTTGTCTGGATCTCATCTTTCATGCTAGGTGGACCAGCAAAATTGCGGTATATTACATTGCAATCCTTTCTGTGGTCTTTAAAAAGTTCACTAATACACTCTACCCATCTGCTTAGAATTTTTTTTTCCATAACAGTGTCAACATTTCTTTGTTTTTTTTTTTTGTTTTGTTTTTCTTTGTTTTTTTGACTTAAGGCATCCTGTGGAGGAGCAGGTTTTCCTTCCAAAGATTTCTTCAATGTTTCTGTAGCTCACATTGTCTGCTCAGTCCTTTTTTTTTTTTTTTTTTTTTTTGTTCAGATCAATGTTTCTGCATTTATCATTGATCCACTTCTCCTTGACTTCATGACATTTTTTTCTATTCTGCTTTCCTTAAGCAAGGTTTCATACTTATCTCTAGTGTTTTTTACTTGCCTCCTTTCTTCCCATGAGGTCCAAACTATCCTCAGTCATGAGTCATCCACTTTTATTTTGTTTTCCTGTCGACGCTCGGTATTTGATCCACTGCTGTTTCTGAGACCGCTACTTTGAGCTGTATCCACTGCGGATCCACTTCCTCAGCTACTCCTAAAACTTAAAATTTATTTTGAACAGCCATACGATATTTTGGCTCTAAGGATTCGGTTGGATATTTATAAAAACCGAGTCATCATAGATATAGATGTTTTACTTCAAGCAACAGTTACAAAATCTTTACAAGAAAAAAAAAAATAAATAAATAAAAACAAACTAGAACCAAACCCAAACTTCCTGACCTGCGCGGTGGTAGCCAAAGGACATGCGCCGTGTCGGAGGCTTATTGGCGAGCCACATCGCCAGCAGGCTGATGACGAAACTCACAAGGTCGCTGCCGAGGTGAAGGACGTCTGTAAACAAAGCGAGGCTGTTCGCCAATGCTCCACCTAGGAAAGAAGAGGAAGAAACGAGCATAGAATTGTACAATTTTTTTTATTTACTGTCATTGTCCAAATTGTCCCATTCCCCTCCTCCCCCCCCCCCCCCCAAAAAAAAAAGCCTTACCAAATCTGTCAACATTGCGCGCGTTTGGGAGGGGGGGAAAGATGAAAAAAAAAAGCTCTAGATAATTTTTTTTCTTTTAAAAACATAGAGAGTAGAGAGTTAGGAAAAGATTGGGCAAGAGAATTTTTTGTAAAAGTGAAAGAACCGAGAGAGAGAGAGAGAGAGAGAGAGAGAGAGAGAGAGAGAGAGAGAGAGA